>CM008281.1:11269643-11820999 GCA_002319775.1 Fagopyrum tataricum | reverse complement strand
GGAAGAGAGTGGAAGTGTTTGATCTTAGGAAGAGCTGAAGAGAAACCACGAGACTGCTTTTTGCACTGTCGCCGCCCCCGCGGTTACTGTGTCACAACGCCAGCGTCGTGCCTGCGTTTGCCAGTGTCCCCTGTCACCGCCCCGCGGCTATGTTCCGCCGCACCCGCGGTTGCTTGCCTCCGCCCCTGCGCCCCTTAGTTACGCAGGTGCGCTTTGTCCCGGGTCTACCTAAAGCTAGGTAGATCCTTTCCTTTCCTAGTTGAGCGGTAGTAGCATGCTAGGATTCGGATGTTGAAGAGTATGTTATGGAATTGCCGGTTAGGGCTTTGAGGTTTACGAGTTGGATATGATCCCTTATGGATCCCTTGGGTCTAGGTGTGACCCTTTGTGTGATAGGAGTTTGATATCTGTGTATGCCTTGTATAGGCCATGTTATCCTCCAGTTTGGAGTGGACTGAGTTGAGGTTGATCCAGTGAGACGACTACGAGGTTGAGGTAAGTCCGTGGGACTTACTTAGTTGCCATTCCTTTATAGGATGTTGTGCATGAGTGGTGTGTGTGTTATATGTTATAGCATGTGTTATGATGGTCACCGACCTATGATGTATTGATTGCCCATTGTAGGGTTGTGACAACTTTTCCATTCATCCCGCTGGGAGTTGGGGGTTCTCTGTGGTCAGGCCAGACCTGGTAAACGGTTCGGGCACTCTCCATTCCCTTCGGGTACACGGGGAGGTGTTCCAGGCACCATTCCAGCTGGTTATAGTACCCAGAGGCGAGGGTTATATTCCTCATGTCACTTATGTTTATATGGATATTTATATATGAGTTGATTGCTGGACTTTATAAAGATAATGAACAGGGTAAATGTGTGAAAGCATGATGATGTGTTAAGATTTCTGATGTGTGTTTGTGCTCTAGCATATTCCTATATTTGTGTATGGTTAGCTAACGGTTTTATACCGTGTTGTAGACACTTTGCAGGATAGGAGAGCTGCAGAGTGATCCAGAGTGGGTGATCCGTTGAGGGCTCCGTACACTGGGGCGGTATCGGGGATATGGGTTATTTTGATGTACAGTTTAGTTTGTTTGTACTCAGCGGTACATTGTATTACCTTTTGATCTATATATATATATATATATATATATATATATATATATATATATATATATATATATATATATATATATATATATATATCAGTTTCATGTTTTGTTTTAATCTATTGGTGCCTTGCTGTAAGATCAGTGAAATTGTTGTCAGGCTAGGGTCAGGATCCATTGTGAGATCCTAACCCAGTAGTACTCCGAGTCCTACGGATTTGGGGTGTTACAGCAAGATTAACCCTAACTTTAAGGATATGACTATTTTACCCTTTAACTTCCTCGCAACTACAAAAGAGGCCAAGAGGCTCTAAACCTCAAGATATAGTCTTACAACATAATATAAACAATAATCGAAGCATTATGAGTTTTGAAAGTTTTCCGAACTTTCAAACTTACTAAAAATCTCTTTTTTCCTTTTCTAAGCAAAACTAGCCAACTACTCTACTTTGGCCTTTCAAATATACTTCTAAACATCTCATAAAAATATGCCGTACAAACTCTATGTTGGATGAAATAACTCAAAATAAATTCCTCTCCAAAAGTTCTAAACAAATCCTCAAAGTTGCTCCCAATATGAACATTTGTATACTTAGTCAATTTTCACCAACATTTTCAACGTCGGTTAGCCGGAATACAAGTCACTAGAATCTCATAACTCCCCTTTTTATGTCAAATTTAATTCAATAAGTTAGAAATCAACTTGATGGTCTACAACTAGCCCCTCAGACTTGTAATCAAACTACAATATCGAGCTTGACTAGCTATCACATTAAGAAACTAAGGTTAGATTGCCAAGTGGGTTATCACCATTTGTATGAGCGTCTTTTCGCTAAGTGCAATCATTACTATACCGGTCTTTTCGATGTATGAGTGGTTCCTTATAACTATCCCAAATCATTCAATTATCTTGTAGGTCTCATGCTTGTTAGTAAATCCTTTCACAAAGGTCATGATCGACTCCTAGACTTCGATGTAAGTACTACTGCATCCAATCCTTGTATCAGATTTCAAGAGCTTTTCTTACCATGTCTTCCTAACGTAGCATGAGACCTAAATCCCACTTCTCTTTGTGAGATTACACCATCATCCCAACTTCGACGCATCACCATACACCATAAATACCTACTATAATAGTTTTGTTGGAAAAAAGGATTTGAAGTCCTTCTCTTTTACTTATCAAATTCTGCTCACGGCTCAAAAATACCAACCTAAATGTTTCCTTCAACAAACTAGTAAATAATCGGCTTTTATTGGTAAAGCTTATCATGATCTAATAATAGTTTTCAATGGTTTTGGAAAACTACACACTCCTTATATTTTCCTTGAATGTTCTTGATAAATTGATAAATAATTTCCATCATTTCTACCTAGCCTAGCAAAGTCACCTCCGACCAAAAAAACTCTTTCTTGAATGATTGTTTCTAGTTACTTGCATGACGCCCTTCCGAGACTATTCCCAAATAAATTACGTGCTTATTCTGATTCTAGCATATACCGAAATGTCATCGATAAACAACTTGAAGAACCGACATCAAAAGTTTATACAACTCATTCATCGGTTTGTGAACACGACAACTCTTCATATTGACCTAGCCAATCCTCAAGATACAAGCCGTAGTATTTGGGCTTGAAGGTCGTCTAGTTCAACTTCCTTTGATCGGTGCACATAAACATAGTCTTAACTTTCTCTCGTACTCTTAATGTTGGAATTCCTCATGAATAATTACTTATTTGAACTTAGATATTTCAATTGATTCCTCTGGTTCGTTCCATTGTCCTCACCTTCCCATCTCATGCAAGATAACTAACTCTTCTCAAGCTCAACCTACGTCGTTCAACCGACACTACCATCCTTATTAAGATCCATCATTTTCAAGGTCTAATCATCTTTCGGCAAGACCTCTATGTCACCAAAATGAACTTTTATTAACATCACATGTCCTGGGGGGGGGGGGGGGGGGGGTTACAAGCGCAATATCTCGATCACTATAACTTTAGTTCTCATCGTTCACAATTCCCCATGTAGTTCGTCAACATCGGCGATTTAAGCCCTTCGATTATAAAGAACCCACAACTTAATCTCGCCGCCTACCAAGGTTCATTTCCACATGCATTTTCTTCCTTGCGTTGATGTTGCTTAATGTTGTCACATCTATAGAAACTCATTGACCACTATAAGGTATTTTACCACCGGGGATACTTGTATCGTGGTTCCTTTCACTAATCTCGTATCCTTGGAGGAGATCACCTTGTACCCACATTTAAGGAATCACAAATTCACTCTTGTACATCAAGGAACTTCAACCCCAAGTCCCTTCAATTCTTCATCTTTGGATCAACACCTTAGCTATTTCATTTAATTTCCAATTTATCGATTGACTTTGTTGAAAGAGTTACCTATTGGAACTATCTCATGAGGCTCTAACCTTAGACATAATATCACTTGACCGAGCATCCATCATGATATATACTTGCACTCCATCTAGTTGGTACCCTCAATCTTGGAAATGTATCACTTGGAAGGAACTCTCGAATTGACATTCCTTGGTTTGTACAAATGTAGGTCACTGAAAGCTTCTCCGAGTCCACCCATATGACCTCTTGTTATTATGTTTCTTGTGCAACCTTCAACTCGGTGCGGCTTGAATTGACTCGAGATTTCCTCCCTATTTGATTTTCATTCTCATTTCCATTAATATCATCTTGTAGTCATCACCTTCCGGTTTTTCCGGCCTAGACATTCTTCGGTAGGTTCGTATGAGTTAAAAGTGTTAACTCGCCGGAACATAAAACACAAGCCAACTTAATCTGAGCATAACTATCCTTGTATTGATACACCTCGAAGCCTACTCATATGATATTAAAGGAACAATGATTACATCATACCATCTTAACTAAAGGATCTAAAATATCTGTCCAATTCTGTAACTATATAATGTATCCGAAATAACAACATAACGACTAAGCTAAGTACGTACTATTTATATAACTATAGAGTAACCTAATAAATAATATATTAATTCAAGTCCATACTATATCTCAAATATAATACTAAGATACATAGACCCACATACAACGGTGGTGTTCCGACTATGCACATGATCTTAAAACAAAAAATCATTTAAAAATCTTCAAACCCTTTCGGGTTCTGTTTATTCTCTACATTCGGTCTTTTTTGTTAGATTGCAAGTGCTATTGTTGTCAACCTAGAGTTATGATACCATGTTGTAACATCCCAAATTTCTAAACCCGAGATGTCACGGGCTAAAACCTCACAATGAGTCCCGATCCTAGCTTGACAACAATCTCACTAGATCTTACAATAAGACACACATGTAAATAAAACAAATGGAAAACGTATGAAAATAATAATGTCGTGAATGTATAACATGAGAAAACTTTGTACGAGATAACTATTTACATCAAAAAACGCGAGACCTATTATATGAATGAAATATATGAAAGGCCACCCAATCTATATGAATACGTGGAACCAAATGACCATCCGCTCCGGATCACCTTTCAACTTTCTTACCCTACAAAAAATATAACAACATAACGGTAAAACCGTTAGCTAACTATCCTAAGGCATCAACTAAGTACTATAATAGCACAATCACACGTCAATGGGGAAAGTAAACACAACAACTTGCTTGTACACAAATCTCGTATTATCTTTATTAGGTGATTCACTCTAGATTCAACTTATTGTGTGGCACGAGGATCTCCCGACCCTCGACTCCGTCTCCGTATACCAATATGAGGGGATCTAATGCATCTCGCCGTATACCTGAATGGAATAGTAGTAGAGAACCTCCCAGTTTTATGTTAGAGCTGGACAATGATCCCATGACCCGTTATACATACACTTTAGTTTCATAATATAAATCGTCTTTCTATTCAAGTTATTATTATAATTCACATAGCACACACCACTATAATAGCAGACACCAATACAAGAAAATTTAGCTAAGTAAGTCCATGAGAGTTACCTGTACCGATAAAAACTCAACTACTGCTATATCACCATCTCACACGGATGTGACTCCAAATGTTTGGTTAAATCGGAAACACATCTCAACATCACATTTTCATGTTCTAAAGAATTCTAAAAAGGATTTTAGGTTATAATGGAATACTTGAAAAGTAATTGTAAGATTAGTCCCAACTTTAAGGAAATGACTATTTTACCCTTTAAGTTTCTCACAACTACAAAAGAGGTCAAAACTCTTACACCATAATATAAACAATAATCGAACCATTACGAATTTTGAAAGGTTTATGAACTTTCAAAGTTACTAAGAATTCCTTTTTAAGCAAAACTAGTCAATTACCCTACTTTGGCATTTCAAATCTATTCTTAACATCTCATAAAAATTAAGAGATTTTTTTTTTGGTATACTATTTTGTACAAACTCTAGGTTGGATGAAACAACTCAAACAAATTCCTCTCCTAAAATTCTAAACAAATCCTCAAAGTTTCTCCCACTATGAATATTTATATACACTCGAGGCATCTCTACAACTATCTTGAAGGTGCTATCACCTTCTAATTCTACTCGAATCACCACACCTTATCTAGAATTCCAAAACATGCAAGCAATCAAAGGATAACACTCAAACATGCTAGTGAAGAAACACCCAGACAGCACAACATATTGTAACACCCCAAATCCGTAGGACTCGAGGTGCTACTGGGCTAGGATCTCACAATGGATCCTGACCCTAGCCCGACAACAAGTTCACTGAATCTTACAACAAGGCACAGATAGATTAAAACAAAACATAAAACTGATATATATATATATATATATATATATATATATATATATATATATATATATATATATATATATATATATATATATATATATATATATATATACACATATCAAAAGGTAATACAGAGTAACCGCTGAGTACAAAATCAAAATATATATATCCGTACAATATAAATATCCCATATCCCACGATATCGCCCCAGTGTACGGAGCCCTCAGCGGATCACCCCTCTGGATCACTCTGCAGTTCTCCTAACCTGCAAAGGATCTACAACACGGTATACAACCGTTAGCTAACCATACACATATATAAGAAGATGCTAGAGCACAAACACACATCAGGAAAATATAACACATCATCATGCTTTCACACATTTACCCGGTTTATTATCTTTATAACGTCAATCACTCAAATAGTATATAGATATGCATATGAAAATATGTGACACGAGGAATGTATATAATCCTCGCCTCTGAGTGCAATAGCTAGCTGGAGTGGTATCAACGCACCTTCCCGTATACCATAAGGAGTGGTCAGTGCCCTTCCCGTATACCAGGTCTAACTAGCCTACAGAGAACTTCCTAGACTCCACTACGGGATGAAAGGTAAGTTGTCACAACCACTAAAATGGGCGGTCAATATATCATAGGTCGGTAAAGAACCATAACGCATACTATAAAGCATATAACAAACACCACTCATGCATACATCCAATATAAGGATGACAGCTAAGTAAGTCCTATGGACTTACCTCAACCTCAGTAGTAGTCTCAACCACGATCTCAAACACGGTTCAGTCCAATCTAGAGGACAACACTGCCTAATAACAAGGCACAACAATATATCAACTTATATCCATCAAAGGGTCACACCTAGACCCAAGGGATCCATAAGGATCATATCCTAACTCATAAACCTCAAAGCCATAACCGGCATAAACGATATCATACTCATCATCATTCTAACCTCATACACGTACCTAGCATGCTACTAACCCACTCATACTAGGAAAGGAAAGGATCTACCCAACTCTAGGTAGACCTGGGACAAGACGCACCTGCGTAACAAAAGAGACGCAGGGGCGGAACAGGCAACCCGCAGGCGCGACAAGGCTCAGCTGCAGGCACGGCACAGGCACGGTGACACAACTTCCGCAGGGGCAGCGGCTTCCAGGCGCGGGAGCGGCAACGGTGCAGAATGTGATCCCGCGACTCTTCTTCAGCTCTTCACGTGATCAAATCACGTCTTCTCTCATCCAAAACCAAGCACATACCTATACATACACATTCCAACATCAATCTATATCCAAATCATCTAATCCTAAGCTAAGGGAGATGGAATCAAAGAAGAAGAGAAGTAGAAGAAGAAGAAGACTTACCACACTTGTGGTCCTAGGCTGCACAGAAGATCAACACCCAACACAGCTAGCTCTCAAGCTCAACACAACATCCAACATCATCAACATCATCATCCTCACAATCAAAACACTTCCAAACTCAAGAACACTCACACACAAGATCAAGGAGACGGAAGAAGAAGCAAGAAGGACGTAGGAGGTCTGGAACGGAAATGAAGGTGAAACCCTTGCTCAGCAAGGTAAGAAGGAAGTAAGGAAAAGAGGGTAAAGCACGGTCAAGAGGTCAACAAAACCGGCTGCAGCCGCAAGAAACCGCGGGGGCGGTTCCCTGGGCCGCGGGAGCGGGAACCCGTTGGGGCGGCACACAAACCCGCGGGGGCGGCTAAGGTCAATCTCGGCTAAAGCCAAATCTCGGCTAAGGCAAACTCGGTCCAAAAGACTAAGGCTCTTACACATATATACAAAATTGGAATAATAGTGGGGTTGTACTCTCAACAATTTCTCTCCCGCTTCAAGTATTGGCTTATTCACCAGTGACTCGTATGTAGTATCTCGATCTCGTCCTCTCGCAACTGTACTACGTCGTTCCCTAACTTCAGAAGTCTTACAATTCCTACCATGTTCGGAAAGGAGGAAGAGGTAGGCAGCCTCTACCTCGACCCGAAGTGGTAGCTAACCTAGTACGCGCCATCTACACGAAGTATATAAAGACTAATATTAACAACCAAGGTATTACTACTAAGGTCACAAGTATCTATATCATACTACATTGCATGTGGGAATCCGCGGAGAGCAGTGGTGGTTTTCGTACTAACTATCCCGACCCGATTATGCATGAAGTTTGAAACGAAATTCATTTTGAAAACTCAGACCCCTTTCGGGTTTTGTTTATTTATTTATTCGGCCCTTTAGAAGATTGCGAGTGTCATTGTTGTCAACCTAAGCTCGTATACCATGTTGTAAGACCTGAGGTCTTAGGGACGTTGTCCCCTTGCCAACCATCCACGCGCAAAAACTTCTCAGGAGGTAGGGCTGTGCAATCGGTCCAGACCGGTGGACCGGAATTTTAAAAAATTTGGACCGGGGACCGGACCGGGACCGGACCGTTACGGTCCGGTCCGGACCGGATTCGGACCGGAATAAAATAAAATAAATATATTTTTACAAAAATTTAAAAAATATATAATTTTTATTAATATTTACATAATATATATGATTTTTTAAAAAGTATATAAATTAAAATTAATAAAATAATAAAAATAAATAAATTTCGGTCCAAACCGGTCTTTTCCGGTCCGGACCGGGACCGGACCGGAATTGCCGGGACCGGAATTTCCAAAATCCTTGGACCAGGGACCGGACCGGAATTGGACCGGGACTGGACCGGAAAAAACCGGTCCGGTCCGGTCCGGTTTTCCGGTCCGGTTCATATTTGCACAGCCCTATTAGGAGGTCACCCATCCTAAAATTGCTCTCGCACGAGCACGCTTAACTCTAGAGGTTATTAGTCCTCACTCTACCGCTGGAAAAGAAGAATTCCTGACATGGATAGCAACCCATCCTTATAAGTTAATCACAAATCCCCATTTAAATGATGCGGGTTGCCAATTTTACGGGGTGTTACAAAAAATAAGAACAAGCCGTTTGAACTAATTGAACAAAACTATGAACAATTAGAATAAATAGTTTGAAGGAATTGAACTAAACTCGTGAACTAGAATAATAACTAACATATTTTGTATATAGTTGGACAAAATAGCTAAGCAAATTAACTTTCAAAATGACGCCTTGATTTTGCTTTTAACATTTTAGAATATCAAGTTTTGAACAAGTTGGACATCCAGTTGAATAAATTCGACATATAGTTGAAAAAAACGACTTTTTAGCTGAACAAATTGACTTTCGGAAAATGTATTTCTTCTTCAAATTTGAGAATGAAGAAAATGCAGTTGATAACTTATTCGTTGTTGATATTAGGTCTATTGTTGTCGAAATGCTTTGTTAATTGCATTAGGTTATGTCAGATTCAAAATTTACATAATTTTTTCCATTTGCGTTGAATTTTTTCTTCAATATTGACTTATTCTTCGAAATCTCTGTAAAGTTATTTGATTTACTCTAGTTTGCTTTGAAATCTTCTGCGATTATAGTGTTTTAAATCTTTCAAAGCATCCTTTGTTTTCATATTTATCGACGGGAAAAAAGACGGTTGAAGGGGAAGAGTTTTATTAAGTTAACAACGTTAATTTTTAAAATAATTCCATTCTCTTCATAAAAGTAAATGTTCGTTTCATCTTTGTCTTTCTTTATTTCGATCGTACGGTGGGTAATTCTTTCTACTTTTGACATTATAGATCCTTTAACCCAAATAAATAAATAAATAAATATATATATATATATATATATATATATATATATATATATATATGACTAAACACATAACCATATTCATAAGTCCTATCACTGATTATAAATATGTAATGTAAAGTTATTTGACCGGTTTCGTGTTATTTACTCAACTCTAATACTTTTGGTAACATTATGTGGTGTCTAATGATCCTCAGATTCTCAATCAATCAACAATACAAACGCTCAAAAAAATTTCGTACAATTAAAAGAGTTTCAGAAAATCATCCCAATACTTGAGGCACTAACCTTTCGATATTTGTAAACCAATTGCCAAATCTTTTCAATATTAATGTAATATTTTATATAACTATTGCGCAATGACCATCAGAAGCTTTTCCAAAAAAAACTACACGTACGAGTGTATGAGATATGTTTAGGAAAAAATGGGGTATGAGGCTAAATTTGAAAACTTGTGTATCAGTAGGACTAGTTATATAATGAATGTAGAAAGTAGGCTCCTCATAACTATTTATTAAGATTAATTGAAAGGATATATTAGTAATTTCAATTTACTCAAGTCCAAGCCCAATCTATTTAAGCCCATACTCAATCAGGCCCACTCGAATTTACACAAGCCCAGTCCAAAGAGTTTCACAAGCCCATGCCCAAACTATAGAAGGTCCGATTTACACAAGGTTTGTGCTACATAAGATCCGTACACAAGCCCAGACCCAAAACTACACAAGGTCCGTCAATAATGTATATGTTGTAGTTAGTGGGGTTCGAACTCCGGATGTCAAAACCCCCCTCCCACCCTTATACCAGCTAGACTGATTGAACTTAGTAATCTTTTGTTATTTTTATAAAATTTATACAAGTCTCGATATATTTGCACACGGCTCGATTTACACAAGCATATCGATTACACAAGCCTCGGTTTATTTACACAAATCCTCGATTTATTTACACAAGCCTCTCGATTTGTTTACACAAGCCTCTCGACTTGTTTACACAAGCCTCTCGATTTATTTACACAAGCATGTTGATTACACAAGCCTCGGTTTATTTACGCAAATCCTCGGTTTATTTACACAAATCCTCGACTTGTTTACACAAGCCTCTCGATTTATGTGCACAAGCCTCTCGATTTGTTTACACAAGCCTCTCGATTTGTTTACACAAACTTTCGATTTGTTTACACAAGACTTTCGTTTGTTTACACAATACTTTCGATTTAGTTACACAAGCCTCTCGATTTATCGCTGAATAAATTTAATTGGTGAGCGTGATTCTATTGCCATGGGTTACTACCCGAGTTCATCTTCTATTTCTTCTTCACAAACTGAAAGAACTTTTCTACTTGCCCGACATAGCTATAAGAAAAAATAAAATAACAGTAATTAGCTCATTAACATATACAAGCACAATTTGAGATGATTTCAGTTGTCTTGTAAACTTGCTTATGAATTATGATGACTATTATGCTAATAAATAGTGGGCAACAATATTAGGACTGTATGCACTAAGAAAGATCATGAAAAGGAAATGAATCTTACTGTTGCTTTGCTTCAATATCTCTAATGAAATCAATATTTGATTCACAGTCGAAAACTAGAGCAGAAACCTATAAAATTAATTTGAAACATTAGTAATCACATAATTGACGGAAAAGGATATGAATCTTGCTGCCGGCATCATTAGACTCCATCACAATGGCTATGGATCTGGTTCGGCTCAACTAATGACGGAAACGTTCGACCCAGCGCGGAGGTGGCGGATCTGGTTCGGTTCGTCTTCTCCAGATCTGGGTCGGTTTGGCGGATTTGGGTGGCGGTTCATCTTCTTCAATGAAGTTCGAGGGCGCCGGAAAAAGTATGGTAGAGGCCGTCCTGTCGAATTTGATCGGAGACGGCGCTGAGACCAGAATCGAAAACCTTCAAATCACCATTCTCATCGAGCAATAGATTCTCCGGAGAGAGACGGCAGTTTTATTTGGCTGGGATGAAACCCTAAATAGAGAGTGGTTTTATTAGGTTTTCATTTTCAAATTACGTTTATATCCTTTTAATAATTAATTTTGAGGATTAAAAATTTCAAAGAAAAATGGAAGAGCCTACTTAGTATCTGGTTTACAAAAAGGACTTCTCTACCCCATTTTTCTCATCGGTTTATGATCGATCTGTATATTCACAATTTCTACTTGTTCTACTATCTCGCTTTCAAACATTCTTGTATGAATTTTTAGTTTTGATTATTCAACGCTTCTAATCGCGGATATCAATCCCTGTTGATCAATTTTGTCCTTTTTCGTTTAACATTTATATTTTGGCCTAAATAATACCAAATTTATTTTACTTTTTTTGTGTTATTAACCTAACATTCATCGATACTGTTCATGTTTTGAAAACATTACGTGGTGTCTAATAAGCCTCATGAATCAAATCAATGACTAATATTACGATAAATTTATTAAATAAAACGCCTCGAATAGTAAGAGTTCCACAAATCATCCAATTATATAAATACATACAAACTTAGGTATCATGTTAAAAACTTGACGAACAAATCTTTCAATATAAATCATTTACAAAATGATTTCAATAATGATGACATGATATATTCAATAACATATAATTATTTTTTGATCAATCAAATTAAATCATCATTATTTTATCATGTTTTATTATTAAACTTTAACGAAAAAGTCTATGAAATATAAACATTTAAATTTATGAGAAACTTGTTTAACGAGAAACAATCTTTGACCGTTATCGGAAAGGCTCAAAACTGAACCAAAACGATTGCATAATGACCACCCAAGTATCAAAAATTTCTTATGCCTCGAACATATTATCTATGTCATCGATAGAAAACATAAGAGCTTAATTTTCGACTCAACTATAAAACAAAATCCAGCTCTCTAGTATCAATTGAAATAGGAGAATTGGTTGTTTTGGTCTTTGTTACTGTATAAAAGGAATATACAAGAGTTTAATTTCTTGAACAATCTCGAATATTTAGGTCCTATTTCAACAAACTTGAGCGAGAAGATCCTTTTTAAATAAGATTGAGGGTTTTGTTGAGGTGAAACTTGAGATGTTTGTGGTCGTGGTGGTGTATTTTCATGACGGTTTCTTCTTGAGTGGAGGCACTTCCTTGATATATTGTCTTTTACTTCGCGAGAGTCCGATTCCTGTTATACATGCATCTGGCGATGCTACTCTGATAGTTCTTGTGTCGTCCATTACCCGCTTTATTTTTGAGAGATGTTGTTCATCATCATCGTGCATGCTCTTGTTTGTTGTTGTCCTCCTTCGCCTCTCGTTTCACCGTTTTGTTTATGCGGTAATCGGATATTTTACTTTTATTACTAAACAAATTTTTTTTTTATGTTGCCAAGAATAATAATGTTTATTTTAAATAGTGTAAGATCTAGTTGTATAAAAGTTGGTATGATGTGAGAATTAATGGGAAAAGAGAAAGGAAAATAATTCATTGTATTAATAGGGTGATATCCAATCCCAAAATCATATTTCTATCTCAAATCAAAGCTTTTCCCTACCTTAGTTTTGAACATGACGGGTGGAGTACTCGCATGGTTTACTTTTGCTGCTGCCACAACTCTCATGGTGGCATACGCCACCGATCCAAACCCGCTTCAGGATTTTTGTGTGGCAACTACAGATCCAAACAATAAAGGTAATTACTAAATAATATTAGCAATATCCTATTTACGAATTTTTGGTTTCAAGTGTATTTAGTTAGACGGTGTATTAATATATTTTTAAAAATTTAAATTTAAATTTCACTATATTTAATCACCCATAACTATTTACCAAAATATTATATTAGATTACTAGAGTGTTCTTTGTTAGTAAGTATTGATTTTAGTTATTTATTAATAAAATGGCCTATTATTGAATTAAATTATTATTACAAAATACTCACGTACCATAATAGTTTTTACAACAAAGTATTTATTTTTATTCAAAATATCTATAAAATATTCATTTCATCCTTATTATTGTAAATGAATTAAAAACTAGATTAAGCATGTAACGTGTATGATTTAACTGTTCAAATAGCATAATATTTATACCATATATTAAATTTATAGTTTTTATATAAGAATTTTACGTTATAAGTGTACCATAAAATCTTAATCCATAATATATACATAGGATACATTAATTTTTATTTGTAGTTAGGAAATTCATGCTTGATAATCTAAAATGATACAAAAATAAATTGGTATTGTTGATTGAACATATATAAGATTCTTTCTTATGATGAAAAATAATATGAACTCCTGTGAAATCTCCATTTACCAATCATATTGTAGATTCTATGTGAAATCTCCATTTACCAATTATATTGTAGATTCTATATTTATCTAGAGAAAATTGAGGTTAATTGATTCTTATTTTAAATGATCTTAAAAGTGTACGTGAATGGATATTCATGTAAAAATCCAAATGAGGTGATATCAGATGACTTCTTCTATCAAGGATTAAACATAGCACTGGACACAAATAATACTCTAGGTGTGAACTTCAACCAAGTGTACATATCAACATTCTCTGGGTTAAATACTCTTGGAGTATCCATTGCAAGGATCGACTATGCGGCATCGGGAGGCATGGTGCCACCACATGTGCACCCACGTGCCTCAGAAGTGTTGACAGTGCTCAAGGGTAGTCTATACACTGGCTTCATCATCGGCGCTAACAAGTTTTACACTAAGGTACTCTCTACGGGAGATGTATTTGTCTATCCCCAAGGACTCGTCCATTTTACATACAATGTCGGCGATACTGATGCTATTTCGTTTACTGCGTTTAGTAGTGAAAATCCTGGAAACTCTAGAGTAGCTAATGCTATCTTTGGGACCGATCCTTCAATCTCCGTTGATCTTCTCTCCAAAGCCTTCCAACTCGATCCCAAAATCGTCCAAGACCTCCAATCAAAATTCCCTATTTAAACTTTTTTTTTTTTTTTACTTTAAAATGTGTTGGGAACTATTTTACAATAAAGCTTAGCATATTAATGATTATGTAACGCGTGTATTATTGTTATATGTATTTTTATCTTTAAGTAAATGAATAAATTTTATTAGATGAATGATAATTTACTGTCATGTATATATAGTTACTTTAATTGTAACTTTACTTTATACCGTGCAACCAAAAATATGAAACATGTTAACAAATTTTAAAATTTTTTATTCCAGCTAATTAACGTAAGGATAATAAGATAATAAAGTTAAGCGTGATACAAGTGATTTGCATGGTTATATTTAAGTATATTATTAAAGTAAATTTTAAAAATATATTAAAGTAATTGATAATATATATATATATATATATATATATATATATATATATATATATATATATATATATATATATATATATTTATATATATACTAGGAATACCCACACATATATATACTAGGAAGAGGCACACGTGTACACACGCGCCTTGTGAATTGATGTCGTTAGTTATAATCTACAAACAGGTCGGAATTTGAGTATGAAAAAAAAAATCGCTTATTAGCTTGTTATGTTATTACAAAAATATTGTAATAACGAATAAAATAAATTATTTCTTAGCATTCGGGTAAAAAAAAAAGAAGAAAAAGAAACGACTCGAAAATGCACTAATAGTACTAATCATTTAAGTAATTGATTTTACACTTAACACTGCTGAATGCAAATACAAAGAATTAGGACAGTAAAAATGGGTAACATAACCTTGATATAAAATAACTTAGAAGTTGGAACAATTTACAAGAAGAATGGCTCGTCGCAAAGTGACATCAAATGATAGTGAAAAAGTATATAAAATAATAATAATAATAATAATAATAATAATAATAATTCAAGCGGTCATTCTTCTTAAAGCGAATTTAAATGCTAAATTAAATTTTATTATGCAAAGTTTCGTGCTCCCTGCTAGTATCCATAAGGAATTGGATCAAATTAATAGAAATTTCTTCTGAAATAAGGGCCCTAATTTTCATCCGTTGATTAGTTGGGATAAAATTTATAAACCCAGAAATTTCGGTGGTGTGGGGATCAGAAAAGCGGAGGATATGAACAAAGTCCACCAAATGAAGCTTCTTTGGAAAATAATGGATGAACCGGACAATATCTAGGTGAAAATTGTAAATGAGAAATATCTTAAAGGATCCTTGATCTGGGATTACAAAGTCAAAGGAAATACGTCATGAAATACGTCATGACAATGGAAGAAACTTATGAAATTAAGGAATGAGTTCGAATTAGGTTTTCGTTGGAATGTGGGTCGGACACTCTCAGCCACACATGGGCTCCAACTCTGAACTCTAGAGGTCTACGCCTCCTGTCAGCATAAGACTTCTGACGGCTCTGAGCAGTCAGCATCTGCTCTCTAATCAGTGCTACTCGAGCCACATCATCCTGAATCTGATCAGGTGTCAAACCACTAACACTGCTCTGCTCATCCCAGCATAACGGGGTACGGCAGCTCTGTCCATACAGTGCCTCATATGGAGCCATCCCAATAGATGCATGTCAGCTGTTGTTGTATGAAATGATCCGTCCACACTTTCCCCCAATCCAACACACAAGCTCGCAGCATATCCTCCAGCGTCTGAATGGTCCTCTCTGACTGACCATCTGTCTGAGAATGGAAAGCAGTCGTGAAGTGCAAACTCGTCCCCATGGCAGTCTGAATCTGCTGCCAAAACCTCGAGGTAAATCGTCCATCTCTGTCTGAGACGATCGTCCTCGGTACACCATGGAGTCTCACTATCTGCCTAGTGTACTCCTCAGCTAATCTGCTCACCGGCCACATCTCCCTAATAGGAATGAAACGTGCCATCTTCGTCAATCTGTCCACAATAACCAAGATGGCATCAAAGCTCCTACTCGGTCTCATGCTAGTAACAAAATCCATAGTGACGTCCTCCCACTTCCTCTGTGGAACAGGAAGTGGATGGAGCTCACCTCCAGGTCTGCAATGCTCTATCTTGACCTGCTGGCAGGTCGCACACTGTGCCACAAATCTGGCCACATCGGGCTTCAGCCCTCCCCACCAATATAGACGTCTCAAATCCTGATACATCTTACTCGTACCTGGATGTACAGAGTAAGGTGTACAGTGAGCCTCCTATAAAATCCTCTGTCTCAGCTCTGTATCAGCAGGTACACAGACGCGACCGCGGCGTCTCAATACTCCATCTGCTCCCAGAAGAAACTATGGTGCCTCATCCCGAGACATCCTCTCTCTGATCCTCATCAAGGTCGGGCAGGTCTCTTGCTTCTGTTGGATCTCACCCAACAGATCAGGTAGAACCTCTAAAGTACTCAGCCGGGCATCCTCATCAGAAAACTGGATGTCCAACTCTAACCAGATCAAATCCCTCTGTAACTGTTGTTGAATTGTCAGCCTCGCAATCGCCTGCTCTCAAGGCGTCTTCCTGCTCAGGGCGTCGGCGACAACGTTCGCCTTCCCTGGATGGTACAGAATCTCCAAATCAAAATCCTTGATCAGCTCAAGCCACCTACGCTGGAAGTTATTCAATTCCCGCTGCGTGAAAATGTACTTCAAACTCTGATGGTCTATGAAGATTTGACATGTAACACCATACGGGCAATGTCTCCAGATCTTCAAGGCATGAACTACCGCTGCCAACTTCAGATCATGAGTCGGTTAGTTCTCCTCATACGTCTTCAACTGTCGATACGCATAAGCAATCACTCTGCCTCGCTGCATCAACACACATCCCAAGCCTAGCTTAGATGCATCACTGTAAACCACAAAATCAGATGTACCCTCTGGCTGTGCCAAAACAGGAGCGGAAGTCAGACGTCTCTTCAGCTCCTCAAAACTCTGCATACACTGATCAGACCAAACAAATCTGGTAGTCTTCCTCAGCAAACTCGTCAGTGGACGGGCAATCACAGAAAATCCCTCCACAAAGCGTCTGTAATAGCCGGCTAGGCCAAGAAAGCTATGTACTTCCTTGGCGTTCGTCGGTGTAGTCCATGCTGTTACGGCCTCTATCTTCGCCGGATCAACCTTGATCCCCTCGGCGGAAACAATGTGACCGAGGAATGCTACATCTGGCATCAAGAACTCGCACTTAGAGAACTTAGCATAAAGTTCTCTATCCCGTAAAACCTGGAATACAGTTCTCAACTGTCCTGCATGCTCCTCTCTACTGCAAGAGTACACCAGAATGTCATTTATAAAGACCACCACAAACTGATCCAAGAAGTCGATGAAGATACTGTTCATCAACTTCATAAAAAGTGTTGGGCATTCGTAAGCCCAAATGGCATCACTACAAACTCGTAGTGTCCATATCTGGTCCGGAATGTTGTCCTGTGCACATCTTGCTCTCTCACCCTCAGCTGGTGATATTCTGAACGCAGGTCAATCCTGGAGAATACTGTCTCTCCCTGAAGCTGATCTAACAAGTCATCAATGTGCGGCAATGGATACTTGTTCTTGATGGTCACCTTGTTCAACTCTCTGTAATCTATACACAATCTCAACGATCTGTCCTTCTTCCGTACGAAGAGGACAGGTGCTCCCCATGGAGATACACTAGGGTGAATAAAACCCTTCTCAACCAATCCTCGAGTTGCTTCTTCAGCTTTAACATCTCAACAGGCGTCATCCGGTATGGGGCCTTCGAGATCGGTCTCGTACCAAGCTCTAACTCGATACCGAAGTCCACACTCCTCTGAGGCGGCAAACTGGACGGCTCAGCAACACATCTATGAACTCACAGACCACTGGGATATCCTCTAAAACTGGACTCTCCCCCTCCTTCATGGCATAACACCAGAAGGCCTCACATCCCTGTGCAATCAATCGAGCTGCCCGTATCGCATTGATAACCATGCCTGACTTTCCAAGGTCCCAACCTCGGAAAACCTCTATCTGTCCTAACTCGGTAGAAAGGGTAACAATCCTCCTACCTACATCTAAGACTGCAGAATGTCTATCCATTCAATTCATACCTAGTATGACTTCTTCATGCTCTAATGGCATGACAAAGAAGTCAACTAGTAAAACACGGGTCCCTACAGAAAGGGGACAGTCACGAATCTCATGGGTACCTCTGACCCTACTACCATCGGGTAACCCTATACTAAAGGGTATCCCCTCAATCATATCTAAACCCAGACGCTCTACACATGCATCAGATATAAAAGAGTGCGTAGCACCCGTATCAAACAAGACTCTAACAGGTAAACCATGGATCAGAATGGTACCTGTAGCAGTCGGTGCAGCTAGCTCCTCTGCACTCCTCAGCTCAAAGACTCGGCCCTGTGGGCCTCGGGTGTAAGTGGTGCTCCCACCACGACCTCTGCCTCTACTCGTCCCAGGAGCAGATCCCTGAGTCGTAGGGCGATCTGGGACCCTCTGCTGTCCCTGTGTCTGCTGCTGCTGAGGTGGCCTCTGCCCACCTCCCGCTACACTGGCAGGAGAAGAACCCTGCTGGAATGAAGCTCCGCCCTGTCGGCAGAAAACAGCCCTATGACCTGGTTTGCCACAGGTGTAGCACATCATTGTTTGCCTCGTACATTCTGATCGAATGTGTCCATACCTACCACAGTTGTGACACTGTGGTCCCTTATCTGTAACTGGTGTAGATGAGGGATGACTTTGGCGGCTCTGACCTTGCCCTGAACCAGCAACTCCACCAGTATCCTTCTGAGATGAAGCTCCACCCCATCTACAAAAAATCTCTATGTGACCTCGCCTGCCACAAGTAGAACAAGTTACTAACGGCTTCGTGCACGCTGGTCGTAGATGTCTAAGATCATCACAGTTAAAACACCGTCGACCCGTAGCTGCAACCAGTGTAGTTGCGGGGTAACTTGGACGTCTCCAGTTTAGTTCAGAACCAAAAACTCCATCAGCACCACTGATCTGCCTAGTTCTCTGTCTCTTCCTAGACCTTTTATGCTCCTCAGGAACTTGAGTAATCTCAGCAGCACGTACCGGTATAACTAGCACCTGAGTAATTCTATGAAGTCCTTCAAACGATTCCCCAAATGCTGGTAGATCCGGGGTACATCTACCCGTTGTGGCAACCTCCTCCACTTGTCTGATGTATGCGTGGAAATCTGGTCCCCTCATAATGACATATTCCGAGTCATCAGACTGGACTCGCGGTGGTGTATATCTCCCAGCTATACCGTTCCCAGTCTCAGGAACGACACTCTCAGCAACAACCTCCTGAACTTCCTCCGCTGCAGATGGATCATCAGCCGGAATCTGACTCTGTCTTACATCTACTGGAGGAAGAGGGGATCTATCCCTACCTCGTCCATCTGCAGATACAACTCTAGTCTGAGCCATTTGCTGAACAAGTACACTTAACCTATCAGGCTATATATATCCCATAGGTATAGATATATATCAAATCAATCACAACAGAATATCTATATATATCTATACTGTCGAGATCTTCAGAGGGGCGATGGCTCACTACACGATATCCCAAAACATTTATACTCATTTCAAAACCAAAACCTTTGGAAAAATCAGACCCCTTTCGGGTTCTGTTTATTTATCTATTCGACCTTTATCGCAGATTACAAGTGTCATTGTTGTCAACCTGGGCTCTGATACCAACTTTGTAACACCCCGAATCCGTAGGACTCGAGGTGCTACTAGGCTAGGATCTCACAATGGATCCTGACCTTAGCCTGACAACAAGTTCACTAGATCTTACAACAAGACACAGATAGATTAAATACAAAACATCAAACTGATATATATAAGTATCAAAAGGTAACACATAAGTACCGCTGAGTGCAAATAAAACATAGCTATACAACAAAAGATCTCATAAACCCCAATAACGACCCAGTGTACGAAGTCCTCAGCGGATCACCCACTCTGGATCACTCTGCAGCTCTCCTAACCTGCAAAGGATCTACAACACGGTATAAAACCGTTAGCTAACCATACACATATATATAGAGATGCAAAAGCACAAACACACATCAGGAATCATAACACAACATCATGCTTTCACACATTCACCCGGTTTATTATCTTTATAAAGTCTAATCACTCAAGCGTATATATATATATATATATATATATATATATATATATATATATATATATATATATATATATATGTGTGACACGAGGAATATAACCCTCGCCTCTCGGTGGTACCGGCCAGCTGGAGTGGTCATCTGGGATCACTACCCCGTGTACCGTAAGGGAGTGAAGACAGTGCCCTTTCCGTGTACCAGATCTGGACTCTCCTCAGAGAACCTCCTTGTCTCCTCGCGGGATGACAGGGCAAGGCTGTCACAACCCTATAGTGGGCAGTCACTAAACCATGGGTAGGTACTCATCATAACGCATGCTATAGAGCATATAACACACACCACTCAAGCATACATCCAATATAAGGATGATAGCTAAGTAAGTCCTATGGACTTACCTCAACCTCGACGTCTCAAACCCAAACAGCTCCAACTCTGGAGATCAACACTGCCTAAACAAGGCATAACAACATATATCAAACTCATATCCATCACAGGGGTCACACCTAGACCCAAGGGATCCATAAGGATCATAACCTAACTCATAACCCTCAAAGCCATAACCGGTATAAACGCTATCATGATTGTAACACCCCAAATCCGTAGGACTCGGAGTGCTACTGGGCTAGGATCTCACAATGGATCCTCACCCTATCCTGACAACAACTTCACTGAATCTTACAACAAGGCACTGATAGATGAAAACAAAACATGAAACTGATGTACATATATATACCGATCAAAAGGTGATACAAGGTACCGCTGAGTACAAAAGTCAAAACATAAACCCTTACAATATAAATATCCCAACCACGATATCGTCCTTGTGTACAGAACCCTCAACAGATCACCCCTCCGGATCACTCTGCAGTTCTCTTAACCTGCAAAGGATCTACAACACGGTATAAAACCGTTAGCTAACTATACACATATATAAGAAGATGCTAGAGCACAAACACACGTCAAAAAATATTAACACATCATCATGATATCACACATTTACCCGGTTTATTATCTTTAATCGGTCCAACACTCAAACGTATAATAAATGTATATGAATATACGTGACACGAGGAATGTATATATAACCCTCGCCTCTGCGTGCAATAGCTAGCTGGAGTGGTATCAGCGCACTTTCCCGTATACCATATGGAGTGGTAGGTACCCTTCCCGTATACCAGAACTAACTAGCTTACAGAGAACTTCCCAGACTCCACTACGGGATGAAAGGTAAGTTGTCACAACCACTACAATGGGCGGTCAATATAACATAGGTCGGTGACCATAATAACACATGTTATAAAGCACATAACACACACCACTCAAGCATACATCCAATATAAGGATAGTAGCTAAGTAAGTCCTATGGACTTACCTCGATCTCAGAAGTAACTCGCTACGAACAACTCTCAAAAACGTCCACTCCAACTGGAGGACAACACAGCCTATACAAGGCACACATACATATATATCACAATCCTATCACACAAAGGGGTCACACCTAGACCCAAGGGATCCATAAGGATCAAGTCCAACTCGTAAACCTCAAAGCCGTAACCGGCATATCTATATCATACTCGTCAACATCCGAATCCTAGCATGGTACTAAGTTCCTCATACTAGAAAGGAAAAGAACTACCTAACTATAGGTAGTCCCGGGACAAGACGCACCTACGTGAACTAAGGACGCAGGGGCGGAACGCAAGCAACCGCAGGCGCGGTGGCACTCAACCGCGGGGGTGGTGACAAGGGTCGCTGGCAACGCAGGCACGACGCGGGCGCTGCGGCACAAGGTCCGTAGGGGCGGTGACTTCTGGCCGCGGGGCGGCGACAGTGCAAAACAAGATCTCGTGATTCTTCTTCGGCTCTTCACGTGATCAAATCACGTCCTTACCATTCCAAAACCACACACAACATGCACATACACATACCAACCATCAATACCCTTAGCATACATCTAATCCTAAGCTAGAAAGATTGAATCAAAGAAGAAGAGAAGGAGAAGAAGCAAGCACTTACCACTATTGAAGATCCTAGGCTGCAGGGAGGATCAACACACACCAAAGCTAGCTTCCAAGCACAGCCACAACAACCACTAGCATCAACCTCAACAAGGCCACACAAAACCTCTTGTAACCAAGGATAAACCAAGATCAAGATCAAGGGAGGAAAGGAAAGAAAAAGAACGTAGGTTTAGCTAGGAAGGAAATGGAACACTTGCTCCTGAGGCCAAGAATAAGCTTAAGGAAGAAGAAACAAAAGGTAAAGCACGAGTCAAGAGAGTCAACAAAACCGGTTGCAGCCGCCGGAAACCGCATGGGCGGTCCCATGAACCGCAGGGGCGGGAACCCACAGGGGCGGCGGTCATGCCCGCGGGTGCGGAAAGGCCAATCCGGCCCAAAGCCAATCTCGGCTATGGTCCGATCTTGGTCCGAAAGAATAGGGGTCTCACATCTCACCCCCCTAAAAACAAGTTTCGTCCCGAAACTTGCAAAGTCCTAAAACCACTCGGACTCAGAAGCCGAGGTAACACTCTCTATAACCTCAAGCATAAACATGGAGGAACTCATCCACTCCAGCAACAAACTATACTATCCAAGGCCTAGAGGGAACTATCTCTAGCCAAACCATAAACATATCACAAGGCATAGAGGAAGCACATCTCTAGCTGTATCATAACCATAACAAAAAGACATGGAAGGAGAACATCTCCAGCACTACTATGTCCATCAAAATAGCATGGAGGAAAGAACCATCTCCAGCTGAATCCTAAACGTATCACAACAGCATGGAGGAAAGAACCATCTCCAGCTATAAATAAGAATCATACTAGCACAACAAGATCTAATAAGATCAAAATCACATCAAAGCTAGCATGAAATAACACATTATAGCATATAAGCATATAAGCAGATAAGACTCACCAAGCTAGTACTAAGATCTACTCGGTGATCCTACTGGTGCACATATCTCGGCATAGAACTCTGGATAGTTCCTCTGGATACTATCCTCAGTCTCCCATGTAGCCTCCTCGAGTCCTCGTCTCGACCACTGTATCCTCAACATAGGGATGTCCTTCGAACGCAAGCGTCTCATACCTCGCTCTAGGACTGCAATAGGATGCTCTACAAATGTGTGGTCCGGCTCAACTACTAAATCCTCATAACTCACGATGTGTCTCGGATCTGGTATATACTTAAAGAAGAAGGCAAAGAAAGGTAAAGTACGGCTCATAGAAGTCAACAAAACCGGCTACAGCCGCCGGAAACCGCAGGGGCGGTTCCCTGAGCCGCAGGGGCAGCACACATGCCCGCGGGGCGGCTAGGCAAAATCTCGGCCAAAGCCAATCTCGGTCCGAAAGACTAAGGCTCTTCCACTTACTTAGTTGTTATTCTTTGTATTAGCATGTATTGCTAAAGTGGTGTGTTTTGGGTATTTCCTAATTATAACTTGACTAGGACGACGTTACGTTTTATTAGACCCAAGTGTATGCATAACGGGTCATAGCATCACTGCTCATTCTCTGCTTAGAGATTGAGAGGTTCCCTGCGACCAGACCATTTCGGTATAAGGTGAGGTGCATTGGATCCACTCCGGTTGGTATACGGGGACAGGGGAGAGTTTCGGGAGATTCTCGTGCTATAAAATAAGTTGAACTAATAGAAGTGAATCACATTAATCAAAGATAATAAAACAGTTTGAGTGCAGTATGCTGATATGTTTACTTTCCGCTTTTATATGTGATTGTGCTTTAGTATACACTCTAATGCGGTGAAAAGTTAGCTAACGGTTTTATACCGTCTTATGTTAGACGCACAACAGGTTAGGGTTGTTGTGGAGTGATCCGGAGTCGGTGGTCAGTCAGGTTCCCGTACGAGGTAGTCGGGACGTTGGGGTTTTCCTTTATTTGCATGAGACTAGACTCGTTTCTTTCTTTTGGATTCTTGTTCTTGTTGAGACGGCTGATTTTGTTTTCCGCATTTTATGATATATGCCTGTTTCATACTTTATTTGGTTTTACTATATTGTGCCTTGTGGAAGATCTATCGATATTGTCGTTAATATAGGATCGGGACCTACTGTGAGGTCCTAACCCGTGACGCCACGAGTTCCCATAATTTGGGGTGTTACACAAGCTACGTTTATTGTAGCCTGTTTTGAATGCATAGTGAAATTTGGGATCAGACCTCTCCTCTTGAGGTTCCGCGGAGGTTAGGTTTTAACACCCGAACTACATAAACAATTCTTGTGTCGATCTTGCTTTATTATCTTACATGTTAACAAACGTGTTAAGAATTACATAAATAAAAGACAATTTACAAAGGTATTTTCCGTAGTAGATTTTTATTATATTTAACTAAGATTCTGAGATTTTAGGGGGGGTTTTTTTAGATGATGAAGAAATAGAGAAATTGATAGTGAATGAGGATAATATATTTTACAAGAAAGATAATATATAAGATAAAAATAATATGTATTTGTTTCTTCAAAGAAAAGACAATTTAGAAGGGTGCATTCTCCCTTTTTCACACTCCTAATTAAGTATTATTATAAATAAAAGCCATTGATCGCTTAGATTTGACGATCCCAAAATCTCTGTTTTTTTGGTTAAAGGGGGGGGGGGATCGAAATGCTTTTCTAATTGCATTAGGTTATGTCGGATTCAAAATTTATAGTCCATTTGCGTTGAATTTTTCTTCAATATTGACTTATTCTTCGAAATCTTTGTAGTTAGATCACGGTGATTTTGAAATTAAAAACATTATTCATAGATTTCATTCCAATGTTGTTTTTGTTTTGTAAAGTTCTTTGAATTACTAGTTTACTTTGAAATCTTCAACAATTTTAGTTTTTCAAAGCTTCTTTTATTTTCATTTTTTATCGAGGGAGAAAAGTTGGTTGAAGGGAAAGGATTTTTTTTAAGTTAATGACGTTAATCTTTTAAAAAATTTTGTTTTCTTTATAAAATTAAATGTTTGTTTCATCTCCGCCTTTCATTATTTTGATCGTACGGCTGGTGAATTTTTCTACTTTTGACATTATAGACCCTTTAACCCAAATACATATATATATACATGACTAAACATATAACCTTACTCATAAGTCCTATCACTGATTATAAATATGTAATGTCAAAGTGGTTTGACCTGTTTCGTGTTATTTACTCAACTCTAACACTTTTGGCAACATTACGAGGTGTCTAATGATCCTCACGAGTCTCAATCAATCAACAATACAAATGCTCAAAAAATTTCCGTTCAATTAAAAGAGTTTCAGAAAATCATCCAAATACTTGAGGCACTAACCTTTCAATATTTGTAAACCAATTACAAAATCTTTTAAATATTAATGTAATATTTTATATAACTATTGCGCAATGACCATCAAAAGCAATATATATACCTTTTCCATAAAAACTACACGTACGAGTGTCTGACATCGGTTTACGATCGATCTGTATATTCACAATTCCTACTTGTTCTACTATATATTAGGCTTTCTAACATTCTTGTATGAATTTTTAGTTTTGATTATTCAACTCTTCTAATCGCGGATATCAATCTATGTTAATCAATTTTGTCCTTTTTCGTTTAACATTTATTTTTTGGCCTAAATAATACCAATTTTTTTTTATTTTTTTTTGTTATTAACCCAACATTTGTTGATACTGTTCATGTTTTGAAAACATTACGTGATGTCTAATAAGCCTCATGAATCAAATCAATGACTAATATTACGATAAAATTATTAAATAAAACGCCTCGAATAGTAAGAGTTACACAAAATCACCCAACTATATAAATACATACAAACTTAGGATTCATGTTAAAAACTTGACGAACAAACATTTCAATATTTATAAATCATTTACAAAATGCTTTCAATAATGATGAGATGATATATTCAATAACATTAATTATGTTTTGATCAATCAAATTAAAGCATCATTATTTTTTCATTTTTATTATTAAACTTTAACGAAAAAGTCTATGATATATAAACATTTAAATATGGGAGAAACATGTTAATTTAACGAGAAAAAATCTTTTACCTTAATCAAAAAGGCTCAAAATTGAACCAAAACAATTGCACTATGACCAACTCTAAGTATTAAAATTTGCTTATGCCTCAAACATATTATCCATGCAATCGATAGAAAATATAAGAGCTTAATTTTTCACTCAATTACAAAACAAAATCCAGCTCTCTAATATCAATTAAAATAGGAGTATTGGTTATTTTGGTCTTTGTTAGTGAACAAAAGGAAAAACACAAGAGTTTAATTTCTTGAACAATCTCGAATATTTAGGTCCTTTATGAACAAACTTGAGTGAGAAAATCTTTTTCGAATAAGATTGAGGGTTTCGTTGAGGTGGAACTTGGTATGTTTGTTATTTAAGCTTATTCTACAGATCTCGGTATGTGTTTAAAGTTGTGTATGTAATGCGGTCGTGGTGGTGTGTTTTCATGGCAGTCTCTTCTTGAAGGGAGGCACTTCCCTGAAATATCGTCTTTCACTTCCCGAGAGTTTGAGTTTTGTTGTACATGTATCCGGCGGTGCTACTCTGATAGTTCTTGGGTCGTCCATTACCCGCTTCATTTTTTAGAGATTTTGTTCATCATCGTTGTGCTCTTGTTTACTGTTGTCTTCCTTCACCTTAACTTTTTTTTTCTCTTTTTCACTGGTTTGTCGTCGTATCTTTTAACGTTGATTCATTCTCTTTGACGGTAACGTCCGTCCGCCGACTTTTTTCGTCCTCTCATTTCACAGTTTTGTTTATACGATAATCGATTCTTTTACGTTTATCTCTAAAAAAATATATCTTTTATATTGTCAAGAATAATGTTTATTTAAATCTAGTGTAAAATCTATTTGTATATAAAGTTGGTATGATAGTGACAATTAACGAGGAAAAAAGAAAAGAAAATAATTCATTGTATAAATAGGGGTATGATCCTAAAATCATATTTTAATCTCAACTTAAAGCTTTTCCTACCTTAATTTTGAATATGACGAGTGGAGTAGTCGCATGGTTTACCTTTGTTGCTGCCACAACTCTCATGGTCGCATATGCCACCGATCCAAACCCGCTTCAGGATTTTTGTGTGGCAACTAAAGATCCAAACAATAAAGGTAATTACTAAATAATATTAACAATATTCTATTTACGAATTTTTGGTTTCAAGTGTATATATTTAATTAGACATATAGGAAACATTAATTTGTCAATTCATGCTTGATGATCTAAAATGATACAAAAATGATACAAAAATAACACTCTAGGCATAGGAAACATTAATTTTTATTTGTAGTTAGGAAATTCATGCTTGATGATCTAAAATGATACAAAAATAAGTTGGTATCGTTGATTGAACATATAGGATTCTTCTTATGATGAAAATAATATGAACTCTTTGTGAAATCTCCATTTACCAATCATACTGTAGATTATAGTTTATCCTACGAAAATTTAGACTAATTTGTCAATTCTTATTTCAAATGATCTTAAAAGTGTACGTGAACGGACATTCGTGTAAGAATCCAAATGAGGTGACATCAGATGACTTCTTCTATCAAGGATTAAACATAGCACGGGACACAAATAACACTCTAGGTACGAACTTCCACCAAGTGTACGCATCAACATTCCCTGGGTTAAACACTCTTGGAGTATCCATTGCAAGGCTCGACTATGCGGCATCGGGAGGCATGGTACCGCCGCATGTGCACCCACGTGCCACAGAAGTGTTGACACTGCTCAAGGGTAGCCTATACACTGGCTTCGTCAGCGGTGCTAACAAGTTATACTCTAAGGTACTCTCTCCAGGAGATGTATTTGTCTATCCCCAAGGACTCGTCCATTTTGCATACAATGTCGCTGATACTGATGCTGCTTCGTTTGCTGCGTTTAGTAGTGAAAATCCTGAAAACTCTAGAGTAGCTAATGCTATCTTTGGGACCGATCCCCCAATCTCCGTTGATCTTATCTCCAAAGCATTTCAACTCGATTCCAAAATCGTCCAGGACCTCCAATCAAAAATTTTCATTTAAACTCTTTTTTTACTTTAAAGTGTGTTGGGAACTATTTTATAATAAAACTGAGCGTATTACGCATGTCATTATGTAACATGTGTATTATTGTTATATGCATTTTTTTATCTTAACTAAACGTATAAATTTTATTGAATGAATGATCAATTTACCGTCATATACATATAGTTACTTTAATTATTATAACTTTACTTTATACTGTGCAACCAAAAGTTCAAAACTGTGAAACATAGTTACCATTTTATAAGAATATTTTAAATTTTGTATTCCAACAAATTAACGTACGGATAATAAGAGAATAAAGTTAATTAGCGTGATACAAGTGATTTGCATGGTTATATTTAAGTATATTATTAAAGTAAATACTTAAAAATGTATAAAAGTATTTGATAATATATATATATATATATATATATATATATATATATATATATATATATATATATATATATATATATATATATATATATATATATATATTCATTATAATTTCCTAAAGCTAAAGGACGTTAACATGTCATGTGTCAAGAAACCAATCCAAATCCAAATCCAAATCTAAATTACGAAACTAGCATTTTTTCTAAAATTACTAAACAAGCATTTTCTTTCTCTAAATTGAAATTACAAAATTAATATTTTAACAAATCCTAATCTAAATAATATCAATTAATTTTCGAAAAAGCTAATTATACGAGGTCGTTTTACTAACGACAAAATAAAACACATTTCGATGCTGCTCAATGAGCGCTAGCTCCTAGAGGGAAAAAAATCGGCACCGCCTCATGACGCCAGAGACTCTTTTTTAAAAATAAATATATTGGAGCGTTGGCACTTGGCACCAACGCTAAAAATAAAAATATTTGAGCGTTGCTAGAGTTTTACAACGTGAGGAAAGAGTTGGCGCTTCTCAATCCCAATTTGTCGCTACCCCTCTCTACTCCTTGTGTTGCTCCCTCCTCTACGACTTGGATTCCTCCCTGTGTTGCTCCCTCCTTGACGACACTCGTTCTATAGGCCCTGACATTTCTCGATCTTTCAGATTGGTGCATCTTCAACCCCTAATGTTTTGTTGTTAATCATATACAACCCTTAATTCTCGATCTTCCGTGTTTGAAACCTCCAACGCTCGTTGCCAAGATAGACTTCAACAGACCGTGTGCGGACACACACTTGAAAATGTAAAAATACATCATTACAATTGCAAAAACAATGTGAACAAGTCTTGTCCGCATTTCAAAGTGGTGATACAAGTCGCACCAAACTCATATAATTGCCTCTTTGTAGTCCCCGAGCCATGTAACCTCGAGGTATTCCTACAACCTAGGACTACGTAAACAAGTCTTGGGTCAATTACTGAGTTGTCTTGCATGCTAAACTCCAGCTATGCTTATTGTAACCTGTTTTGAATGCCTAGTAAAATTTGTGACCGGATCTTCCCTCTTGAGGTTCCGCAGACGTTGGATTTTAACACCCGAACTACGTAAGTAAGTCTTGTGTCGATCTTGCTTTACTATCTTTCGTGTCAACAAAACGTATTAAGAATTACAAAAATAAAAAGACAATTTACAAGGGTGTTTTCCTCGGTAAATTTTCGTTATGTTTAACTAAGATCTTATATTTTAGGGGTTTTTTATTGATGATGAAGAAATAGAAAAATTGATGGTGAATAAGGATAATATCTTTTACAGGAAAGAGAAGAGAAGATATAAGATAAAACTAATATGTATTTGTTTCCGCAAAGAAAATATAAGAAAATATAATTTAGATCGGTATCTTGACAATTCATTTTTGTTCTACTATCTCTTTTTAATCCATTGTTGTGTGATTTTTTTTAGTTTGATTGTTTAACTCCTCAAATCACGTATATCAATCACCATCGATCAATTTTTTATTTTTCTAATAATATTTATTTTTTTGCCTAAATAATACCAAAATTATTTGACTATTTTTGTGTAATTAACCCAACATTAATCGAAACATTATGTGGTGTCAAACAAGTCTCATAAGTCAAATCAATGAATAATATTATGATAAAATTATTTAGAAAACGCCTTCAATAGAAAGAGTTCCACAAAATCACCCAATTATATAAACACATACAAACTTAGGATTCATGTTAAAAACTTGACGAATAAACATTTCAATATTTATGTTTATAAATCATGGGTTAAATGGGAGAGTATATCATTTTTATATAAATGAGCACTAAGTAGACTCATTTTCATATCAATGGACAAATTAAGCCCCATTTACTTATCTTTAAAGATTAAATGAAAGGGCAAATTAGGAATATGAAATTACTTAAGCTCAAACCCAAATTGTTTAATGAAAGCCCAATTGTTTTAATGAAGGTCCAAGCCCAATTGGTTTAATGAAGGCTCAAGTGTTTTAATAAAAGCCCAAGCCCAATTGGTTTAATGAAAGTCAATTGTTTTAATGAAAGTCTAAATGTTTTAATAAAGTCCAAATATTTTAATAAAGCCCGAGCCAATACACAAGCCTACGCTCAGGTCCAATACACAAGCCTACGTCGGGGCCCAATACACAAGCCTCCGCCAGGGCCCAATACACAAGGCTACGTCAAGGCCCAATACACAAGCCTATACTCGGACCCAATACACAAGCCTACGCTCGGTTCCAATACACAAGCCTACGCCCGGGCCCAATACACAAGCCTAAGCTCGGGTCCAATACACAAGCCTACGCTCGGGCCTAATACACAAGCCTACGCTCGGGCTCGGGTCCAATACACAAGCATGACAAGGCCCAATACACAAGCCTACGCTCGGGTCCAATACACAAGGATAGGACAGAGTCTAATACACAAGCATATGACAAGGACCAATACACAAGCCTACGCTCGGGTCCAATACACAAGCCTACGCCCGAGTTCAATACACAAGCCTAATAAATCTTATAGTTATTGGGTCCAATAGACAAGGATTTGACTAGTTGAACTTGCAGTCCAGAATTCTGCACAACCGCTTTCTTTCATCTTTTCTACGTTCTTGATGTGCATGCCATGAAAATTTAAAGTATCACAAACAATCAATTCAAATATTCAAGGTATTCATGTATGTATCCTCCCCCTCTATGAGCCTGCCATATAACAGTAACCTTTTTTTGTACGCATTTTATTTCTCCTTATAAAATTCTTATTTCCAACTTTGTTATCATTTTTCCTTCCTATCAAGACATTGAGGTATCACTTCTACTCTTTTAAAAGGCTTAATCTACATCAGCCATGCAAACAAAACCTTAATTAAGAACTAAAAAAAGCAAAAAAAATGTGATTCTTAATAATTCCAAGATCATCTCATAAACTCAAGGGAGATAAATGTTTTAATGCTCAACGCATTTCATAAACTCGACAATATGTTATACAGAGATCATTTCCTCCTTTACCCAAAATAAAAACAAAAGCATAGTTAAAACTCATATCTGAAGCTATGATTTTGAAATATTTTTACAAAAGCATCTCCATTTATTTACACAATCAAGCCTCTCGATTTACACAATCAAGCCTCTCTTTATTTACACATTCAAGCATCTCGATACACAAGCCCGCGTCAGGGCCCAATACACAAGCCCGCACATTTACACAAGATCGAGTTACACAAGTTCAAGCCTATTCGAAAACCGAATATTAATACACAAGATTAAGGAATGCGTTTTCTCTAGCCTTGATTGGGGCCAAGGGAAGACCTTCATCTGTCAACGCGGTTGAACAAACTTGTGTTATGACAACATTCATCAGTCTAAGTATAACTTTATAAGAATTCAAAAAACCATGAAGCAATACCCCTGTGGTTGGGATGATGATATTTACACGACGCTCTATATTTGCATGTTCCTGTCTTTAGATAAAACTGTAAAATTTGGCCATATATTTGCTCAAAAGAAAAAACATGAAGCCAGTCCATTTCTCCACATGATTTTGGACAAATATGAGTTTTAACTATGTTATAGATAACGAATGATTCAAATGAGGTGCATTTGATGTATCAGAACAAAGATTAAGCTTCTCCTTTAGATAATACTAGTTCAGAGAGTATAATCATCTTCCAACCATTAAAATTTTCAAGTGAAACATCAAACTGCAAATCAATATCTATATGAGCATGCTGATTTAGAGTAGTAAATCATCTTCACTAAGGATCACTGTATCACAAACTCAAGCCCCACTCAATTTGGCTTTCAACATAAAAAATTAGCTTAAAAACGAATTTAACCTCATGATCCAAAAAGAATCAATTGCATTGCAAAGATGAAGAATTAGCACTAATTAAACCAGCAATCATTATCCAAACCAGTAAAATAGAGTCTCACGGACATTTTATCAAATAGTTGGTGGGCATACCAAAAAAAAATGTACTACATGGATATTTGAAATGAGAAGAATCTCCATTAATCAAAGCAATTGTATAGCCATGATGTAACACCCCAAATCCGTAGGACTCGGAGTGCTACTGGGCTAGGATCTCACAATGGATCCTGACTCTAGCCTGACAACAATTTCACAGATCTTACAACAAGGCACCGATAGATTAAAACAAAACATGAAACTGATATATATATATATATATATATTGGATCAAAAGGTAATACAATATACCGCTGAGTACAAACAAACTGAACTGTACAACAAAAAACCCATAACCCCGATACCGCCTCAGTGTACGGAGCCCTCAGCGGATCACCCACTCTGGATCACTTTGCAGCTCTCCTATCCTGCAAAGTATCTACAACACGGTATGAAACCGTTAGCTAACCATAACCAGATAAACACACATCAAAAATCTTAACACATCAACATGCTTTCATACATTTACCAGGTTCATTATCTTTATAACGTCCAGCAGTCAACTCATATATAAATATCCATATAACATAAGTGACACGAGGAATATAAACCTCGCCTCTGGGTCCAATAACCAGCTGGAATGGTGTCTGGAACACTACCCCGTGTACCCTAAGGGAATGGGAAGTGCCCGAACCGTTTACCAGGTCTGGCCTACCTACAGAGAACCTCCCAGACTCCCAGCGGGATGAAAGGGCAAGTTATCACAGCCCTACAATGGGCAAACAATATACCATAGGTCGGTGACCATCAACACATGCTATAAACATATAACACACACACCACTCATGCACGACATCCTATAAAGGAATGGCAGCTAAGTCCCACGGACTTACCTCAACCTCGTAGTCGTCTCACTAGATCAACCTCAACTCAGTCCACTCCCAACTAGAGGATAACACGGCCTATACAAGGCATACACAGATATATCACAATCCTATCACACAAAAGGGTCACACCTAGACCCAAGGGATCCATAAGGGATTATATTCCAACTCGAAATCCTCAAAGCCCTAACCGGCCATTCCATATCATACTCATCAACATCCGAATCCTAGCATGGTACTAAGCCTCATACTAGAAAGGAAAGGAAATGATCTACCTAACTCTAGGTAGATCCGGGATAAGACGCACCTGCGTAAAACAAGGACGCAGGGGCGGAGCAAGCAACCGCGGGTGCGGTGGAACGTAGCCGCAGGGGCGGTGACACGGGACCTGGCAGACGCAGGCACGCCGCTGGCACGACGCAGGCGCTGTGACACGGCAACCGCGGGGGCGGTGACTCCTGTCCGCGGGGGCGGCGACTACGCAGAATGAAACCTCGTGGTTTCTCTTCAGCTCTTTCCGGGATCAATCCCCTCCACTCTCTTCCAGATTCATACACAAGCATCAACATACACATATTAACATCCCCCTATGTTCCAAACATCTATTCCTAAGCTAAGGAAGGAAGAGCAAGGAAGAAGGAAGGATGAAGAAGCAAGGAGGTAGAGTTTACCACTGCTGAAGGTCTAAGCAGGCACAGGAATAAGCACACTCAGCTTGCTCCACAAGCTCAGTAACCACAACTAGCATCAACAGCCACACACACCAAACTCAAACCAAACTCTTCTAAGCCAAAACAAGAGCAAGAGGGAACAAGGGAGAAGCAAGGAGGACGTAAACTGGATTGGAAAGTATGAAGAAACCCTTGCTCAGCAAGGTGAAATGAAGAAGGTAAAGAAGGAGTAAAGCACGAGTCAAAGAAGTCAACAAAACCGGCTGCAGCCGCCGTAACCCGCAGGGGCGGATCACAGGGCCGCAGGGGCGGAGACCCCCACGGGCGGCACACTTGCCCGCAGGTGCGGCAAAACCAATCTCGGCCCAAAGCCAATCTCGGCCGTGGTCCAATCTTGGTCCGAAAGAAAGGGCTCTCACACATGAATTGATCAAAATTGCTTTATTTGCACAATCTCTGAATTGCGCAACAGTACAAAGCATGGCATATTGAACAGTACAGTACAAGGGGGTTTTCAATGATGACATTAGCAATTGAATCAAACAGAAAGCAATTCACAATAAGGTACTTACAGATTCAAACTGTTTTTACTATATTATTAAAACAGGCAAGGAACGAGGAGGCGAGGCAAGGTCCCGGAAGCAGATGTTGCAGCGTAGCAGACGAGGTCCCGAGGAGGCGTGGAAGAAGCCGGAGAGGGTTGCCGGCTAGGAAGACCGAGGAGGCGAGGCGAGGCGGTCCGGCGAGGCGAGGCGAGGTGAGCTGGTAGTCCGGCGAGGCAAGGAGGCGAGGCGAGTATTGGGGAGGAAAGGAATCGCCGAATCTGGGCTGAATAAGGGCTGAGGGGTGAGGGGTGGTGGACTGGTGGTGTGCAGGGGAGGGAGGAAGAGAGTGGTGGGAGAGATGGAGGAAGGAGATGGATGGAGACGATGCTTCTTATTCAGCGCAGAGAGAAGAAGCTATGGAGAAGAAGAGAACATTAGGGTTTTTTAATTTAATTTTTTTTTTCGTTTTAAGAAGCAAAAATACTGACCTTACCCTCTTTAAAATAAAAAACTTACAAAATGGCATAGGCTTTTTTAATTAGAAAAATGAGAAGAGCCTACTTAGTATCTATAAAACCAAAAAAGCCCTACTCTCCCATTTTTCTCATAAATCATTTACAAAATGCTTTCAATAATGAAGGCATAGTATATTCAATATAATATAATTAATTTTTATTCAATCATAATAAATAATTATTATTTTATCATGTTTTATTATTAAACTGTAACAAATAAATATATGGAATATTAACATTTAAATATGTGAGAAGCATGTTTTAACAGAAAAAAAAATATTTATATTGATACGGATAATGTTTATTTTAAATCTAGTGTGAGATATATTTGTATATAAAGTTGGTATGAAATTAACGTGGAAAAAAGAAAGGAAAATAGTTCATTGTATAAATAGGGTTAGTATCCAATCCTAAAATCATATTTCAATCTCAAATCAAAGCTTTTCCTACAATAAATTTTGAATATGACGGGTGGAATACTCGCATGGTTTACTTTTGCTGATGCCACAACTCTCATGGTGACATACGCCACCGATCCGAACCCGCTTCAAGATTTTTGTGTGGCAACTAAAGATCCAAACAATAAAGGTAATTACTAAATAATAGTGATAATATTCTATTTAGGAATTTGTGGTTTCAAGTGTATTTAATTAGATGATACAAAAATAAGTTGGGACTAATTTTTCGAATTGGTTTATATTTCAAATGATCTTCAAAGTGTACGTGAATGGTCATTTGTGTAAGAATTCAAATGAGGTGACTTCAGATGACTTCTTCTATCAAGGACTAAACATATTAGGAGACACAAATAACACTCTAGGTAACTACCACCATCAGTTGAAGCCATCCACGTTCCCTGGGTTGAATACCCTTGGAGTGTCCATTACAAGGATTGACTACGCGGCATCGGGAGGCATGGTGCCGCCACATGTGCACCCACGTGGCACGGAAGTGTTGACACTACTCACGGGTAGCCTATACACTGGCTTCATTAGCGGCGCTAACAAATTATACTCTAAGGTACTCTCTCCGGGAGATGTATTTGTCTACCCTCAAGGGCTCGTTCATTTTGCACACAGTGTCGTTGATATTAATGTTGTCGCACTTACCGCGTTTAGTAGTGAAGATCCCGAAAACTCTAGAGTAAATAATGCTATTTTTGATACCGATCCTCCCATCTCCGTTGATCTTATCTCCAAAGTTTTTCAACTCGACCCCAAAATTATTCAAGACCTCCAATCTTTAAGTTTAATTTACTTTAGGGTGTGGTGCTAACTATTTACAATAAACCTTAGCGTATTATGCATAAACATGATGATTATACAATGGGCGTAACTTTATTTTATTGGATGAATGATCCATTTACTGTATCACTTTAATTGTAACTTTATTTTATACTTATGCAATCAAAAATAAACTAATTGAAACATGGTTATCATTTTATTAAAAAAAATATTATAGTCCAAGTAGCTAACTTAGGGATAATAAGAGTAAAAAGTTTTTTTTTTTATACAAGGTAAGCAGAATAGGTGGATCATATTCTAGACACCGACCAACCTACAGTATCCTTACGGATGAGTACAATCACATCGTCTGGGAGAGTACAAAGTTAATTAGCGTGATACCCATGCTTTCTACGGGTTATATTTAAATATATTATTAAAATAAATATTTCGAAATATATTAAAGTTATTGATTATATATATACACGTATATTTTTAAAAGAAATATATCGATGACTAGTATATAAAAAAATTATTTGTAACTCCAGTTTTCTATTTGGAAACGTCCATAAAAAGACATGATTTGTTTTTTTCACCCATTGACAAATCACATTGTAGATATCTTTTACTTGTATTTTAATCTTAGAAAATATAGATGACAAACTAACTAAAATGGTAAATATTTTATTTTTTTTAGGTAAAGGTATATTTTTAGAAAAAGTGAAAAGAGTATAACTAGGTTTGTTAAGACCCAATTACACTAAGTAACAAAGTATATGTATATATATTCGACCTGAGGTCTATGTTTGAGTAACGAGTATTTCATATAAGCATGCAATCTTCTTGAACATATCAACTACCCTGAAGTTTAAGGAAATTAAACGAGAGTACAACGCGGAGGTTATGAGGTTTGTCCACCTACGGCAAAACCATCAGCAGACATCAACGCTCACAAGCCAAATAATCGCCAAAATCTCGGGACAATAGCCAGTCCATCTTCGGCAATGCCATCAACGGAACTAAACCAAGTCCGGTACATATATCAAAAACCAATACATCAAAATATGGAGCAGAATACAACTCCGGTAAAGGCCTACTATTATGATGTAATTCTACCTCTAACTCCTGTAGGAAAAGCCTCGTGTAACAAGGTATAGACATGGGTCTTGATTAATTGTACGAGGATAACCATCTGTATTATGTTTTGATCAAATACCAAGGCATTCCTAAAATATCAAAGATAGTAGACCGTGACAGAAAACGCGTACAACCTAAATCTGCTCGTCCAACCCCTGCCATTTGTAGTGTGAGTCAGCCAATCCAAAACCTCTAATCTGGTGGTAATATCTCCTAGGATACCGAAGTCCGCACCAACTTGTCTTCAAACCTCACGTGCATATGTGCAGCCAAATATCAAGTGGTCATGAGACTCACTCTCACTTTTGCACCAAACACATGTAGGATCAATACTAAGGAACTGTAATCTATCTCTAGTAGATAACCGACCAATAACCTCCATCCATAGGATAAAACAATGTTTTGGCGTATTGCCCGGATCCCACATAACTCTGAACCAGTCCACCTCCTCACCTCGCGGTCTAAGAATCTCATATACCTTAACACTTTCTCCAATCTGTTAAATCCAAGGTTCCACTAGCTAAGAGGTTGTACTTCTTCTTCCTCTCTTAAACCGTTTAATTACTCACGGTTCTCGTTCCGATTCCTATAACATATTAGTTCGCAATTTGATATAGTTCAAACATTCTATTAAATCAAATTCATGCTTGACTTATAAATCTTCTCGCTTAATAACTTGTTATCCTCACTAATATATATAACTAAATTATCCTGAAAAATTAATTTAATAAATTATAACTTATAGTTAATCTTACTTTTATCGGAACAAGGATAATTTTAACGGAATTAATTTGACGAAAGGAAACGGGTTTAGGATCTACCGGAATCAGATTGGTATCAATTCAACCGGTTCAGATGGTGTCGGATGGCAACCGAACTAGCAAACAAAACAAAATTGTTTTAACCCTTAGCCCTTAGGTTGCAGATTTGAGTTGTGGCGGCCTGAACAACCACTTTAATTACAGGGAAGTAGACCTGATCATATCCGGGCAGCCCGTCGGAAAAAACGGGCGGGTATGAACACAGAGGGAAGCCCGACCGAGCCGAAAATCCTGGCCCGTCAAGCCCGCCGGGCCGGGTACGAACACCACTACAGGCCCGGCCGGACTGAAAAGCCCGGCCTGTCGGCCCGTATAAAAAAATAAAAAATAAAAATATATATATTATATTGTATATATTTAAAATATTAAGTATAATTATATAATATTTAGCATAATTATCATAAATTTAATGTATATTACATATAAAATCTTAAATATATTTTATTTTTAAATAAAATTTATATTTAAAATAGTTTTTTAAATTATTTTTAAAAATGAAAAAAATAAAACGGGTACCTGGAAGCCCGGTCGGGCCGGGTACGACACGTATTTTAGGCCCACCAGCCGGGCTTAGTCCGGCCCGGGTCCGGCTAAACGGGCCGAAAATTCCAAAAAGCCCGGCCCGAGTCCGAAACCTAGGTCAAGCAAAAGAAAGTAGTGTTATTGTTCGGTTCCTTTTGGTCCCCCGGTTCTAGACCCGGCGGCTGCGTGTATCCGTGAAAAAAAAACAGAGTGAGCGCGGGGTTGTAAGTTCGAACCTTGGGTCGTACAGATGTGGCATGAACGAGCGTCACCCGGAAGTAGATGGAGGTGGATTGAAGATACCAGGGAAGCGATGAGCTTGCAGAAGATGAACGGGAAACGGGGTGGTCGGAATTGGGAAGGGGAGAAGAAGTCGGGGTTGCAAAGACGTTGCAGAGGCACGAGGCTAAAGAACGACCGGTCGGGGTGGAAGAAAAGGGAGATTGGGTTCCGGCAGTTGATGTTGTAGAGAAGGGAGGGAGAGAGGTTGCAAGGCTCGAGTATGATGTGTACCAAGGGACTGCAGTCAGCGATATGGGGAGCGTAGGGTTGCCAGTACTCGGTTGCAGGGGCTCCGATTGCAGAAGAAAGAGGAGGACAAAGGCTCGACAGGGGGTCGAACTGAGAGGGTTCCGGTGAGGAGGGAGGAGAAAGCTAGACCAGAGGGTGATGGCGACCGTTTCTAGCTTAGCCGTTCTCGACGTGACGTTACTTCTCGGTCGAACTCCCGTCATCAATTCCGTCGTTAATGGCATCCGTTACGTCGACTGGCAAGGAGCGTTGAAGACGAAGAGGAGGGACGAGGAAGACGAAGGAAGATCCGCTGCTTCAGCCTGGCAAGGGTTCTGGCCCAATAGATGGCCCATTACGTGGCTTGGTAATGTTCCGGCCCAATACACTACACTTAGCCTGCTACTCGGCCCAACGAAAGCAAGCAAGGACCCTGGACCACATGGGCCGGTCTGGTTCTATCTTACCATGGTGGTGGTTTTGGTTCAAGTGAATTAAAAAAGGCCCGGTTTAGTTCAATTATCCGATCGGTATTTAATCCGTTTGATTTATTTTTTCGTCATCGATTCGTTTGGTTATTACACAAGCCCAAACTTGTTAGAATCATATGACGGATTTGGCCCTCTCGATCCATTCACATTCACATCCAACAAAACATTTCCCCTTCTTCGTTTACATTCACATCTCCACTCGAACGACGCAAGAAACCGAGCATTTTTCCTCCATCCGGCAGTTGTTAACCTACACAAGACCGGTTTCAGTCATAACTCTCCTCAAATAACGACATCGTGCGAGTATTTTGGTTTCTAGTGCCCTGCCGTGTACTTTTGGCTGGGAATTTTAAATTCCATTCGCAAACCCTAATTCGACCTTTCTTGGAATCTAATGTCCGATTGATTGAAGTCTAACATGAGAACTTTCATATGAGAATTTTTGCTGATTATATTAATATTAATTTAATTACCTCAACCATATGTTTTGTGTTAATGTATATTTGATTTCTCCCAAACATGGTGCAACTTTAGAACAAAGATTCACAAATAGAGAACCATCTATATCGATGTTGGAAGGGCATAAATGAGATGCAAATCCATTCATCCATGTGATGTACCCAGGATTGGTTGAATGATATCGCATTGACCTTATCTCATGCAATCGCTTAAGTCTCTCATTCATCTTTAACGATATGTCCTGAATTGGACTTGTTATTTGTTTGGGTTTTTACTATTTGGCCTAGGCTTATAGTTATACTTGAAGGTCAAGTAAAACTTAAGGTTTCGTTACTCAATATATTGTAGCGTTCTCTCTGTTTCCAAAGAATCTAGTTATCATCTGTTCATCTATAATCTACAACTCTTCACTAAAATCTCTCTAAAAGTGGATGTAGTCATTGTTGGAAAAACCACTATAAATCTTTGTGTTGTCTTTCTTTTTTGTTGAATTCTATTATTTCTTATAGTTCCGCACAACAAACTAGTATCAGAGCTTTGAGTTATTTGGTTTTCTGTAATATGGTTTCCTGAAGGGTTATACTACTTTTGGGTCTGTTTTGGTTGCATCTTCAGAGGTTCACAAGGATAATAAGACTAAGTTATGACATATGAGACTTGGTCATATGGGTGAAAGTAGAGTGTAGATTCTGGCAAAGAAAGATCTTCTTGGTGGTCACAAAATCATGAGCCTTGACTTATGTGAGCATTGTGTCCTAAAGAAGCTACACCACATCAAGTTTCAAAGGGTATTCACAAGACAAAATGCTCACTTGATTATATCCATTGTATTGTTGAGGTCCGGGTAACGTTGAGTCTCTAGGTGTTCAGGTATTTCTTGACTGTCATTGATTATTATTCAAGAATAACTTGGTTGTTTGTCATGAAATACAACGGAAAAGTTTTCAAGAACTTCTAGTAGTGAAAAACGTTAGTGGAGAATCAAATAGGGAAGAATATCAAAAGATTGTGAACTGATAACTGTTTGGAGTTTTGTTTGTCTGATTTTGATAAGTTCGGCAAGGATCTTGGAATTTCTCGTCATCATACAATCAGACATATACCACAACTAGAACGGTGTAGCTGAGAAGATGAATCATACTCTACTAGAGACAGAAATATACATGCTTTCTAATGCAAAACTAGATCGGAGGTTTTGGGCAGCAATAGTGACTACAACAAGCTACTTGATAAACTGCGAACCTCACACTAGCATAAACTACAAAATATCTTATGAGGTGTGGTCTGGTAAGTCTGTTGGCTATTTTGATCTTACGGTTTTTGGTTGTATTGTTTACTATCATGTCAGTTAGGGTAAAATGGAGCCTCGAGCAAACAAATGAGTGTTTATAGGCTATGGAGAGGGGTTTGGGTATTCTGAGTAGAAGTGTCGTCTTGGATGTGAGTTATATGCTTAACTCAACAGTGAAGCCAATGAAATCGGGGGAGAGGAGTAGTGTTGATAAACAGGTGGAGATCGAGTTAAGCTATCAGGATTTGCAAATCAATCACCGGAAGCTATTCACCAGAGTTTAGTTGATGGTCAAGAAGAGTTGGAGTAAGAATTTCACAAAGGTACGGTTTTAAGGATATGGTTGGTTATGCCCTACAGTTTGTTGAAGAAGTGGATACTCATGAACCATCCACGTATAGAGAAGTTTTATATGGGTCTGAATTTGCGCAGTGGTTTCCAACAACTAGAGACGAGATAAAGGATTTGGGAGCAGCTCGGAATATTCTAGGAACAAATGCTTGGAGATAAGGATCATAAGAAACTTTTCTTATCGTAAAAAGGTTATATTGAAAAGGTGTTGCCAAGGTTCGGAATGTCATCGGACAAGCCTATTGATGCACCTATTGTTGCTAACATTCATCTTACAACTCAGTTTTCACATCAGTCGGATAAGGAGAATGAGTATATGCCACGAGTCTCTTATGCTAGTGCAGTAGGGAGTTTGGTTTATGTTATGATATGCACTAGGCCAGATTTGACACAAGTTGTTAGTGTCGTGAGCATGTTCATGGGGCAACCAAGAAAAGAACACTACAAGTTGTAAAGAGGATATTTCGGTTTCATGGGGCAACCATCTATATCGATGTTGGGTGCTAGGGAAGAATTGAGAAGAAGGGAATTGGTCACTTGGGTTTGCCATTAGGAGAATACAAGATTACGAGAGATGAATTCGAGAAAGACGAGATGAGAGTTGAGAAATATGAGATGTAAATTGTGTGAGATTTAGTGGAAGAGGGGTTTGGGTATTTATAGGAAATTAGGAATGGGTAATACTATTGGGTAATGGGTAGTGTTTTTTTGTAAATCCACTTCCAACGGCCTAATGGCCGGAGTGTGGCCCACCAACGGCAATAATGCCGTTGCGCTCAGCGCCTAAACCGGTGGTTTGAACCAGCAATTTTCGCCGGTTTGGACTTTTTAAAAAAAAAATTCTTTTTAAAGTGTCAAAATCGACGGTTTGGGTTGGTTCAAACCGCCGGTTTAGGTTTTCTTTTACCAAACCTAAACTGTAAATACCCGAAACCTAAACCGGAATTAAACCGTTGGTTTGGCCAAACCGACAGTTTGGACCGGTTTAAAAACCGGCGGTTAGGTTCAAACCGGACCCATGTCTACAACTGCTCCATCTTTCTCCAACTTCGACTAAGCATAATGTTAACAAATTTAAATTTAAGGTAAATTACACAAAACCACCTCTTATATATCTCACTTTTCACTTAACCACCTCTTATAAAAAAAAATTCAATTAACCACCTCTATTTTAATTTTGTTAACAAAAGACCACCATTTGCCCAATCTGTTAGATTTTCTGTTTATGTGGTCCATAAAATAGTTAAATAAATCAGCAATAATGATTTGTTAATTAAAATATGCTTAACCTGATTTTAATCTATTTATTTAAATATACCTTTTTAGTTTAATAAAACCCTAGGCAAGTAAAAAAAACTCAATTTATCAAATCTCCCAAATCACTCCCTAATATTCAATCGATAGGAGAAAGCCCTTCTTTTACAAATAAAAAGCAAGATGAACCAACGAACCTTCATCGATCAAACAAAATCGTTCAGATCTGGAGCAAAGATGTGGAGCAATCATTAATCTGAACGATTTTCGTGATTGCTGGGCAAAGATTTGGGTCAAGTATAGTAATTAAGCAATCCGGCGGCTGATAAGGGTTTGTTGGGCAAAGATTTGTAGCAATCACAAAAATCGTTCAAATTCGAGCATTTTCGGCTATTATTCGTCTTCTCCACCGGAAACAAGCGAAGCCGGGCCCTCTTCGACCGGAATTTCGCTCTACCGGAATTTCTCCGCATCTTCTTCTTCTGCCTCTACCGGAATTTCGCTCTTCTGCATCTACGGAATTTCCATAGAGGGGAATATCGATGCTTTGAGTAAATCAATTATTCTCTTTTAATTATAATTAGAGAAAATTTTCATATTTTAACCATTAACATAAATAAATTTAGACTTTTTGTGGGACCCATTAACAGAATAGATGACGGACTGTTAAAGGATAAATATAAAAGGTGGTTAATTGAAAAAAAAAATTATAAGAAGTGGTTAAGTGAAAAGTGAGGTATATAAGAGGCGGTTTTGTGTAATTTACTCTTAAATTTATGTCTATTTATTGTAATTATGGTTGTACCCTCTTGGTGGTTTACACCAATTACACCAATATATATACACAGAGATATGGGGAGATTGAGGGACTCGTTAATTGGTTTAAAATTATGATAACAAAACTTCTATAAAAACAGTTCTGTAATACAAATTGGGTAGGATTATCAAGGCTTTAGAAACATTAAACAGTGGTTCATCACTTCCAAATATCTATACTAGAGCATAAAGCAGTGTATTGAACAACAGTTATCCTCAAAACCAAATTGTCACAAAACTTCACTCTATAGAGAAAAATGAAGAAAATTAGCTGCAAAACTGATAGCTTAGACATATTGTACCATGAATTACCTGAAGTGTATACCATGGATTACCTGAAGTGTATACCGGCCTCGTTGAAAATAGAGAGCAGATGTATGAATTCATTTTGTGTAAGCTTTGAGGATCTCTTGTCCTCATAATCATACTTTTTCAAAACACCCAACACCTTGCTCTTAAAATCAGAATCATTCCCCTCTTCATCCATGTCAACATCTTCAACATCCATTTCATCATCATCCTCGCCCATCTCATCAACATCGTTTTCCATCTCCATCCCTGAGTTTACATTTAAATTTCCAGAGCAAGATGCACCCAAAGATTGCAAGGTGTTGTAATTCTTCTCAAGCAAAGCAAGCTGGTTTTTCTGCCTGAAAATGGATCCCAGAGTTTTATTCCTTCTACTGAAACATACGCGGAGGAGTCCATCCCACTCTGGAAGTTTCTCATGAGGAATCGGGAGTGGCCTTCTAGGCTCGATTCGGACAACAGATGAGTCAACCTTAGGGGGAGGCCTGAAATTGTTCTTACCCACTCTAAGGAGATGATTAACGCGGGCTTTGAGTTGGGTGTTTACTGAGAGACGACAGTAGTCATGATCGCCTGGTTGAGCTACAAGCCTTGTTGCGAATTCCTTCTGGAACATAATGATTGCACATCTAAAACCAGCTTTGTGGGTATCCTTGTGTTGGAGTAGCTTGGTAACAAGAGGAGAAGAGATTTGATATGGTATGTTTGCCACGCATATGTCGAAATATGGGAGATCACACTTGAGTACATCGCCTTGGATAATCTATCAATGACCAAAGACAGAAGAACTTATCAGTACACTCAATAGCCAATGTACACCATGAAAAGATCTGAGGTAAACTTAATCCAAGCAAAATTAACATTGAATTTCTGGAGTGGATCTCGTATTAAGCTCAGTAAACACAAACAACCAAAGCAGTAATTTGTAGAATGGAAATTGACACAACAAGCAGATTTATATAATGGAATTTGATATCTAACAGGAAATACGACAATTGTTTGATAATTCTCACATCCGCGTAATTGATCAAAAGTCCACTACTCAAAGTTGAAAATTCATCACAAAACTAGACGGAAACCTAAGAATGAAGAAAAGGAAGAGGATTATGAAATACCTTGAGGCGGTTACTTAAAGGGGTACCCTGAAACCTGCGCTGAAGCTCGAGAACCATACGAGGATCAACTTCGACAGCGACGACGGACTTTCCGGCTTCGAGAAGCTTCTTGGTGAGGTTACCTGTACCGGGACCGATTTCGAGGATGACATCGGTGCTCTTAATCCCGGCTTTGTTGACGATGGACTCGACTACCATGGGATTCTTGAGGATATGCTGACCTCTGGATTTGAAGAAGGGAATTCCCCCCTGGAAGTGAGTCGAAGATCCTCTCTGCTTCTCCTTTTTGATTTTGCCACCAGCCATTATCACAGACTGGTGAAAATCACAGCTTGAAGAAGAGTGAGACGGCGGTATGAATGGTTAGGGTTTTGACGTAGGTTGTGGAAGAGAGAGGGACGGCGGGAACAAAAAAACGAGTTTAATAGGTGGTTTTCTTAATAAATTGAAAGTTTAATAAAACCACCCATAACTTTTAAAAAATAAAAATATTGGCCTTCTCGCATTAAAAATTTTTTAAAGATTTTTATCTCTCAAACATAGGTGGGAGGCCAAAGTTTAACAAACCACCCCCAACTTTTTTTTTAAAAAAAAATTGGCCTCTAGCCTTAAATAAAAATTTAAGATTTTATCGCTACATAGGGGAGAGATTTATATAATTTCAAATTTTTAGTCTCTTGCACATAGGGTATAACCATGCAAGAGAGCTAAATGTTGAGAAAAAAATTAAAACGCAAATTTGGTAATACGGTCGAGGGCTTAAATTCAATTTTATGGTTGAGTACATTAAATTTTAAGGTTGGTGATTTCAGTATATATATATATGTTAAAATTTGAAAAATGAATATCATTTTTGATTTAGAGTTAGAAGTTTGAAGAGAGTTTGAGAGTTTAAAGAGGGGTTTGAGAGATTTGAGTGGTGTTTGTTCTTACCAAAACATCATGTTTTTAAGTTGTTCGGATGAATAAGATAGTCATGCATGGTTAAATTCAGGTATAGTGTAAAAATATTGTTTCGAAATCTGCAAATTTTATTAAGTTGTTTTTATTTGTGTAGAACCTAATTTTATTTTATCTAGATTTACGATGATCCTTCCATCTGACCAAAATGAAGGACTCGGTTATTCGGGGATATTCGTAACCGGCCAATAGTGAAAAGATAGAGACTCTATGATTGCTTGGGTTCGGGCTAAGGCGATGAAATATTTTATGGTGCTAACAATAAAATGATCATGGAACGGATGGTGCACTTAGCATGTGAATAATCCATGAGCAAGAAGATTGGAAGGAGAAAAGTTTGTCGATGCAAATGATGTGCCGGTAAAGTCCCATCGGGGCAACTATTCTAAGAAATGTGGTTGTCCATTTTTTTTCCTAAATGGATATGAAGAAAGAGATGTGTGGAGGTTGGCGGTTGAGTGTGGATTTCATAACCACAAGTTACCAAAACACCTAGAAGGTCACACTTTTGCCGGCCGTTTGAAGAGTGAGCAATTTCTTGAGGTGGAAAGGGCAACAACGACAAGTACACCACCAAAGGTTGTTCGTGAGATGTTAAGGCAAAATTATGAAGGCAATTGGTCGGAGAGGCAACATGTATATAATGCACGGACGAAGATTCAAAGGTTAAAACAAGGAGTAATGAGCCCGACGCAACTACTATTCAACATGGTGGAAGGAAAATTCATTTTCGGTTTCATGGAGTCTGACGATGGAAGGTTGCAAGACATTGCATGTGCCCATGAATAATCGAACAAAGTATGGGAGAAATTTGATTATGTCATAATCATGGAAAACACCTACAACACCAACATATAAGCTTAAATACGGTAATTTTCACAATTTTTTATTACTTTGAGTTACTAATGTAATTAATTAATTTATTTTCGTCTTTTAGGTTCAAAATGCTATTTTTGGATATTGTCGGTCAAACATGCACTGACTTGACATTTCACTTGGGTTTGTATATATGACAAGGGAAGATGTGGATACATACAATTGGGTTCTACATCACCTCGCTCTATCAAGGACTTCATCCTAGACATTATATCCGATGTACGAAATCTATTATTCGTACGATCTGATGTCACTTATACGGTGTCAATATCCAAATACCTCATGCGCTACTATTTGTATATCCCCCCAGCAAACAAAAACTCTCAAGTCGGGTTCATCAATGGGAAGTCAAGTAATGTGTAAAACACCATGCAATGTGATGGTCATCTCCCCAAATGGCATGTGAAATTTGTGTTCGTCTTGGGATGTCACTGCTCTACAAATTCATGGATAAGAGAATGATCCACATTACTCATCCGAACCGTGAATAACAAACGCTACCCCGAGTTATCAACTAACATTTGCCACTGTTGGATTCACATCAGGTTGTGCTTCACACCCCGATGGGCCAACAAATGACAGACCATCATCCATTGAAGGATGGTGACGGGTTGCACTAATGATTGTAGAAATGCAGACGGTTGTAAATCTTGGGCCTCCTCCTCTATATTCTCCATGTTTAAATCTATATCGATTTTGTCACTCGACTGTTGTGCGTGCGGCGGTCAAGACTCGTAAATCGGTGAAGGTTGAATGTTTGGATGTAAATCTTCTCCAAATATATTCGAAAAAATGAGGGGATAGGATGACGGGAATACGGACATCTAATCCAAAAAATAAAGAAGAGACGCTTCAAACTGAAGCTGCAATAAATCGTCCACATTTTGTGTCCACGTATCTATTATTGGGTTGCGACCCGACATATAAAAAGTTGGTCAATATTAAAAGTTTTTATTATATTGTAAATTTAATAATTTATAAGTTGCATGTAAATTACGAATATATAAAAAAATACATAACTCTAAAATTTATAACTTAGGACAAGAAATAAACAAATAACTAGCTTGCTTGTAAAGTTTTTAAAAATTATACATTTGTAAATGGCATGTACAAAATTATAAATAAATTATATGTAACATATTATAAATTGTAATTACATGTACAAAATTATAAATTACATGTCAAGTTCTAAAAATAGATTATTTTTACTAAATTACTAAGTTTACTAGCTTAATCTAAAATACATAGTTGCGTGTAAAGTTCTAACTTTGCCTAAATTTACTAAGTTGCATGCATAGTTCTAACTTTTAACTTATAAGTTGCATGCAAATTTACTAAATTACCAGTATATCTACGGTTACATAGTTGCATGTTAGAAATCGACTAAATTTACTAACTTAATCTAAAAATACATAATTACATGCAAAGTTTTAACTTCGACTAAAATTTACATGCATAGTTCAAACTTATGAGTTGCTTGTAAATTTACTAGCTTAAATTTCATTTATATCTTAATATAAATTTACTAAATTAATCTAAATCAATATATTTTATAAAATTAGATGTAAATTTATCAGATTTTACGCTGCTTCAAGAATAATGACATTTTCTCACGCAATTCTCTATTCACGCCTCTTCCTTGTTGTTTCCCTCTTGACCTCGGTTCGAACCATTCTGGTAAAAAAAAATCTAAGAACAAAATGGAGAGATTTTGGATGCAATAGTTTCTTCTCTCCCAAAGCATGTATAAGTTGAAAATCCTCTCGCACATTTTATAGCCAAGGAAACTGGGTCTATAGCCAAGGAAACTGGGTCACGGGTTGGGAAATGAGGGAATAAGTTCACGAGAGAAGTAGTGAATGTCTAGGCTTTTAAGAAAATTATTTTAAAAAATACTCGCACCTTGTGTGCGAGAACCCAATCCGATAAAATGTTTCTCACGAGATTGTCTCGGGACAATAATATTTTTGACTAGAAAAAACACCTCTCGCACTTTATGTGCAAGAACCGAGTCCCGAGAAAATGCATGTCCCGTGACTGTCTCGGGACTAGAATATTTTTACGGGAAAAAGGCCTTTCACACCCTATGTGCGAGAACATTTAATCTCCTCTGCCCAATGGTATACACTTGTAGAGGTCGGCTTTTCGTGTGTTGTTGTGCAATCTTCTGAATTTGGAGCTAGTCTCATTGACGGCTCAAGTTTTTCGTCTAGGAGGAGTTGTGGATTTGTGATTGATTTCTCATGACTCTTCTTCGAGTCTAAATCTGAGGTGTCCAAAATTATTACAATATTTTTACCACATTTTCTTTCTTCAACGATGGACTGTCTCTCCACTTTCACGTGATTGACTCGTTCTCCTTTCCCTTGATGACCTCTTTGCTACCGAGATTTCAGTGTACTTTTGTGTATTTCTTTGTTTTTTGTTTGTTCCGCATGAAATTTTTGTTTGTTCCGCTCTTTCATGATTGTTTGTCCGTCTACCGATTTTTTGGGCTTGATCCATCAGATGACGTGTCATCTAGTGCATCGAACCACTTTCTTCATTAAAAAAATAATTATTAAAAAAAAAAGAAAAAAGCTCAAATATGGAATGTACCAAATGGAAAAGAAACAATTATTGATCTCCAATCATAAAAGACCAGACGAAACCTTGAGAATAACAAATGAAAAACTCCTATATAATTCGAAAGAAATCATAGCTTTTGTAGCTACAAATTAGGTAGCAAGTTCCAACCATGAAAGAGTTGAAAGGGATGTGTGGTATTTTAGAATGATTATAGTGAGGAAGGACCTTCAACTTCTAGCATACTACACAAGAGTTGAAAAACTGTGGTGGTTTACTCTATCGAACCTCTCTAGCCAGAAAAATGTGATCAGAACAAAAATCTTCGCATAAATCTTTCTAAAATGCCGACAATTTCCGTCTGAAATACTCGGTTAAGCGCTTCATCTTGGATGCAAATTCTGCATTTCTCCCGAAATAAGTAGAACCATTCGAGATCATCACCTCAATATCATGTTTCACAGCCTCCAGGCTCCGGTAGTAGTTGTTCTCCAACCTTAACTGGATTACTCGAGGAGATATAGGAACTGGAAACCTGCACAATCAATGGATAATAGTGTTGAAAACTAGGACATGAATATTTTGAAGCTGAAACAAAAGATAGTAAATTGGAGTTACCTGTTCATGAAGTCTGACTTAGTCGAAACTTGATTCAGTTTCTGGATCCCGTAAGAATCCTATATGATTATCACGAAAAGCAGATCAAATTTTTAGCTTTGTACAAAAACAGCTCGAGTAGTTAGCACGAGGCGGAGTGAAGGAAAAAAATACCTGGCTCCGGGTTACGGGCTTCTCAAGTTTAGTGAAGTAAAACAGCAGTTCATCTCGGGTCTTGAAATCAAGATGAGGGTGTTCCCATCTATTGTCAACATCATGCAATTCCCAAGGACTATGCTTCTCAGTTTCATCGTCATTGCCGTTGTACTTCACTGCATACATCTCCCATGGACTGTCAGGGAATTGGTCCGACTTGGGTTGTGAGGATCTGATCTGTCCTTCCCACCAGCTACCGCCTTCTTCACTTTCGTCTCTCCACCACACCAAGCACTTCTCCTCTGGAGACCAATTTCTACTCACAGCGGTATCATACCAGCTTTTCTCGACAAGAAAATCCGGGAAATCAACTAGCTCTGGGAGTGTCAACCTAAATGTTCTACCACACACATCAGAAGAGGGGTCTGTGAATTTCAGGGTTATTTTACAACAGCTTTCTCCGGATGGGACGGTTGCATAATCAAGGCCTTCGATTAAGCAGGTTTCAACTGCATTTAAGTAATTTCCCTTCATTGACAGCCAGGGACCCCTCTCGCGGGACTCGCATTTTTCTATATACTCTTGATGACCCTATAACCCCAAAAAAAAAATGTCAGTTAGTACGAATCATAACAAACAAGAAACATTTTATGTTTTACCCCCTTTGGTTACAGACTGGAAATAAATCTATTATGTCCTGCATTGCGACTAGAATATGTTAGTTTCCTTTTCATTACCATTACCATAGTTTTTAACCAAATGAGCCCTTGTATTGTATCTTCAGATTTGCTTTACCTGTCTCAAGTACACTACTTCATCTGCACACTGAGGGATGTAACGGTAGCCAGGCTCCTGCTCATACATCATCAGCCATGAGACCTTTCCCACGACAGGATTCGGTTGACTAATAAACAAGGAACTTGGCTCCTCGTCATCATAGAAGCTTCCATGCCTACTAGACCTTGAATTCAAAGATGCTCTTGAATTCGACATCCAACGCTTGGGAGGACTTGAAGTCCCCTCCTCGTATAGATCACTCTTTTTCACCTTCAACTTATATTTTTCTGTACTTGGCTCCCTTGAGGATGGCTTCATTTCAGTAGATCTTGATCTACGGACTGCATCAGTTTCAGCCTCAGGTAAATCATCACCTATATACTCGCTGAAATTGCTTGTATTCGAAATATCTTCTTCCATATCCCTGTGATGGCTTGCTGGCCCGACTCTTCCTGATGAACATTCTCCAGTTCCGACTGAACCCATTTGAGGAGCTTTCTTATCAGCCAATTTTCCATATCTGATCTTCAACTTAGTCGTTGATGACCGAACACTTTCTTTCGCATCATGAGGTCGATTATCGTAACCATTTAGATCATTTCCTATTAAGTCATGCAAGTCTTCTGTCCTGGAAGGAATATCTGACACAGCTCTGCCGTTTACAGGACTCCTGTTCCCTTGGTGAATTTCGTGATAGGAATCAGATGCAACTACCTTCGCCTCTTCTATGTTATTCTTCTCCTCAACATTCAGAGAAGTATCCACGTGACCAACAACCTGGTCGGGTAGTCCCTTAATTTTGAATTTGATTCTGTTTATATTTTTATTGAGTCCCGGATCTGCTGTACTGACGGAAGATGAACTGGGATTGTTATGAATTGGAACAGATTTGTCCCCGTCAACACACATAGACAATGATGGGCCAGCCTTGTCCAAGTCATCACATGTTTGTGATGAGACCCCCAAAAGTAAAGACTTCTTAGAGAACTTCAGTACCAACTTCCTCTTGCTTCCACCATTAGATTCCATATCTTCAACAGGATCTACTATTTGAGGATTACTCTCTACAAATGTCTGACTCCCTGAAGATTCACTGTCAAAGTCTGAATCTGATTCAGACATTAGAGAGAGAACACTCATAGCATTTCGAGCAGCAGACCTTTTGGGTCTTGATGTGCTGGCTTTATAAGACTTCTTTTTTGAGCTTTTGTGGCCAATTTTCAATTTCTGACTGCTGTAGCTTTCCAAGTTCTTTCTTTTTGAACACCTCCCCGAAGCAGAGTACTCAACCTGCCAAAAAAGGAAGTTTACCAGTGCATACGAATTCAAGTAAGAGAAACAGATTGAGATGGCAGGAAAATAACATATTTTTTTAAAGATCACATGAGAATTGAGAAAGGATCTTGACTAGTCTGACCCATATGAAATACCTTCATGCTTACCTTTTTCCTTTTGGATCTGCGACGACCATCATTTTGTTTTTGTTCAACTTCAATGATTTGTACATCAGAATCAGTGTCACTGTAAGAGGTGGCACCTAGGCTTTCTTGCTCTCTTTCACTGGCATTCTCCTCAGAAGCGTTATATTCTGAATCCGCATTATCACTTCCAACTTCATTTTCAGGTTCCCAGAAAGGGACATCTAAAAACTCGGGCATCTCAAATATTGCATCTGGTTCCAGAATGGGCATCATCGGGAAATCTTCACCTAAGCTGAAATCTGGACCAGTAGCAAAATTGACAGATGATGGGCGCCATTCCATACCCAGTGCACCTAGACGACGTCGCTGGTACATACTTTGGAAAGGTTCATCGTATGGTATCATGCCTGTAGTATTCCAAACACTTAGAGGCTAAATTCTGTTTATGTCTTTAAAAGTTGACTTGTTCCAGACTTACTTGAATCACAAAGGAGATCCTGAAAATTTCTCCGATGAGGAGCAAGCTGTGTCTCCTGCTCACAAAATGAAACCGGAGACGAGATAAACGAAGGAAAGAGCATATGGATGCAGGAAGGGAGGAGAAAGCAATATAGATGTTCAGGAAACAAGAACCGCATGATCTTAAAAACTGTTGTGAAGCAACTGAATAACCACCTCATGTAGTAGCCCTTCAGTTTTGGAAGGGTGCAAATTAACCACATCACCAACTCTTACCAGATGATGGAGTGTAATTGAAATGTCTCCTTAACCAGCATTCCAACGATTTCAAATTCAGAATGTAACTGAATATTATGTTCTTGGTTGAAAATGAAATCAAATTGCCACCGGAACTATGTCATGTGTCGGTTTTGGGAACATTTCTATGAATATATGTTAATGAATTTTTACATTTACATGTGCTACTCTTATTGTTTTAGGCAGATTTTATGTATATATATCATATATTTTTTGACATAAACAACAACCATCCTAGTGTGTGTCCTTCATAAGCAGGTTTTTTGCGAGGGGGGCATTGAAGGTTGTTTTCATTTTTGTTGTTATCTAGAGGGATCATAACTTGTAGACAACCACTGTCTCAAAGCAGGCTGTTTATGTGGGTTAATGATATGAATAATAACACAAACGATTTATATATAAAAAATTTGAAACCCACTGACCTGATCAAGAACATTTCCAAGAGTATCTCGGACAAGAGGGCGATAGTCCCCGAGGAAGAACTGCAGAAAGATCCAGTCATCACTATACACATCTACATACAGGTCACAATGGTGAATGAAGATCGTCATACCTGATCATACTTGGCGTCCTTCTGCTGTTCACCTTCACCAGTGCTTAATAGATATATTTGGCCAACTTCATCTGAAAGCACAATTGATGTGCCATCCCTGCATTACACAAGGGGAATGCATTACCTCCATCCAAGAAATTAATGATGGCAACTGAAGAAATATCATTGTTCCAAAATGAAAGGAAAGCTTCATTTCATTCGACCAAGAATATACGATGTCAGAACAATCCAAAATATTGGAACCAAATGTTATACATACTGTGAGAACTTTCCATCAACCAATTTATAGTGCCCAATTTCAAAGATCCGAACTGGTGTACCCTCCCATATCTGAGGAAACAGCACCACATAAGAAATCACAGGAAAATTTATTCTACCAATGCGTAAAACGGGGGAACTTAATGATTAACAATGGAACAAGCAAACATTTAAAGGCAAACTCACATCCCAGATAATGGTTTTTCCATCATAGCCAGCACTCATAGCTATCCGAGGGTTAAACGGATGGACATCCAATACATAAGTCTGCACAAGAAGATAAACCCATATATTATGTTAGAACTGACCTAGAAAAATGCCCAACAAACAAGAATTGCCTACCTATAACCGACTATCCACTAAAGTGCAGTTTGAAACCAATCATTCTCCTACAGTGTATAATGATATATAAGGAGCATCAGGTTATTTCAGAACATTTGGGAGAAACACCGCACATTGAATGCACAACTTAACTACCCTATCTAATTTCAGAAGGAACCGCATCTCATGCGCAATGAAATAGTTCATTTTTACTCATCAGGTATAACAATATCAATGTGATTAGTTACATAGTTGCCTTAAATATCAATACACTGAATATACTAATGCCATATTTTGCAGCTTTCAATCTTCTTTTTTTTTATTTATTGAGGGTAATGAACTGTGACCATGGATTTTAAAGCTTTCTATCTGTTAGATATAGCAAGGGTAATGAGCACAGACTACTTACAGATTCAGTATGGCCAGTTAAGGAATGAACTAAGCTGCCATCGGCAGCATTCCAGACACAGATTCTACAATCTGCAGTTCATGAGTGAGATTACAAAAACAATCACATGACCAAAAACAACTCATCTAAGCTAGAAGCTAAAGATTAACATGGAAACTGTATCCATAGGATAGTAGCTTCAATGTGAAAGTAATATATCATAAATGCAGGATGGGCAAGGAGTTACCCATGATAGCAGCAAGTACAAAACGATTATCAAGACTCCACACTATCATATTCACACCGCGAGGAGTTGGAAGGATTCTTTGGCGTGGTCCTCCCCGAGGAGGTTGAGGGGGCAACGGTGGAGGTGGCACCTTGAGATGATAAGCTTTCATCCAACGACCAACTTTTCCCTTAAAAGTATGAATTAATAAATCAGAAAGCCAATGACGACAGGAGTGATTAGAAGACAAATACATGACCAGCATTCCACTTCAAAAAGATTCCTCTCATTACAACCCAAAAATAAGTTTAATTAGTTAAATTGCCTTTCATAGTCAACTTCCCTTGGATTCAAAGAGATTGTACATAAATTGGAAATTAAAGGGCTTTGTATCACCAAGAAAAATAGATTATAAAAATCCCCGAAAAAGAGTTTGAGGCCATAATGTCGGAAAGAGACCCAGAGGATCGTAGTTGTATCAGGTGCGTACATATTTCTCAAGAGATCTTACATGTGATTTACGAGATCTCGGAATCCAAATAATTGCACTACCATCACGGGAACATGTTACTATATTGTCATGACTCAACCTGCAAAACAAATTTTCCACCCCTAATTGTATGAAATACTAGGAGGGAAACTGAAACTGGAAGAAGCCTAGAATCAGGCAACTAATATTTTTGCAACTCACCATGAATTTCTGAATTTCCAGGTATTATCCTCCTTTAAAGCATCAGCCGCACTTGATCTTGGAGTAACTGCACAACCACTGTAAGGACACAGAAAGAAGAATGAAACCCTATTAGTCCTTTATGCACGCATCATGTGAAACTATATTAAAAAGTTTAGACCAAAAGGTACATACCTAAACTGGACATAGTTGACGTCATTTTCATGGCCTGATAATACATCAATCTCATGAGTTGGTTGTTCTGAGTCATCTGAATTTGATTTATAAGTACTCCAAACCTGCACAAGTAGCAGCAAAATTTGGATCCAATTGCAGTTGTAAACACATTTTTATTTCAAGAATTAACAATGACAGAGGACTTCCAAAATATAAGAAAAGGCAACAGAACCTATTCTTACTCCGCGATTTGAAGGAAATCAGATATTGTCCTTCCATTGATTTACAGAAACAATGTGTATCACTTTATAAGGAATGCAAGGAGTAATTGAACTGAAAGATAATTATATATATTAAAAAGTAGCTTCTCACAGATAACTGGAATTACTGGAGCCATGTTTATGCCATATTAATTACGAGATCGTTGGACTTATTTTCGAAATTTCTTTTCAAAAAGATAGATCTTCTCTTTGAAATGATGATATTGTTTCAGCCTTTTCATAATGGCAAACTTGGAAAGAAATTAAGGATGTTCATAAAGATATCACCCGCAGTTGATGATGATGCCACACATAACATTCATGCGTTTACAGTGTTGTGACCTTCACATATTATTCTAGAGTTACAAATTAAACAGATTGCAAATCAAACTAGCTCTAAGGTGATGACATCAGTATGTACCCGTGCCAATGTATCAGAGCTACCAGTCACAAAAACAGTTCCATTGGCGTTGAAAGCGCAACACAGGATTTGATTGTTCTGCTGTGCAGCACCCGAAGAAGAAACATTGCTTCTTCCTGTGTAACAAACCACAACCATCTTAATGAAGTTTAGAAGATTGTCAAGTAAAAAATGAGTAACATGGAAGAAACTAACCTGTTTGAGCTTCAATACGTCTGGGCTCATAGATTCTTGGTTTGAGCTGTGAATTCCTTGCCTCCCAGATCCGACAAGTTCCATCATCTGATGACCTGGTCATTGGTTAAGCATTGTTCTAAATCATGGTTTAATCGATCTTTTACCGAAAATTGCATGATACATAATTTACCCTTAAGAGCAAATCACATAACAAGAAAGACAACAGACTCCCAATGAAGTGAACTCACGACAATAGCTGGTATACAGCATTAGCACTGGTCCTCGGATTAAATGCAATAGCAGTAACAGCCCCTGTATGCCCCTGCAGAACAGAAATAGGAATTCCATCTGGCAAGCGCCACTGCAAATAGAGAAAAACATTCATGCTATTAGAAATATTAAGTAGCTGATGTCAAATCTCAGTTTGATCAATACAGGAACTTACAACTCGGATGACAAAGTCATTGGAAGCAGAGGCCACCAAAGTATTGTTTGAACTTACTGCCAAATCAGTGATGTCACCCTTTGCACAATTTCCACATGTACAAATAAGAGATTGGTGTCAAACAAATTACTACAGCTGACAAAACACACTCATGCATAATAAATTCTGTTCCAGAGAGATCATGGATGAAGTAAACTCACTTCATGACCACGGCAGCTAGCCAAACAAAATGCAGTTTCCATCGACCAAATTTTAACAAGGCGATCGTCAGAACCAGTAATAACATATCTCCCTGACCGGTCAAAGATAGCTACAAAACATATGCAAAAGACGAAGAAAAAAGGAATAAGTCGATAGAAGTAAGATGCTAACATTTAATAAAAAATAAACATTTGAGGGTTCATTGTACAGAATCATAGCCTAAAAGGAACTCAAGAGTGACAGGAATAATGAATATATCACCTGCACAGTATTTTTCATCTTCTATTACTTTAAAGATATATCTAACTTCATATATTTTTGGCAGATTAAAAGGAAACTCTTAAAAGATGAAAAGCTAAAGAAGGCAGAAACTTAATATGCCCTTAAGAAGCATCAACATAATCAGGCTTCCGTATATGTCAAGTTTTATTTTCTATCGTGAAATGTGCATGATGAATTACCCACATAGAACAGGAAGCATAGATTTTTGGTGTTTGGATCTTGAAAAATCTCTTCTTTTTATAAGTTTATAACAAAAAACAGAGCTATACAACAATAAAATAAGAAGCACCAAGATACTGCTTGATATCAGAGTTAAAGATTAAGTTCCATATACGAACATACAACGCAAACACAAATACCACGTGAACTTACCACAATAAACCGCATTTCTATGCCCCCTTATCTTCTTTATGTTTTGCATCTTTTGTATCATTGTAGATGGCTTGGCAATGGCAAGAGAGGCAGCATGGATGGATGGCGCACGATGATGTCTTGTAAAACCACCACCAATTGCTCTCAAACTTAGTCCATGTACTTGATCAGCTTGCATGTGAGGCCATCGGAGGTAACCAGGGAGTCGTTTCACTTGTTTCTTCTCGTTTCTATCACCTGAAAAACAGCTCCTCGAGTAGAAGGACATAAGGCAAAAAGTAAACCAAATATACTTCCAAGAAGAAAGCAATTTTCTGAATGAGCTAACAGAAAGAGAAACACAATGTCCTAGTTCTTATTTCTCAAAACTCAAAATGAAAACTCCAAAACCATTAAAAAAAATAAAGATAAAAAAATAAGTTTCCCTTCCTACTAGGAGCCCTCTTGCTCTTGATAAATTTTGATAAATATGTAATCAAGATTTGAGACGGTTGTGCTCTAGGTGTTTCACTTGTTATTGGGGAAGATATTATTGCAGGCATACTAGAGGATGTGGTACTAGTATCTACCCTTGATGAGGTCAGTGGCTATAGATGGAATATTGTTAAACTTAGTGACAAATCCATGCTTGAGCTCAAGCAACTTTAGCTTTTGAAGATGTGGTACATGATGACATGAACAGAATTTGGCTTATTAAGGACCCTAGACATCCTTTCCTCAACATCAAAGCTGAAGCGTGACAAAGACCGTGATCTTGAGATCCTTTAGAAGCCTGCCTTGGATTTAGAAGAATATCAGATGTGAGGTTGGTATTACATTTCTTTAATTTGATCATTACTCAGTGGTATAGAGAATTCCTTAAACTGCAAAATATTCTATAACTATCCAAATTTATACCATAACCAACTTGTATCCAACTATGGACTGTATCATAGACATGTCAACACTAGCCACTAAGTGCACCAAGGGTGTGAGACGGCTTAGACACTGATAAGACCATGATAATTCATTCTACTGTTAACATTTTTCACATAGTATCCAATTGGTAACAGCAAATTTGCAGTTCTCATTATGCATTGTGTGTGATATAGAGCCCAATAAAAGTTTCAAACAGGATAGAATAAAACTGCAGAGTGCAGCCTAAATCTGTGAAAAATGAAAATGGAGCTCCGCAATGTCAAACAAAAGAATAATAGTTTCCAATACTCTCATAAGTGTAGATCAAAGAAGATCAGAAATCATACAGCTCAGTAGTGAAAATGAACCAGTCCCCAATAAGGTAGGAATGTCAGCTGCATTTGGACGGTTACTCATGCCTGGCGATGCCAATGAGGAAGTCAACAACAGCTGCTTCAGAAGCTTAATCAAGTGATCGGTTTGGATGTGGGAATACCTGATCGCAGTATTAACGCAAAAGTAATTAATAATTTACACTAAACCAAGAATTCTTGTGCAATAACAGTAGAGCATTAGCAAACACTGAATAAACCATAAAATGTCACAAACTTCTGTCCAACATACTCATATGGGCAGTGCTTTTACTCTTATAGATATAATGGATCAGACAGCAATCATCGGAAGGAGGGAATTAGCATACGCGATTACAATTGATCCGACGTTTTAAACACATATTAGTCACGACTCACAAAGACTAACTAAATTGTGAAAGCAGCACATTTTTGTCCCATCAATCCTACATTCTATGAACTGCAAACAAATTACTGAAATGATCCAACTTAATACCTATTTTCTAATAACAATAAAAAAATAAAAATAAAAACAGCATACCTCTGTATCAGATCTTCATAGCTTAACGGAAAAGAGACACCGTCGTCATTGTTATCTTCGTGATGCATACCACTTCTAGAATACCATGCATGATATCTTCTAGGCAAAAGTTGGTGCTCCAACAGTTCATCGCAGAATAGTCTAAAAGTTTTCTGGCATGGTCCAGCTGATAGGAAATGCATTATCAGAAAGTAAACTTCTCTGAGGTCAATATCAGGTGGAACTGCAAGACTGCTGACTCTCTCTTGCCCTTGAATGTGAGCATCCTCGGGCCCTTTAATTGAAATGTTAGTTGGTTTTGTGTGAGTTACAGGAACTTTACTCGCTGATGCACACTTTTGAAGAATCATCTTGTACTAACCAACCTGAAACAGAAGTACCGAGACTTTCAAGTGTTAATGACTCGCAAATAAAATAAAAATAAAGTAATTAGACAATAAGCAATATGTAACCTGAGATATACTTTTCTTGTCGAGTAAATTAGTGTGAAACAGAATTTGAATCATAAGATAGCCTTACAAACACTCATTAACCTGTATCTTTACTATAATCCCATAGCCTTATGATACTCATCAACCTCTATCTAACCAAGTTCTAGTGTAACTTGTCACAAAGTAGAAATTTCCTAAAACAGCATCCAAACAAGTAAACAATTTATCCTTCTTCCATTCAGTTCCAATCAAAACCTTGTCCAGAAAAGAACCATAGGAATGTCTATTTTCCTACATGCACAGGAAATTATTTCATTTGAAGCGAATCGGAAACAAATACACTCGCTTGTAGAATCTCAAAAGTAATGCCCCTAATCTTGCTCAAATCAGGGAAAACCCCATCCTCGTGGCAGTAACCTAAAATGGAAATCGACTATAAGAACAGCGCAAGGCAGTACTAAAAGCGGTGTAATTACAGTAATAATTAGCATCAAACAATAAACCCTTACCTATGACTCCAAAATACTCAAAATTCACACTCTATTGAAATCAACCAGATAAAATATCTGAAAAATCAAACCAAAAGATAAAAGAGCGGTCACAATAAAGCAATACTCCGAATGCATTAAATCAAGAACAAACAAATTCATCAAAGAAATGGTCTAGGCAGAGCACAATAAGAAACCATTAGCGCATTGAGCATTTCAGCTTGACACAACATAGGCATTTCACAGTTCCAGTCAAAACCTTAATCAGGAAACAACCGTAGGCATCTCTTTTTGTCCTACATGCACAGGGAATAATTTATTTTGAAGCGAATCGAAAACATATAGACTGGATTGTAGAAACTCAAAAGGTAATGCCCTAATTCTTGCTCAAATCTTAGAAAAACTCATCGTCATGGCAGTAACCTATATTGGAAATCGACCTATTAGAACAGCACAAGGCAGTATAATAGTGGTTGTCGTTACAGTAATAATTAACATCAAACAAAAACCTATTAAGTATGACTCCAATCGAATTCACACTCAACTAAAATCAAACAAATAAAATACCTGAAAGATCAAACTAAAGGAAAAAAAGCGGCCACAAAAAAGCAATGCCCCGAATGCATTAAAATTAAGAACAAACAAATAATCAGAGGAAAGATCTAGGCAGAGCATAATAAGAAATCATCAGCGCATTGAGCATTTCAGCTTGAATCTTCGACAAGAGAGAAAGATGAAGAGCGTTGCCTCGAAGAGAATTGCTTCAAAATTCGAGAAGCCAGCGTTCCAAACAGAGGGTTGATCCCACAGCAAAAAAAAAAAATTGCCAAGCGATTAAGAGAGGGTTTGAAGACGCGGATTTCACATGAAACGGACCAGGTTCAGGTGATTTTCCAGGGCCATGGCTGGTTCCATTTTCCTTTTGCGTTTTATTTTTTCCTTTTTTGTTTTTTTAATGGGTTGGGTTTAGAAAGAAAATGAAAGTACTGAGAATTAACCCGGCATTCAGACTTTTGGACCGGCGGTTGACCGACCCGATACCGGTTCTAGGTTTTGCCGAAGAAGGGTCGTCTTCATATTGGGCCGGGTTCGGATCAATTCATGAGGATTGGGCTGAAGCCTGAGTGTACGCAGCCTGCAAGGGAACCCAAAAGAAATAAAAATGTGGCTGCTGGGATTCGAGCCCAGGTCTCCACGGCCACAACGTGGAATTCTAACCACTAAACTACAGCCACTTCGATGTGCATTATGCTCTTAAGTTATTTTATAAAATAACTTCAAGCAAACAGCAACTCTCGATCTAAACATCTCATATTCATGAAAAATCTGCGAAAATTAAACCATTATGGTAGCCAAATGTTGGTTAATCGTACAACTAACAGCAAAATTTAAAGGCAAAATTACACATAAACCACGAGCACGACTGAAGTGGCTATACATACAAATCTATTTACAGATCTATATGCTTCGATTGGAATTGGAAGTTCCAGAACGGGCGGCTGGTATACTACCATAATGAAACTACCTTTTCTTTTTTTTATTCGGATAGGATTTTATGTTGGCTTCGTCGGGAGGCTCACATAGTTTGTTACGTCAACTCCAAAAGGATAAATTGCGTTGGAATCGGGAAAGTTCCGTAAAGTTCATAATTGCATAAAAGGCTCGATGTAATTGAGCAGCGCATCGAGGCACTTCTTCGACGGTCCCCATCCGCCCTCACTCTTTTTCACTTGACATCTTTTTATAAATTTTCTATCAATTAACTACTTTCTATTTTACTTTTTATTAACAAACCATTATACCGTTTGTGTGTTTTATGGATCACATAAAATAATTAAATGCCTTCGTTAATCCTAAATTATTTATTTAAATATATCTTTAATTTTTTAAATACATCTATTTTGTTTTAAAAAACCCTAAGTCAATGAAAAAGACATTAAAAAATATTAATCATTCTTCTCCATTATTCTTGACATAATTGATGCAAAACAATTGTCAAACGTGATTGTCACAAGCATGAAGAGTGAAACCCTAGCCTCAATTGAATATCGTTTTGGGTGTTGACCAAAGCGAAACTCTAGCCTCCTCTAACTCGATAAAGTGAAATTGAGCATTGTGACGTGGTATTGTTTTATAGTCAAGCATCCTTCGATTTATGTGCTTGTACGTGGTTTTTTTCGTTGTAATTTATTGTTGAGATGTCTGTTTTGGATTTGCTTTCATTAATGTTCATTTTAGGTTAGCAAATTCGTATTGTACAGTTTCTACGAGATTTGTTTTCATTAAGGTTAAATGCTATCGCAAATAAATGAAGTCATGAGGTGTAAAATGTAGTGGTGTTTCTATATGATATTTGTTGTTATATTAACAGAAATCGAAAATGTTTGTTATAACACAATGTTGTTGTTTTTTTTGAAATGTTTGGTTTCGATTTGCCTTTGTAGGCTATTTGAGGATTTAATATCCATCAAAGGTCATATTGCCTAGCTCCAGTTCGTATACCAACAATGTTGATAGTATTTTGTGTTTTGTGGGTTTAAGGTTCGATTATTGACCGCAAAAACAAGTCTCAATTGTGTTGGTTGTTTTATAGATTCCCGCAATATAATGGAAATGTACAAACTTGTGGAGTTCTCCTATTTCAACCGACTTGATTGACCATTTTGTGAAATTGTTGCTGTCTTTAAAAGTTCGGTAAATGATAAGGATGAAGATATTGTTGAAGTAATTTAATTAGAACAAGCAATTAAGCAAGAGAGAATCCAAAACCTAAAGTTACATGAGCAATTAAAGAACATGACAAAGCCAATGGAGAACATGATACTTAAAAAGTAATCTCAAGGCATTGTACAAGGATAAAGAAGATGATTAAAAAGTAACACGATTTTAGCATTTGCATGGTAGTCATGGTTGTATGCTTGCTTCAAAATACATTACTTATTAAGTGTTCATGTAAATTACACAAATAATGTAATTTTCTTTCTTTAGTTCCAATTTAGTAATGAATTTCATCTCATAGATATTTAAAAATTAAATTACTTTGAATTATTTAACTGTTGTTCGGGTAATTTCATCTAATGGATATTTGTGGAAGAATGTCTATTGTTTTGCATTCAAATTCACCGCTCTTTGCCTTGTTAATTAAAGGTTGAATGTGGTAATATATCAATTGTTTGTTTAGTTTTTGCTTAACATTAATAGATAAGATCAAATGTAGATATAGGGCAATTACTTGAGAATATTATAAAATTCCCGCATTAACTAATGATTTTGTAGAGATATGCTTATTGTTCAACGTACTTTTGTTTTGGAGATATGTCGGTTGGTTTGTGTGATTGCGGGCATTTTGGGCATTTGCAGAGTACAAATGATACACATGTAACAAAGTGACCTCATACTCACTAAGGATTAGACCCAGCTCCGAGCCGGTGTAACTTGTTCTCATGTACAGGGCTTCATCTTTTATGGGCCTCATATGTTACAAAAATGATTAGTTGGTAACAATATTTTTTATTTTTAGTTTTTTATTTATCTATAATTAATTGCATAATTAACTTTAAAAAAAATTGAAAGAGATTGAATATGTTTTTTCACGGGGCCTCCAAAATCAACGAGTCGGCCCTGATAAGGATCTCTACAATCAAATAAGTCAATGTTAAGACAAATGACTACGGTCCGAGAGTGAAGTGAAGAACATCGGAAAACATGCATAAGTGCTCGAGCATCATACGAGTCACACGAGCTCCCTCCTTCTTTATACATGTGATCTCGAAATGACCTCTCGTTGATCCTTTGATTGGCCTTTTTGTTACCTTGACTTGTTCTCATGATTGGTCTCCACACTCTTGATTGATCTTCACACTTGGTTTGGCCTGACATATGACCCGTGACCACCTTTGGGACGTATTTGACTTTCATTAGACGCTTGGATGCCTCATTTCACCTACATGACAGCATACAAAGAAGTAGATATCCATTTGACAATATTTTTACAAAATCAAAGTAAGCATAAATAACTTATGCAAAACTACACATAAACTAAAGCTAAATGCAACTAGAAATCTTGCATGAAAACATGCTATAAGTTCAATTTATGAATTAATAAAAGTGTGGTTTAGTTATTTTAGAATTCTACTAGTTCTAAAGAAACTTTTAGTCGCTCGAATGACATATATGCCCACAATATGCCTATATTTTGAGAAAATCCAATAGGAAACTATCTGGCTCTGAGGATTTATCACTTCCGATATAAAACACAACATCCTTTATTTATTTGTTAGCTACGAGTTTATTTACCAAAATATTATCTTCCGTTGTAACTTCGGTCTTTATATATTTCAATTGATATTGGAATTTATGGGTGGAAACACTAAAACTTCTAAATCTATTTGTAAAATCCTCGAGGAATTCCAATTTGATATCTCCGGATCATTTAGAGAAATATCATCAGAGATGATCGAAGATATATGTTTTCAATTGTGTCTACCAAACGTAATACGATTTTGAAATTTTAAGTTAGAATCAAAAGCTTAAGGGTGCATTCGATTAGGCCGGTTTGTAGGTTTTATGAGACTTATTGGATGAAAATTATGGGAAATCAAAAGAAACTGTGAACCTCCCACTAATAAATTATGAGAATTACGAGAAATTATTCAAGGAATTAGAAGTTTTTATCATGCTCAACAAAAACGCCAAACAAACCTAAGTTACTACTTTTTGATCTTTTGATTCAATATTATTTTTAAAAGTTAAGTAAGTGTTTTCACTTACTCAAGAGCATATTATAATTAGTTTGAAGAGGTGCATCAAAATTCCTATTTTATTAATTTTGTGATAGAATAAGTTCGTTATTAATGTCTTTAATTGTCTATAAGCTAGTTTAGTATTTGTACCTTGTGCGATTTATATATTTTTTTAAGTATTTTATTATTTTGTTAGTTGGTTACAAAATCAAGTTTTAATTTTAATAGAATTTATTTTAAAAGTGGAGATTTAGGATAATTAAAATATTTTAATACGGTTAAAACACCATATATTTAGTATAATATCTCTACATTTAATAAAAACTATAAAAACTAATAAGGTTAATCATTTGTGAATTTTTAAAAATCACTATAAACTAATTGTAAAATTTGATATATTATTACTTTATTTTATGGGTGTATTTTTTAAAATAATTAGTTAATGTAAAAATAAATAAATTTAGGTAAATAGTGAGCAACCATGAAAGTAATTAGGTAAGATAGAGTTTTTATTTATTAAACTAATAATCATAAGATGTCAATAATTTTAAATAGTTAAATTAAATTAAATTACTAAAATCAGATAATAAATATGAGGAAAGTAAATTTGGTTAACTAGGTAACAAATCTGCACATGTGGAAGCTTGACATTAAATTACCTATGAATTAATTTTGTTTTTAAGGAAACAATGACAAATATGTAATTATATCATAGCAAATCCATAGTTAAGCTGGAAAAAAGTTGAGGTGGGTGGTCTTAGGAGACAACACATGGACAATATGTGAGCTATTTTTATAGAATACTAGTTTTAATACTCATGTCCTGCACATTTTAGATGATAATTGTTTGTCATAAACAATGTTTCATAATTCATTATGTTGAGAATTGTTTTAATTGTTATGTGATACTTGTTGTAAGGTTGTATTTTTTACATTATGAATGAAAATCAAGCAAGAATTCAAATCCTACAATAACAATCGGGAAAGAGGATTCCAAGACAATATCCTTTGAGATACTCGAATGTCATAGTTAATATCAATCCTAGAGATAATTAGGATTTATTAAACTAAATGATAGAGTACGTGATGTGGATTAACGAATAGACGACATTATAAAATTGATGAGATGACCGCACGAAACTGCGTCAAGTATCGGTTCACGGGTTGTTTTAGTATACAAGATAGATAAGAAGTCATGTATAAATACATATACTAACAAAAAAAAAGGTAAAACAAATCATAAATTTTAAATTAACAATACTAAATAATAGTATATTAAAATGTAAATTAAAAAGATTTATATAATATAAGCAACATGTCTAATTTAAAAATTAAAATATCAAATAGTTAAATTTAAATAGTGAATTACCTAACATTTAAACTCAAAATAATACCAACTTTAAAAAAAAATAAAAAATTTAATTTAATTCTTTTGGGAAAATGTTTTCGATTTTTTTTCCATATATTTTTAATATGAAATTTATGAGTTTTATACAAAATTATTTAAAAATATCTGAAATATTTTCCAAAAAATATTTAAAACGATTTTTATTAAAAGAAAAAATAAAACTTATTCTAAAAAACGATTTTTTAATTCTAAAATTTTCTTTATTCTAACAAATGAAGTTTTTTTAGTCGTTTTAAAAAAAACATGATTTTGAAAAACAAAATTTTAAGTTTTGGAAAAAATAAAGTTCAATTGAAAATTAAAAAATATAAATAAACAAATATTTAGAAGTTCTAAATAAAAAAATGAAGTTTATAAGTTATTAAAAAAAAAAGAAACGCTCAATTGAAATTATATAAGTAAACAAAATAAAATAAATTTTAAAATAAAGTTTATAAATTTTAGAAAGTGTATTGTTCAATTGAAAATTAAAAAATATGAGTTAACAAAACATTAAGATCTTTAAAACTAGATTGTAAATTTTTACTATTTTAATTTTTAAATTACAATTAATTAAATATTAATTGATAAAATGAGGGACTAACAAAAATTTGTTAGTAAAATATTCAAAATAAATTCACAAATCAAATATTTAAAATAATTTGTTTTAACATGGCGAGACTTGGATTAACAAAAAATTGACACATGTAAATTTAATTGACGTGAGTTCACCAAATTGTGTCACATGTAAGTTCAAGAGCTGCTTTGACATACATAAATATATATATATATATATATATATATATATATATATATATATATATATATATATATTGTTGAATCAAACTAACTTACTAAAATTAGGTAACAAATCCGAGGAAAGTAAAATTGGTTAATCGTGTAACAAATTTGCACACTTGGAAGTGTGACATTAAATTACTTATGAATTGAATTATGTTTTTAGAAAAATAATGGCAAATCTATAATTCCATTGTGGCAAATTATAATTAACGAAACGACGATTAGTTTCTATTCGGAGGAAAGTAAAAATGAAGTTTAGTAAGTATACAGATGTTAGTTTCTATTCGGGCGGACGAAGATTACCAACGAAACGACGGAACAGATTCCGTTTTCGCTTCAACTTGGGGCCGAAACGGATTCAGAATCCATTTTGGCCCCAAGTTGGAGCGGACTCGTTTTCAACCTAAATCTTAGGCCGTTTTTACCGAACGTGAAAAATTCGATCAAAACGAATCTTATTCACATCCACAACACGTCGTCTGATAAGTCCGCAAAAAATGTCGACATATTCCTAAGAAGATGTAGAATCCGAATGTGAAAGTACAACCATGTCGTTTGATATCAACAAGTATAGTGATCTGGAAAAACTTGTCACACATATTGAGGTAAGTGTACAACTATCACTTTAAAGCAATTAATTTTAGGGAAATTCCTCATGGTGACCATGAAGTTTTGAACTTTTTATTTGGTAACCAACATTTTATGTAATTCCTTGTGGTGCCCACAAGATTTTGTATAATTAATCTCCATAACCATTCATTCACTTTCCATCTAATTTTTCATTAGTTGAATTTGTATATTTGTGAACTATTTAATAAAATTTAAATTAGTTTTAATAAATTGAATCCAAAATAAATTTAAATTTAAAACAAATAAAAGTCATATAATCTAATTAATGTGGATTTAAGTGAAGATTTCATATTGAACTTACATTAAGTAGATAATTAGGTAACTTAATTTAAATAGTTATAATGATCAAAAAATAAAATAAATAATAAAAAGCTTATATTACCTTAATAAACATACAAATTTTAGTCATAAGTTGTTTTTCCCTTAATTTTACACATGTTTTAGAGTAGAGATCCGAAATTGTCGAACTTACACTTTTTTTTTGGTAAATGTCGAACTTACACTTAATTTAATTTAATTAGGATGATTTGGAATATTCACATGCAATTGGTACCGATTTTTCGTCCAAGTTTGAGCTCCATGGATATTTTTCAGATCGAGAAAACTTATTGGGTTGGGCTCGGTATATGGCCAACTCAATGAATTTTGTGTTGGTCATAAAAAAATTCATGGTTGTATAGAAGAGAGTTTCATATCTTACAATTGGCATGTGATAGACACGGAGATGTTAGAAAGTTGAAAGATGTTGATCCCGATCATGTTCCTAGTTCTAGTCGGAAGAAGAATTCGAAGAAGTGTAAGTACAAGTTTGAAATTGAGGGGGCACAACTTGAAGAAGAGAAATGGTCATTGAGGGTTGTATGTGGAGTCCACAACCACGTAATTCCGTCAGCTCTAAGAGGTCATGCATATCTAGGACGATTGACCCCCACGCAAGCAAAAAAGGTAGAGCGTGAATTGAGTGCCGGGTTAAAACCGTGTGCGGTTTTATTATCCGTGCAAATAGAGGATCTTGACAATCTCACCACAATACGACAAATATACAATGCCGGTTTGAAGATTAGAAAGGAACAAACCCAAGGAAGAGAGTCGTTGCAACAAGCACTTCATACGTTGAAAGAACGGGGATATTACATTAATACGAGGAGAAGTACGGAATCGGATAAGGTGATTGATTTATTTATATCACATCCCAATTTGAGACATTTGCTCAGCATGTTTCCTTATGTTATTGTGATGGACTCAACGTATAAGACCAACAAGTAAGTTTACAGTCTTGTTTTTACTCTGTTCCATAAACTCAATCATCTTGTCATACATAACTTTAAATTAATCTTTTGTTTGAATTACTTTTAGATACAATATGCCATCATTGTTGGAGATAGTCGGCATCACAAGCACAAAGAAGACGTTTGCAATTGCCTTTGTATTCATGGCACACGAGAGTAGAGATCACTACAAGTGGACTTTGAGGAGGGTCCAATATTTGTGCTACGGAAAAATCCCGGGGGTGATTGCCACCGATCGTGAGCTAGGTCTTATAAGCGCCATGAGGGTAGTATTTCCCGAGGTGAAGCATATCTTGTGCACGTTACACATAAAGTCCAACATTGTAAGTAGAGTGAGTGCCATATTGCGGTGTAAGGAAGCAAGAGCCGAATTCATGTCCCAATGTCATGCCTTGTTCGAATCGAGATCAAATGAAAGCTATCAACGGCGTTTGTTGGAAATGAGGAACCATTGGTGCGAGAGCCCTTTCTTTCGGACCGAGATCGGACCATGGCCGAGATTGGCTTTGGGCCGAGATTGGTCTTGCCGCACCCGCGGGCACGTGTGTCGCCCCTGCGGGTTCCCGCCCCTGCGGCCCTGTGATCCGCCCTTGCGGGTTACGGCGGCTGCAACCGATTTTGTTGACTCTTTGACCCGTGCTTTACCCTTCTTTACCTTCTTCGTTTCACCTTGCTGAGCAAGGGTTTCCTCATACTTTCCAATCCAGTTCACGTCCTTCTTGCTTCTCCCTTGTTCCCTCTTGATCTTGTTTTGGTTGGAAGAGTTTGGATTGAGTTTGGATGTGTTGTGGCTTTTGGTGGTTGATGATGGTGAGTACTGTTGTGCTTGGAAGCCAGTAAGTGTTTGGTGATCAGTGCTTTAGCTAGCTACAACTGTGGTGAGCATCTTCCTCCTTGCTTTTTCATTCTTTCTTCTTCTTTTCTTGTTCTTCTTCTTCCTTAGCTTAGGATTAGATGTTTGAATGTAGGACTGATGTTGATATGTGTATGTTGATGCTTATGTATGAATCTGGAAGAGAGTGGAAGTGTTTGATCTTGGGAAGAGCTGAAGAGAAACCGCGAGGTTTCATCCTGCATTGTCGCCGCCCCCGCGGCTACGTTCCGCCGCACCCGCGGTTGCTTGTCTCCGCCCCTGTGCCCTTTTGTTACGCAGGTGCTCTTTGTCCCGGGTCTACCTAAAGCTAGGTAGATCCTTTCCTTTCCTAGTTGAGCGTTAGTAGCATGCTAGGATTCAAATGTTGATGAGTATGATATGGAATGGCCGGTTAGGGCTTTGAGGATTACGAGTTGGAATATGATCCCTTATGGATCCCTTGGGTCTAGGTGTGACCCTTTGTGTGATAGGAGTTTGATATCTGTTTATGCCTTGTATAGGCCGTGTTATCCTCCAGTTGGGAGTGGACTGAGTTGAGGTTGATCCAGTGAGACGACTTCGAGGTTGAGGTAAGTCCGTGGGACTTACTTAGCTGTCATTCCTTTATAGGATGTCGTGCATGAGTGGTGTGTGTTATATGTTTATATCATGTGTTATGATGGTCACCGACCTATGATGTATTGATTGCCCATTGTAGGGTCGTGATAACTTGCCCTTTCATCCCGCTGGGAGTCTGGGAGGTTCTCTGTAGGCAGGCCAGACCTAGTAAACGGTTCGGGCACTTCCCATTCCCTTAGGGTACACGGGGTAGTGTTCCAGACACCATTCCATCTGGTTATTGGACCCAGAGGCGAGGTTTATATTCCTAGTGTCACTTATGTTTATATGGATATTATATATGAGTTGAGTATTGGACTTTATAAAGATAATGAACCGGGTAAATGTATGAAAGCATGATGATGTGTTAAGATTTCTGATGTGTGTTTGTGCTCTAGCATATTCCTATATTTGTGTATGGTTAGCTAACGTTTTCATACCGTGTTGTAGATACTTTGCAGGATAGGAGAGTTGCAGAGTGATCCAGAGTGGGTGATCCGCTGAGGGCTCCGTACACTGGGGCGGTATCGGGGATATGGGTTATTTTGATGTACAATTTGGTTTTGTTTGTACTCAGCGGTACATTGTATTATCTTTTGATATCTATATATATATATATATATATCAGTTTCATGTTTTGGTTTTAATCTATCGGTGTCTTGTTGTAAGATCTGTGAAATTGTTGTCAGGTTAGGGTCAAGATCCATTGTGAGATCCTAGCCCAGTAGCACTCCGAGTCCTACGGATTTGGGGTGTTACAATTGGCATGCATATCCAAGGTTAATGAATTACCTCGAGACTACTTGGTTGACCTCATACAAGGAAGAAGTTGTTCGAGCTTGGTGTGATATGAGTCATCATTTCGGCACAAGGACGACAAATCCGTAAGAATGTTTAATAATGTTATTTTCCTTCTCATATTTTTTAAGTTTGTTTGATTTGTAATTAATTTTTATTTTTGTAGGTGTGAGTCCGTGCACAAGTTATTAAAACAGACTCTCGATACAAATGTTGGAGGATTTCAATTGGTGTGTGACAACATACATTTGATGATCACGGATCAAATTCAGAAGTTACAAGCTTCTTTGGAGATGCCACGGGAGAGGATTCCACGTGAGGTCCGTATACCGATATTCGACTTGCTTCGGGACTACGTCACAAGCGAGTGTTTCACGCTCTTGTGGGATAACTACACCAACGCTAGAGCTAGAAGGGAGCTTGGTGTTTGTCTGGATAGTTATTGGAGGGAGGTTCATGGAGTGCCGTGTGTGCATGACTTTATGTTAGCAATCCGAGCTCGAAGACCTATCTCATTGAAGCAGATACACCCATTTTAGAAGCAAGTTCATTGGATTCCGGCTGATTTTTCCGATGATGACTTTGATAATGATGACGATGATCGCGTGGACCCGAGTCTAGTTTCGTTGAACAGGTTTAGAGAAAGAATGGACTCAAACTCGCTCACCCCAAAAGAGCTGGAGAGGATGGCATCTTGCTTCGAGGACATTGAAAACCCAGGAAGTACGACGATGAAGGAACCGGCATAAAAAGTCAAGGCAAAGGGAAGACCACCGACAAAGAAATCAACAAGAAGAGATCCTAGTTCTTTTGAGCGTTGATCTACACGGGGTCCAAGACTTCCCCGAGGTCTTGGAGGTCCCCGAGGTCCAGGACGTCCCCGATTCCAGTTGATACTCCTTATGATGAAAATTATCAATGGGTAGATGGAGAATTCCGAAAGTTCATGGAGCCATATGTATTAGGGGTGAGGGAAGTCCTTGGAGACGGTCATTGCGGATATAGAGCCATTGCTGTGGTTTTGGGAAGACCGGATGAGGATTACTTGATGATACGAAGTGATATGGTGAAGGAGTTGACTTCGAAAAGGTCAATATATTCTAAGGAGTTGGTCTCAGCACACACACATATCTGCCTATGACGACGGTCACTCCTAACCAAGGTCCGCCTACAGTGATCCGTTCGATAACACTTATATCAGGGGACACACATTATGTACCGGTTAGTCGACGTTATACGTTTTCTCACTTTAACTCAATTAAAATCAATATTTAATTAGTAACATTTTGTTTTGATTTTATTTTGTAGGGTTTGGTTGAAGGATGATGCCCCGTTACCAAAATTGAATGTTATGTGGACAAACCATCACGATCCAAGTGTTGAATGATGGGATGCGCCGTTCATTGAAAGGATATCTCGTTATCTTGAGCTATATCGCATTGAGTGTCCACCTTAGACAATATATATCGTTATGTTGAGCTATTTTGTAGCTTTATATTTAGTTAATTGAATTTAGTTAAATGACTTTAAATGCTTTAAATTATTTTATCAAACAGCAAAGCTTTATATTTAGTTAATTGAATTTAGTTAAATGCTTTAAATTATTTATCAAATAACAAACATGAAATAATGAACTACACAATAATCCGAAACAAGCCAAATCAAATCCGAAACATAAAATAATGAACTACACCAATAATCCGAAACAAGCCAATACGAATCACAAACATGAAATAATGAAATACACCAATAATTCGAACAAAGGTCAATAAAATCACAGATGTTGTGATGCCCGGACCTGAGAAGATGCCACCACTGGACATGGACTAGTAGCCTCATCAATCATGGCCTGTACCTCAGCTGGTGAGTACGGTAGCCCCCGACGCTGCATATCTCGTAGACGGCCCAAAAGTATGTGCAGACGCTGCAATAAAAATAAAACAAGTTGTTATAAAATTGTAAAATAAAATACACGGTAAGTTCAAGAATAGAAACAAGCGTACTCTGGAATCCGAGACGGGAACAGGTGGTGGACGATCAACAGGCCGAAATCTGCACGGCAATGGACGTCGGGAGGATATATAATTGACAATGGGTAATGTATCAGGGCATGTACGCATCATCGACAAGCCACGAAGAATGTGTTGGGACCAACCCGTAAAATGAAACTCTGGTCTCCTCTAGGTGACGGGATGTCCAAGCATCATAGATGAGAGCATATGAAACTCTGGTGCCACGTCCCTTACTAGGACGTACCTCATGGTTGGGCGGGATCCGGGCATGGGCACAGTCTGCACGTACCCAAACTGTTGCAGGAATCGATCTGGCATATACGCCTCCTCGATGTCATCTATCCGTAATATGCCTCGGTAACGAGATGTGGCATAATACCCTCCAAAGTCAATATACCGATCAGTATATGGGGTGAAACGCACATCTTCCGCCCTCATCTGGTCCAACTATACACGTAAGGCACGGAGCCTCTCGATACTAAATGGTGGTGTCTTCGGGACAGAAATTCTCGAACACCAACGTGGATGCCCATGCAACTGAGGATCCTCAACAGCTCCACATCCCAATGATGGAAAATGGGCATAAATCCAATACTAAATAAAGAAAAATAAATTAAACTCCACTCATATAACAATGTTTTACCTTTAAAAATATCGTTATGATACCGTATCTGTAACAATGGTGTACAACCTCGCATCATCTTCACATTCTTTCTACTAGCATCCCCCAAACATCTGTATAGGTATGCAAGAGTCCCGGTGCCCCAAGCATATGTGCCGGTCCTCATATGATCCCATACTAGGTCGATAAGCCATGGCCGGATCTTGTTGGTAGTCTTGTCGACTACCAAGGTCGACGAGATCAATAACAACAGGTACGCAGATGCAATCGCGGCGTGAAGAAGATCTGTACGGCCTAACATGGTTGTGGCTGTAGAGTGTAGACCTAACAGTCTCGCAAAAAAGCTTCTTGCAGCTGGTGCCAGCTACAGAAGCAAATAATCCAAAAGAATGTACAAGCCACTCCTGCCTAGCAGGATCATCTAGATCGGTCAATAAAGCATCTCCATCAATAGCAAGACCCATAATAACATGCACATCGTACAGTGCTATGCCCATCTCCCCCACGGCATATGAAAAGTGTTCGTCTCGGGGTGCCACATTTCAACGAACGTAATAATCAAGCAGTAGTCGACCCCACCAAAGTGAAGGTCCTCCAAGTCAGTAAGTCCGCTGAGTCTCGCCAAGCCAAACCATGTGTCTGGATCATAAATATCCCTATGCCATCTCCGTACTTTGTTTATCCCATCAAGCCTCATACCAACCTTGACAATCCCAGAATCCTCCTATAATAATTTATTAAAATTAAAATTAACATTATCTTAGATCGATTATAAAAATTATATATTTGGTGGATAATAAATTTATACCCTCTGAGTCCATATCACGCTCGCTCTGTGGTCAGTATAACATCTCAATAACACCTCCTCCTGAGGATGCTCCTCCTCCTCTCGAGCAGGCATTTGTGGTGCCTGCTCCTGATACTGCTCCTCAACATAATCGTATAATACTCAGTATCCTCCCGCTGCTGCTCCTATGGGACATGTATTTGCTCATGCTCACCATCTACAATGTCGTCTAGGTGTGGCTCGTCATCAGCGGAGCCCTCCGTAGTATAACCCGGCGCATCAATGATGGTGCCCCAACATCCTCCCTAATAGGCTCCTCCTCTGCAACTCCATCTACGGGCACCTCGACCGATGTGGAGGCAAGTCTATCCCGTCGAGCTTTAGCAGCTCGACGGGCAGATGCAATGACCACTCTACTATCACGCTTCTTCTTGTCTCTAATGTTTTGCATGGCCATCTGAAAAAATTTTCAGATAAAATTTTCCATTTTTAAATTTGCATATTATATAACTTTAGATATATTTTATAAAAAAATTATCTTGCGGAATACACAATTACAACTTGACGTTCATTCGTATAAGATCCAATTTCAATTCTTCCTAAACTAACCGAATCTTCCTAAACTAATGTTCATATAAGATTCAATTCCAATTCTTCCTAAACTAACCAAAATTTCCTAAACTAATGTTCATATAAGATCCAATTCCAATTATTCCTAAACTAACCAAATTTTCCTAAACTAATGATTTTCGAGCCTACAATTAAAAAATAAACAAAAAAAAAGATAAAAACGTATAAAACGTACCTTAAACCGTTCTTTGAGTATTCTTCCAGCCCTGGGAGGGGGAGAATCTAAACCCTCCATGTGTATGCGATATGGAATAAGAAGAAGAAAAAAAAAATTGTTCGTTGGAGACGAGCGGCGGCTGTGGCGGCGGCGGCGACAGCGTGGAGGGAAAACCGGCAACGGGGAAAAGGGAGGTTTTCGCGTTTGTGTTTTTGGTGGAATGAGGAGTTGTTTCCGCCCGAAGCCCTAAATATGGGGCTCGGGCGAAATTGGACTGGGGCGGAAGCGGAAGTAGAATCCGCCCCAACATGGGACGGATTCTGATTCCACTTCCGCCCCATGTTGGGCGTTCTGTCCTCGCCCCGTAAGTAAATTTTGCGGATCCGAATAACATCACTCTTCCAAAATTAGATATTCCAAATTTTAGGCTCCTTTAAGGGAGTTTTGTTTAACAACAAGACCAAAAATATGAGAGCCATCGTGATGAACACGTCACACTTGTTCAACAACATGTGTTAAAAACGTGGGTATGGGGCAACTAATGATCAAAAGCCATCGTGACAAATACATCTTTTTATTTGTCAAGTCAATGTTGACAGATTTACAACAATGATCAAAAGTCGTAAAATCACGATGAAACGAAGAAATTTTCAAGATCCATTGAATTATATCATGATGAGCCAACATGCGAGTTGGCTTGTCCAACCCGCGAAAAACATGGGTATGGGGCAACTAATTTGGCCCGTTCAGGTCGGACCGGACCCAATCCATTTTTAAACGTGACGTGTATAGGTAGACGTTTTGGTTCATGGGTCAGCCCAACCCGGCCCGTCTATAGTTATATACATATAAATATAGTTTGTTTGAGTATTTTAACGAGTTATACTCGTTTTTACTACAAGATTGCACGAATAATTAGATTGCAATTGTACTTGTTGTTTTTTCACATATTTGGATTGCTTTTTCTCTTTGCGTTGATTGTGTTAAACTTTTTTTTTTGTTCGATAAAACACTTATTCATTCATCACGATCGTCCTCCGATAAAACAACGCTTAGTTCGTGCGGAATAAAAGAATAGACAAAGTGAATAGGGGAAGTCGGACACACATTTTCCAGTTAGTGTGTCGCCTTGTTTCCGCTTCGTCGAACGAAAGACCAATGACAATCCTCAAAATATAGGGCTTTACGTCGAATTTCAGCAATCAATACGCCTAGAGGACCTTGGACATGTTGCTCATTACTCGGCCCATCCGCTTTTCCGCTTCGTTGGTAATGCACTAAACAAGTATAATTAGATTGAATTTGTATTAAATACATCATATCAGTTCTTTTGTATGATAAGTTCATAAAAAAGGGGAAAAAAACACAACCATATGCATACAACTCGACCCGACCCGACAATCCTCCCGCTTTTTTTTTTTTGATAAAAGGTAAGCAGTTCGAAGCATTAGACGACACACCGTCTAATAGATCGAAAGACCGAAAGAAATCGGTAGACGGACAAACCGTCATGAAGAACCATAATAGAAGAACATCAAAGAAAACACAAAAGTACACCAAATGGACCGAAAGCAACGAAATCTTCAAGGGTAAGGAGAGCGACTCGATCATTAGATGACGAAGAGTATAAAGTTTGTCGTTGAAGGAAGTACACAGAACAAGAGCCTGGGAACAACTGTGGACACCTCAGATTTGGACTCGAAGTAGAGCCTTCAGGAGTTGATCACAAATCCACGACCCCTCCAAAACAAACAACTCGAATGTCACCAATAAAACTTGATCAAACGCTCGGAAGAGTCCACTGCAACACACGGAACACTTGACAAGCACAAATGATTAACTTTGAGAATGAGGTCGGGGATTGGCACAACTGATCACAAATCCACGCAAAGTTTTTGTTTGTTCAATTGTGATTTTATAGCAATTTCAGGATGTTCAAGTTTGTTCAAAGAGCTTCAAAAGAAACTCATGTTTTTGGTAGCCTAGCAAGTACCTGCGCCTCACCGGAACAAATCGCCGGTGGATTGTCTGAAGACCGGCCATTGGACCATCGGTCTGTAAGAAAAAAGATCAATTTATCTAAAAGAAATAGTAAGGTTATTATGCCAAACATGATTCTATATATTGATCAAGTCATTAACTTAGTAGATTAATGCAGTCGTTTGGAAAAAAAGACGCCACCATTTTCATACTATTCATTTAAAGGAGGGAGGCGTAAATACAACCTGGTTCGTGAATCTCGTTTCTTTATTCTTATTGTTGTTTGTGTTTTTGTTCTAAGGAGTAGAGGGTTCCCCTCTTTTGATTTCGTCGAAACAGTATGCCGCATTCGATGAAATTGGAAGAAGCTAGATTTGGAGAAGATTAAAGATGCGTTTTTCTCGATTGAAGGGTTTGAGCTTATTCCCCAATTTTCTTCTTTTTTTCAAAGTCAATTCATGGGAAGATGGAAAATTGTCCAACATACGGACATCCATTATCAAGTTTTCAATAATAATAGATATTGTCTGAACCTTAACTTCATGATTTCTTCAAAAGCGCAAACAACCTTTTTCAAAAAGGTTGAATATTTCAATGTTCAAGAAATTGGCAATTTACCAACATTATCATTTGAATCATGGATTTCGAATATGAAGAATTGTTGAAAGAATATTTTTCGTCAGTGGATCTAGAAGAAGAGGAACACCAAAACGGGTGTTTGCATCCCCCAAATCCCTAAAAAGTCTAAAGAAAAGTATGGGGACACCATAAAGGTAAATTTAACTCACATAGTTATACGGTAGAACATCATAATCAAAATTGTTCATATGAGCATAAGATGCTTGAGATTGTTCAGTATGAACTAATTACTCTAGATTTGGTTAGGAAAAATACTCGATACGAGAGATTCACATCTCTTCACTCTTATTCCTCTTGTTCTTTCACCCAACTCATATATCAACTATTTTTGGATAATTTTCTTTAACGAGTTATATGGGGACCAAAACAAAATTTAGGGAAAGATAAAAGGTTCTTGGTTTCAATTATTCATAATGTTATTCGGTTTTGAGGGAAATTTTTAATTAAAGGCCGAAGATTAGAGGTAAAAAAAAAAAAGAAAAGTCGAAAGTTGTTTAAAAGTTTGGTTTGGAATCTTTCTTCTTTTTTACCTGCATTCGTAACACGCGCATGTTACGAATGCAGGTAAAAAATGTTTGTTATAAAAATCTTTGTGTTGCGGTTATTGTATTAGGTAATGAGTTTAATTTTAATCGTTACTGTTAATGAGGTAGTTAAGTAGTTATTTGTGCCTCAATTGCGGTTGCTTGATCGTTTGCTCACAATTTACAAGTTATCCGAGTTACAACAACTTATATAGCAATGCAACGGTGTGAAATTCTTAACAAAAAATTAAATTGTTTTACACAGTAATGAAAAATAAATCTATGTACATGTGTATGACAATCGTACTTAGGTTTTAGTCATAGACTATAGATAGTTATGCATAAATTTCACTCATAGATAGTAGATAGTTGTGTCGAATTGTATGCAGTTAGGTACAAGCTGTAAAGAGAGTACAAGTTGAAAGAATACAATTGTAAAGCCTCTTAGTAGATTCCACATACAAAGAGGATGGGAAAGAGTAAGCCTAAATAAACCAAATTGGGTTTGAAAAAAGAGACGACTCTATCACAATTAGATCCATGATCCTTCGTTCTTACAACTGGTTTTACATGCATCTTCTTTGAAGGATTTATTTTTCTTGCCTCTTTCAACAACTTCTACTTCTTTCAGCCTCTCCTTCTTAGTCCTCCTCATTACCTTCTTGTCCTTCTTGTCCTTGCCTCCTCATTGCCACCTAAATAAACCATATTCCCTTACAAAAAATGGAGCATTTACTTTCTACCTACAAGTCTATTAAATAGTCTACTTTCATTCAGATTTGTAGTATTCACAATCTGCAATTCAACTCATCTGCAATCCATGTAAGGCGTTGAATCGGTCTTTTTTCTACTCGGTGGGAATTGTTCAATTGTCCTGTTGGAAATTGCAAGTGAACTTTACATTAAAATTGATGTATATGGTTTTGTTTTGTAGGATAGGTGTAGTTTCTGGTAAGGCAATATTTGGTCCTCCACTTGATGACTATTGGAGCAAAAAGCTTCAGGACGAAGCTTCAGCCAAAGATACAGATGTTAACTCTACATAGGATTTACCACTCCAAGTTGGCTATTTGTCAATCTTCTCACCTTTTGATGACCGAACAATATTGAAAAAATTTTAGTATGCAAGAATGATTTTAATTTGTAACTGTACAAAAATTGGATTGTCTTTTCTCAGATGGGAGATTTGTTACTGATGGTTTGATTAGTACTTAATAATGATGATACTCTGCGTTTGTTTGATTTCAAATTGCAGTAGAACTAACCTCATCATGCGTTTGGTAGTGATGTTATGCTATGAGGTATTAGTATAGTTGTATAGGTGGTATGCACTATAACTTGTGTTTGGTATATCTTGTATACCAAATTGATATATTGATGATCCAACTGTAGGAGGGGTATGATTGACAAAGGTGTCCTCTATCTTCATAAATACATGAACAGAAAAAGCGGAGGAGACTGAATTTTCAGCTTTTGTACTATCCTGAAGCTATTTTCAAGCTTGCTTTGTGTTACATGTTGCATTCTTGATAATAAAGTTTTCTTATAGTGGTTGCTATATATATATATATATATATATATATATATATATATATATATATATATATATATAAAAGAAGTTTGAAAAAAAAGTATTTGTATTGGAGTTTATAAATTTCGAGTTCCTTACCAACTACTGTCTATATTTTTAGCCAATATTATAGCTGCAATGATATAGTACATGCCAACAAATAATTATGACTATCCTCCACAATTATCTGTAATTTTCTTTTTTGAGGTCGAAGAAATATTTAATATTTGACAATATGTTTTACTGTTATCTCCTCCATACCCACTTATCCCACTTATGAGAACAACATGATTGAAGTCTTAAGGAACAAACAGAAGAAGATACCACTCCATGTTAATAATGCCCTCTTGAGGAGCTAAAACATGAATGATGATTGATTATTTTATATTTGCATTACTACTAAGCTTCTATAGCTAATACATTATTGTAATTTGATCTCTTAATAGGCTAATGCTACTCTCTAATTGGTCTAACTAACGAGCATAGTTTAATTTTGAAGTCATGTATGGCTTCTTAAGCTATTCTTCTTCACAATATGGGTTATGTTATTATTTGACATCTGATTGCTCTTTAGTAGAGTTTCAGGAAAAATAGGCTACCTAATTGGTCTAATTAATGAGCATACTTTAATTTTGAAGTCATATTGGGCTTGTTAAATAGGCTGCCTAATTGCTCTTTAGTCTCTGTTATTATTGACAGCTAATTGTACTTGATTGCGAAGCAGCTCATTCATGATATTATTTTGAAACGCGAAACAGGGCAAAACATCAGGAAGTTGGTCAATATTAGGAAGCCCACAAAGATCCATAAACACGATTTTAACAAAGCCACAAAAGCAATAGCATTCTTCAAACCTTAAGGAACATTCACCATTAACCAAAAGCAAATGTAAATGTCAGAAAATTGACTGGAACAATCGTTAGTCTGACCCATAAAGCTTAACTATGCACGGATTTCCTACACGAACAGGACATGATTGTTTTCAGCCTACAAAAGTTTAGTTGGACCTCGCCCCACTCATTGGTTTATATTGGTAAATTTGATCTAGTAAGTAGAATACCATACCCCACGGGATAATCATAATACAAATATTATACCTCCAAATCACCCATACTGGCAGTATGATGAACAACGGACTCCTCATTTACTTCCTCTTCTGTGTCATCTAGTACAACCTGTTCTAGAATCCCTTCACTTGAACTTGCAAGACCCATTGCTTGACCAAGCTTTTGAAGAACGTCTTTATCATTCCAGTACTTTAAAAACCAAAAAAAAAGAGTTAAGACATACTTGCCCCGTAAGGAAAATTGCCTCATAATAACTAAAAACGAAGACTGTTACCTCATCATGGTAGCAGGACCACCTTGCTCAATCTCTTCCAAGATTGGCTTCAGCGAAGGAGCATCTTAGATTTTTGACATTTTCTCTTCTAACTGCTCTTTTTGTGCCGGGTTAGCCAAATTTTCAAGCATGTCTGACGTTGCTGGATCCTGCCGACCAGTTCAAGTGGAAGTTAAGTTCCAATTCATAATTTCACAATGTCAAATCTTGAGCACAAAAAATATGTATTTTGTCAAAGGGTGAAGTATCACCTTCATTAAAGCACTACCAAGACTTTCAACCATAGTCATTAACTGAGGATTTTGCATGACCTTTTGCGTTGTAGAGTAATACTGCTGTGTGTCAAACCGAGGTATCACCTCTTCAGTGGGAGCACTCTGAAATATTTTTTGTAACATACACTAAAAATTAAGAATTACTCCAAGAAGCAGCAATGAATTTGCAAAAAAAAAGAAACGATGTTATCTGAAAAAATGAAGGATCATTCATCACACACCATGAGCTTTGCCGGTCAAAGATCTTTAAGCGCCTTCTATGCCCTCCGCCTGCCGATGCTCCACCACAGACGCGCGTCCTTACCAAGACACATGCGCAGAGTAGGATGGTATTGCTGTACAATTTCTCTAGCGATTTCATCCTCCAAGAGCAGTACAGAGACGCTCAGAATCAGGTACGAACTGGGAAGCTTCTAGAGGATCTTGACGCCCTCACCGGCACTATCTTTACCTTCACAAGAACTGCAAACCGAAAAAATTTGAATCAGTCAACAAACTGATACACCTTGCCTACAAATTAGAGATGAAAGGGGGAAATGAATGAGAGAATGATCAATAAGAAAGGGAAAACAAAAGGGAAAACGAAAGGTAAAATCAGAACAGTGAAGAAATTGTCGAACAACCAATTAGGAGGAAGCAAATTAGGGCAAGGAAAAGAACATATGACATTAAACAAATTACCATGACAGTGATTACAGGTAGTGGTGGTGGCCGGCGACGCAGAACTCGATGACAGAGAAGGTGTCGATCCATCTTGAGGAAGGAGGACTGCATGCATCAAACACTCTTCAAATACATAGTTATCGATTGATGAGTTTGGAGCTCCCGACATCCGAACTGTGGAGGAATAAGGGAGAAGACCACCGATTGAAAGCAACTGAAGTTAGGTTTCCAGAAAGAATAAAGATGTTGAATCAGGCTAAAGGAGGAACACACCAGAAGGGTTAGGTAGTTTGAGGATTCAGATTTAGGGAGAAGAGGATGAAGAGACTGCTTGCTTGTTCTAAACTGGTAGAGAATACAAAAAGAAACATTGGAAACCGACCATAAAAACCTACCAATTGAATTCGAGAACAAGAAACGAGAAGTGAGAGTAACGAACACCATCAATGCCTCGATTCCACCGTATTAAATAGGAAACCGAGGGAAACGTGCTGCGTCCCATAAGTGCATGGCAGAAGTAGAGAAGAACACGCCACCAACACGTGTCGACCATCACACGGAAGAGAATACGGTGGAAAATATGTTCAGAGCAAATAGTGACGGCGTCAGCGGTAGAAGAAAACGTAGAACAGGAGAGGCGTCCTGGCTTTTTGCATGAAAGAGAAAAGGGCAGTTTGAACCCAAAAGAAGCCCAAAAATCGTGTTTGATTGAATGAGCCCATCTTGCCAACACTGTTCATTCAACCAACTCTTCCTTATATTGTATAAAGAATTATATCAATATATATCTGACCAAAAAGAAAACGAAGTATTATACAGCATAAATACTAAATTCTGCCGTCATTATTTTTTTTATGGTGTGAAATGTGAAGAACTCATCCTCGAGACAACGACGGCAAACCCAGAAAAAATGAAAAGAAAAAAGATCGTTGAGTCATGAGGGGGCGTTTAATCATTTCTTTTTAGGGAATCATCCAAAAGTTGAAGCAATGCGCCTTCACAAGGTCTACCATCGTATCTCCCTCCTCTCTCTTTCTTCTTCTTCCTCATCCCACTTCTTCTGCAACCAATCTCTCTCTTCTCCTTCCTTCCTCTCCTTCCCGGCCTCCAAATTATCCGCCTGTGGGACTCGCCTTCGCCACTTGAGGCGTACTTCCAGCACCGCCTCTATACACATGTCTGCTTCCGCCAGATTGAGAGGTCTCGCTCCGATTGAAGCTGTTGGGGGTGAAAACTCTGTGCCTGCCTCAAACGGTTCTGCTTCGTCTGCTTTGGATGAAGATTATGCAGGTATTGTTTTAAAAACACTTGCTGTGCTCTGGTTTGTTGGTGTGGAGTTGCTTGTAGATTTCAATGATTGAGCTTTCAATTTGGCTGCGATTTAACTTTTTTTTAACTGCAAGTGTGGGTTTGAACTTCAATTACACTTTTCTTCATGGTTTATTGTGGATTTGATGTATTCGGTGAATTTGGAATCTGAGTATGCAAGTGCTGATTGATCCTTTCTAGCTGATTTTGGTTAACCAAAATCAATCTTGTTTCTCTCTGCTTTGCTTGAAGATACTTCATTTCTTGCAAAATCAAGTTTACTAGATTTTGAAATGACTTGTTTCTTTCCAGCTGCATTAGGCGATTTATACGAGCATATGGTTCGTTCAAGTTCAAGTTGTGTTATGAGCTAAAATTGTCTAAACATATACTGACATACAAGATTGATGATCACTTAGTCCGAATGGTCATTTTTCAAAGTGCTGCATTACTTTCTGAATTTCTTTTTCGAAAGAATGAATGTTTTTGTACTGAAGTTTGCATTGTTATGGTAGTATATACAAGGTCTACGATTGGTAGGCTCTTGAAAAGTTTCATCACACTTGTCATTTTCTATGTTGTTTCAAAGACTCGGCATTGGGAGGAGGATATCGTTTACCTCCCAAAGAAATCAGGGACATAGTTGATTCTCCACCTGTGCCCGCACTCTCATTTTCGCCCTTGAGAGACAAGATACTGTTCCTCAAGCGAAGAGCTCTACCTCCACTGGCTGATTTGGCTAGACCAGAGGAGAAACTTGCTGGTATGAGGATCGATGGAAAGTGTAACACCCGAAGTCGAATGTAAGTTCGTTTGAGGATTATGCTTATTCACTATTGCGTTCAGAGCTTGTTGATATGAGTAATTTTCTTACCTTCCACAGGTCATTCTACACTGCGATTGGGATCCATCAATTATTGGATGATGGAACGCTAGGGCCAGAGAAGGAGATACACGGCTTGCCTGATGGTGCTAAGATCAATTTTGTTACATGGTAATTTTACATTTCATTTCCTTTTGCATTCATGAAAATCCCCCTTTAGTGATTCATCCTTGCATTTTAATTTCATTGCACAGTTTCGTCACTTCTATGGTAAAGTCAGGAGATTTACACTTGCAATAATAAAATGCTGGCTTTGGTGCGATAATAATGAGCTAGCGACCTGAAACTGTCCTGATCTTTATTGTTTCAGTTGAAGCGTTTCATTTAAGAAAAACTATTTATGAATAACTTGAAGGTTTACAAAGTGTTGGAAGGGCATTTAAGATGGTGTTTTTTTGTCTTTTCTTTTTCTATTGTTCTGTTTGAGATTTATCTTACAATGCTAACTTATCATGTTCATGACATCTTGATGCATTTGCCTCTGTTTTTCAGTTTTCCTTTAATCAATGGAATCCTTTCTGTAACTTGTGTTTACTTTTCTTATGTTTGAGAAGGTCCACGAATGGTCAGCATTTAGCATTCAGTGTTCGTCTTGAGGAGGTAATGACACGGTCCAAAGATTCTCTTAGTCTCTAGTCAGCTAAAATCAAATTATGTTTTTTTAATAGGGAAATCCGTTTGGCAGGTCATATCACTATAGTGTTTGTGGTTTGGGCTCCTTATTTTGATCTACCTGTTGTTGTTTTGTAAACAAAGTTCTTGCTTCATTTTTTCTAATTGTTGGAACAGGAAACTGGTGGAAGTAGTATGCTGAAGGTGTGGATTGCTGACATTGAAACTGGAAAAGCCAGGCCATTGTTCCAGTCAACAGATATTCATCTGAACGCTGTATTTGAGAAGTAATCCACAATCCTTAATCTGTGTAAATTATTAGAAATAGTCTTGAAGACTGGCCTATTTAACCTTACACATCCACTGTAACTTGATTTGTAGCTATGTCTGGGTGGATGAATCAACTCTATTAGTATGCACCATTCCTTCATCCCGTGGGGATCCCCCTAAGAAACCTTTGGTTCCATCTGGTCCTAAGATTCAATCTAACGAGCAGAAAAATGTTATCCAAGTCAGAACATTCCAAGATTTATTGAAAGATGAGTATGATGAAGATTTATTCGACTACTATGCAACATCACAACTCGTCTTAGTTTCCTTGGATGGAAGTACAAAGTCTTTTGGTCCTCCTGCTGTATATACATCTTTGGACACATCCCCAGATAGAAAATATGTTTTGATCAGCTCACTTCACCGTCCTTACTCTTATACTGTGCCATGTGGAAGATTCCCGAAGAAAGTTGACTTATGGACTACAGATGGGAAATTTATCAGACAACTTTGTGATCTTCCCCTTGCAGAGGATATCCCGATTACACATAACAGTGTACGGAAGGGGATGCGCTCAATCAATTGGAGAGCAGACAGACCTTCAACTTTGTACTGGTAATGTCTTTGCAATTTATTTTGTCCTCTTTCACTAGATGGGGAACAGATGGAAGTTGGTTGGTTCTTCAAAATTTTCTTGGCTTTCTCGTTCCCATCCTCCTGCACTGTGATATAATACTCCAGTTTCTGTATATGTTCTGTAGCTCTTTAACCATTTACGTGATTCACGAGTCTTGCAGTTCCTCTAGGACATGAGTTACTCTTAGACTATACTTTGACTGCAATCTGAATGTCTAGAATTGATCAGATTTCGTCTCTTTTTTTTCCAGGCAGATTTTGTGTCTCCATTTCAGTCTGCATTGATGTTGTTTGTTGCTAATGTTCAGAATCTGATCACTTGTAATGACTTGAGATTCTTTGAATCAGCCCTTGCATTGATCAAGAAAAGGAAAATTTTGTTTGTTCTTGTATTCTTTCTTATTTAGATCGTCTCTTATGAGAGCCAATGACCCCTCAAAATATTCGTTGATGAAATTTGATTTTATTAATCTTGTTGTGTATAAACTTTGATATATGTTTAGGGTGGAGACACAAGACGGAGGTGACTCAAAGGTGGAAGTTTCCCCACGTGATATTGTCTACACAGAACCTGCTGAACCAACTGCTGGTGATAAGCCAGCAGTTCTACATAAGCTTGATCTACGATATGGGTACGAACAAGAATTCATAACATGATATTTCTGCTTGTCAGCTTGGTATATTTATAGATTCTTATTCAGTGTCTGTTTATGCATATCTTGTTCTCTAATTATGGGATGTTTTTTATTGCAAATGTTAATATGGTAATACCGATCTTTCTCCGAGATGTAGTAATGGATATTGACAAAAACACATCCTTGTATTTTACAAACCATGCTACCTGCTGCGAGTGTGAACTTTTGTGTGATGGTTTTCATACTCCGTAATTTTATTTTACCAAGTGTATTGCTTTTGATTAAATCAATGAACTTTGTGCTTTTGTCAGAGGTGTGTCTTGGTGTGATGACTCACTTGCATTGGTCTATGAATCTTGGTATAAAACACGCCGCACAAGAACCTGGGTAATTTCTCCTGAATCGGAGGATGTTAGTCCACGCATATTGTTTGATAGATCATTTGAAGATGTGTACTCCGATCCTGGTTCTCCTATGTTGAGGAGGAATTCTTCTGGCACATACGTTATTGCAAAAATAAGGAAGGAAAATGATGAGGCAACTTATCTTTTGCTAAATGGCAGTGGTGCTACACCACAGGGAAATGTACCATTTCTTGATTTGTTTGACATGTGAGTATCAATTCTTATACAGTCTATAGCTCCCCTTTTTTTTCCCCTCTGTAGAAAAACCTTGTGAAGTGGGTTTTGCTTTCTAACTTGTAAGCTCATCAGTAACACAGGCAGCAAAGAACGAATATGGGAGAGTGACAAGGAGAAGTATTATGAGACGGTGGCTGCCTTGCTCTCAGATCAGTATGAAGGGGATTTATCTCTCAATCAATTAAGAATTCTAACTTCTAAGGAGTCAAAAACTGAAAATACACAATACTACTTGCAAACATGGCCCGAAAAGCAAGCCTGTCAAATCACAAACTTCCCTCATCCTTATCCTCAGTTGGCGTCTTTACACAAGGAGATGATCCGATATGAAAGGAAAGATGGGGTGCAACTCACTGCGACACTGTATCTTCCACCAGGGTATGATGCTTCAAAAGACGGCCCTCTTCCTTGCTTGATCTGGTCTTATCCAGGAGAATTTAAGAGCAAAGAAGCCGCTGGGCAAGTACGCGGTTCTCCTAACGAGTTTGCTGGTATAGGCTCTACTTCACCGCTTCTCTGGTTGGCTAGAAGGTATAATCTCGCTTTTTCTTTTTGTTTCATCTTTCATATCATGCTATTATCCAGTTTGAGAGTCTTGTCTGGAAGCAAAAGAATGGGCAGAACACTAATAGGGCATGCAGGTTTGCTATATTATCTGGACCAACTATTCCTATTATTGGTGAGGGTGATGAAGAAGCTAATGATAGGTATGTTCAGTGTTGTAGTTCCTGCAATCTGTGTTATATATTATTAGTTTTCATGTTCGAAAGGTTAACCTGACTGGCTGACTCCTGCTCCCCCCCATCTCCCTTACTCATGTATAAAATTGAAGATCCAAAAGCCTGTTCTGTATGGCTACACATCTAAGGCCAATATTCATGTGGTGGGTCAAAATTCCAAATACACTCCAGACCCAAGGCTGTAGAGCCTATAGTCCATTTACTCTCTCTGTTTATTTTCTCTGCATTTTATGAATATGGGTGAAATGTGATTTGAAACTGTAGGCCATGTTTACACGAGTGTTGACTAGCAAATAAGTAGGTGTTCCTTGAATTCTTTGGCCATGTAATCTGAATTCTTCAAGCAGGATTTGATAGTTTCCTTCCCTTCTTTCTTGAGTTTAAACCTAACCGAAGCATAAAATTATCATTTGTACCATAGCTAGTAGATGTGAGTTCTATTCTTCTCAAATTGAGCCTATGTTGTCTAGGTATGTAGAGCAACTTGTTGGTAGCGCTGAGGCTGCAGTGGAAGAGGTCGTCAGACGTGGGGTAGCCTTCTTAACTTAAGTTGGCCTAATTCCTTTTTCATAAAATATGAAACTACATATACACAAGGTCATTGAATGTGATTTTGGATTACATTTATTAATTTCAGGTAGCTGATCCTAGCAAGATAGCTGTTGGAGGTCACTCCTATGGAGCATTTATGACAGCAAATCTGTTAGCTCACGCTCCTCATCTTTTCAGCTGTGGAATTGCTCGCTCTGGAGCTTACAATAGAACTCTTACTCCTTTTGGTTTTCAGGTTATTTGACCACTGAATTGCTTCACTTATATATCAACCATGTTCAACAACAATACCGTTGTATTTAAATGGTCCTGTTTTTATTTTTTTAATGGTCATAGAATGAGGACAGAACACTCTGGGAGGCAACAAGCACCTACGTCGAAATGAGTCCCTTTATGTCAGCCAACAAGATCAAGAAGCCGATTCTTCTTATCCATGGAGAAGAAGACAACAATTCTGGGACCTTAACAATGCAGGTTAATTTTAAATACTAATTTAATCCCTTTCATATCTTTTTTCAGGCCTTGTCGTTTTTTTGGTCTGGGCCGGTTGACTTGTTGTATGCCTTATTTCCATGTTAATCAATTTGCAGTCGGACCGTTTCTATACTGCTCTAAAGGGCCACGGTGCACTCTGCCGGTTGGTTATTCTTCCTTATGAAAGCCATGGCTACTCAGCACGTGAGAGCATTATGCACGTTCTTTGGGAGACGGACAGGTGGCTACATAAATACTGCGTCCCCAACACCTCTGTTGTAAATGATTCTGATTCCCTGAAAAAGGACGAGAATACTGGAATCACAGATGTCGAAAGCAAAGTTGCTGCTACTGCCACTCTGGCTACAGGAGGTGGTAGCATAGAGACCGAAGGATTCGAAAATAATGGATGCTTCATCCAAAGATCCTTGTTATGGTAATTGATTTGTTCCTTGATAATTTAGTTCATGTCATAGAAGCAGTATCATTCTTTTCAAAATCAAAGTCACAACTGAGAAAAAAAACGTCAACTGAAAAATGACAATACTTCCAACTTAAAAATACACAATATAGAGTGAACTTAGAAACAGTAGTTCACGAGCTAATAATCTGTATTGTTTTGAGAGTTTGTAAAGTTAAAATCGTCTTTTGTCTATGTTCAATAGTTTGTATTATTATTTCGTCATTTTCGTTGATTAAATAGTTTTTATTAGCCTTTTATATTATGACCTGCAAAATGTGAAAGAGAGGACTGTTATGTTCTGTGATTAAGATGCTAACACTTGTGCGGATTTGAACAGAGCATATGAAGCAGAACTTCCTGAGGGTAAACAGGCAAAAAGCGTTGATACAGTATATAAGGTTGCCGGGTGCTGAATTTTTTGTTTGGCAGATTTACTGCGCATATTTCCAAATATTGATAGTTCCTTTCTTCCCCTGTCAAAAGCTCATTTTCTGAGAGGTATGCATGCACATGAATCCTTAGGAAGCTATGCTGATGCAGTCGGGAAACTCCTCATGGGTTGGAGAGGATCACATTCATATGTACTTTGATACAATCTTTCACTTGAATAAAAAAAGCTGAATTTGGTGAATCCAGCCAAGGCTGTTTGTTTGGGTTTGGTAAACATGATATCATATATAATGTATTTGAAGCAAGGCACTCTGTTTCGTGTGTTTGGTTGTGACTTGTGATATGGGTCTGTTTGGATGCTTATGGGTAAAAATGGGCCTGGTGATGGGTGAATGTACTACTTTCATCACCTACATGTTAATCTTATCGGGTGCATCCACTCATCACCCGTCGGTGGTCGGTTTCAAACCGCGGCGTCGGTGGTCGGTTTCAAACCGCGGGGCCTATAATTGATTATTATAGTTATATTGCATTTTTCTAGTGTTATTTTCATATATTACACAATCATATTGTAAAACACATTATGAATAAATAAAATATAAAAACGTATATATAATATGTCATTACAACATAAACAATAGTAACATTTTCATAAAATTCTAGATTTTCAGGTGTATCGGTTCGGGTGATGGACCCTCACCCACCAAAAACCTTAATAGTAACATTTTCATAAGTTCGGGTGATGGACCCTCACCCACCAAAAACCTTAATAGTAACATTTTCATAAAATTCTAGATTTTCAGGTGTATCATCATCACCTGACTTTTTCGGGTTTCACCCATTTTCTTAGGTCGGATGATTCGGATACCCATCGGGTACATGTGAAATTGTCATTCCTAAATGCTTCCCAGTAGATCATAATTCGTCGAATCCGACCCTTTTGCATGTGTTACATTTTAAACTAATTTTAAACTACATATGCAAGGTCGTCATACTCCCGAACTATACATTTTCACTTTTTAGGTGTTTGATCCAAATACATTTTTTAGGTGTTTGATCCAAATACATAGTATCATACTACCAAACACGCAAGCAAATGTGAGATTTCAACTAAATTGCTTATTGAAACTCATATTTCAGTTGATTTAGGGGAACACTCAACACAAGTATCTCAATAACAATCAACTTACAAGTTGTAACACAATGGAATTTGATTATTGGATTGATCTAAGAGTGGGTTTGAGTCCACATTGGCCTCCAAGAAGCATAAGAGATCAAAAAATAAGAAAAAGAGAATCATCTCTCGCGTCTACTCTTCTTCAGCAACAACACTAATCTGGCCCTTGTCGAGCATGTCGTAGAAAGCTCTATTCTTCTTCTGCATCTTCCATTGTTGCATTTTCCAGATACTGCCTATTGCAACAGCGAGCACAGACCCTATGATCAACTCCTTTACCACACTCGGCCCTTTCATCTTGCTCGACGGAACCCATGGCCCTGATGCGTTCGCTGGCATTTCGCTTCAATTTTGTACATGTAATGTTAGATCAACTCTACAATCTTATACATCAAGACATTAACCAAACACTTCCTAGGCCACAGTATATAAGAATACTTTGTATATCTATAATCCATGTTAAATAATTTTCATATATACAATATATGTAGCTGGGTTTTTTTAAACAAAACCGACATGATCAATCTCTTCAATCCATCTAAAAGGTTGAAACTTTATTTTTGTTTTTTGTTTTTGCATTGACGTGAAGAATAATAACATTCAAGACACTTGTAGATTGTAGTGCAGATTTACAAATGCATGGAACGAAGAAAAATAATATGAGCGTGAAATCCAAAGATGAAAAGGCCAATAAACAAGAAGCCAAAACAAAAGACAACAGAAACATAGAACATGTATCTATAATAATTGTATACATCGCAAAGGAAAATTTGGGTTTAATCAGCGATCTAAATAGAGAAGGAAGGCTCTTAGATTGGGAATTACGTAGATTAGGGTTTACCTGAGACGTGAAGCGTGATTTTGTTGCGGCGTGTTCAGTGAAGATTAAAGAGCGAATAAGCAAATGGAGAGAGATCTAAGAGGATTTTCTTATATTGACAATATTTTTAATTACTCACTAATTATTTTCATCATTTAGTTAGTTACCATGAAATTAGGCTTGTTTACCATCATTTCCGGTTTGTTCTTTTTATTTTATATCATAAATAATTATTTTCAGTTTTTTATTTTACCAAATGATTTGTTAAACGGAATGTTTACATTATTACATTTTTAAATGCTGATTATCCTAGGACTCCTCGGAGGTAATAAGTTTGGTTTAGGTTTGTAAACCGCGGTTTATTGTTCCTCAAGCTCTTGTTTTATGTACTTTCTTCAACTACATCATTTATACTCTTCGTCATCTAATGATCGACTCACTCTTCTTACCCTTGAAGACTTTGTTACTTTCGGTCCACTTGGTGTGCTTTTGTGTTTTATTTGATGTTCTTCTATTATGGTTCCTCATGACGGTTTGTCCGTCTACCGATTTCTTTCGGTCTTTCGATCCATTTGACGGTGTGTCGTCTAATGCTTCGAACTGCTTACCTTTTATAAAAAAAAATGTAAATAAAAAATATCTAACCATGTAATATTGTAATGTAATTAAAAAAACCGGTTACCCGGTTGCCTACGTATCATCTCAGAGTTAAGAGGAATCAAAGCCCACGTAGTTCTCTTACCTTTACTCACCTTTTCGGACCTCCGAGTTGTTTTCGTTACCCCGCTTACCTTTCGGCCTCGGACTCGGAAGTAGTGTATCCGTCATCGGGATTGGAATCCGATTTTGATTCATACACCGGGGCAATCCGTTGTTTCCGCTTCTCCACCCTTATCAAATCTTGAATACAAACTTGAGCCACCAACTTTTTGGGCTTCAATTGGGTTTTCTTGTAATCATGTTCTCTCATTGGCTAAATGTTTGCTCAACAACAACCGTTGTCGCGGGCACGGACGTGAGTTGTTGTACAATTTTTACTAATGTTGGATAATTTCGGGACTAGTTTCTTTCGCCAATCCAAAATATCGAAAGAGTCACTATCAAAACTTTAATATGTTTTTAGATAATCTTGAAATTCCGCATTTGATGATGAATGTCTTGGTGTTTTTGTCCTCTTGGCTAAAATTTGTTGTGCTTTGGAAAGAAAAGAAGATAAAGAAGAAGATGGTGTAGGAGTAGGCGCGGTAGAAGAAGAGCTAGCGCTTGCTTCAAATAAAGAAAGGAAATTTTTCATTTCGATACGAACATCTTGCATAATTTCATAAACTAGGGCATGTTTACCCAAATATTCATAATAAGCAACCAACAAATCGGAAACACGATCAAGTTTAAATCTAGGATAAAAAACGGCGGTTACAAGATAAATAATGGGAATTTCGTAGTAATATTTAGCAATTTCGATTTCATGTCATTGATAACATTTATAAGGGTTGGAAATGTTGTACCGTTTTGAAAAGTCTCGGAAATGTTTACGGCTATCTCTAAAAATCTACAAGAATTTGGGGTGTAAACGTCACTCATGACATTAGTTGCATCACTAAAAATCTTTAAGACATTACAAATATAAATGCAATTTTTCCAAACATCTTCATCATCAAGAATTGACCAAGGGATGTTTTGTGCGGAAAACGTTTGTAAAAAATATTTGTAACGAACGGCTTGACCAAGTAATTTGTAAGTAGAGTTTCAACGAGTTCCAATGTCTTTTAAAAATGAAATTGGATGAACATTACTAGTTAAACATAATATTCTCCATTTTTTCTCAATTCGGATTCGTGCCAAATATGATCGATCAATAACTTCGGTGATGGGGTTAGAACAACCGCTAAAATCTTAAGTCCATTTTGAACACATAAGTTTAAAATATGACATGCACATCTTTGATGAGTAAAAGGAGTTCGCAAATGTTGTCCCTCATCTTCGACCAAATGGTTTACAACGGCGGTATAAGCGGACGCATTATCAAAAGTATATGAAAAAACTCGATATTGTAAATTAAATTCTTGTAAAACCGTTTTTTTATTTTTATTTTTTATCAAGTTTGCAATGTTTGGTACATTGTGTTCTTTGGTTGAAATGACGAAATGTAATAACACATCGTTATCAATAAAGTGTAAAGTACTAATAATGTTTTTGCGATTGTGTACTCCAAATATCATTATAAATAGATACTTGATGCGAAAAAGATGACAAAATCGAAATAATTTTTTCTTTCTTTTGTAGATAAGATTTGGAAACTAATTTGGAAACAGTTTTGTGAGAAGTTTGTGTAACGTCCGAAAATTTTAGAAATAAATATATCTTTTTATTTCTTTTTCCTTAAATTATTTTACGGAAATGTTCGGAAAATATTCCGACCCGTAACATCCGTTACGGAATTTTTTTCCATCTTTTACGAGTTTTGATTCCGTTCTTTTTATTTATTTCCCCCCCCCTCCTTTTTCCAAGCCACAGGGACCCACGCCAGCTGGCGCACCTCCACGCTGGCGCCTGCACCTTTCTCTTCCCCGTCACGCTTGTCTGCACCAGTCCACGGCCAGCCTTCCTCTGCACCACCCTGTCCCTCTCTTCCTGCGGCCGACCCCTCGACCTGGAGCGCGTCTGGCACGCTGCAACCCTACCCCGACCCCTCGATCCTGCTCTCCCTCCTCCCGCTTCTTCTCTCTGTTGAACCCAACCTCCCCTCTGTCGTCACCACCTCCAACTCTTTCTCTCGACCTCTCTGTTCTCTCTCTTCTGCAGCCTCAGTTTACCACCGGTCACCACCGGAAATGCTTGGACCCGTCGTGCCGAACGCGCCCTAACCTCAACTCGAGTAAATGGAGTCAGTAGATGCCGGAATCGAACCGTCATCGCGAAGCAAGTAGAGCCGTTGCCGATGGAGCCTCGATTGGATCTCGTGAGGCGTCTTGTCGATCTGCACCACCATGCCTCATCGGAACCAGAAGGAATCAGCCATGGGTCGAGTCACCGGGAACCGCCGCCGCCTTGCTACCGTCGGACCGGACTGCGCTGCCAAGCCTGCGACAGTTGGGAATCAGACCCAATCGGACCCGGAAGAAACACCCGTTCTTGGTTCGAGCCGGATCCAACCCTTCGTCCCCTGCCGTGCCAGTTTGCCACCGATTGTTGCTACTTGTTGCTCGAGCCGCACCGGATCGACCCGCGGAGCCCAGATCCGAGCCGGCCCTAGTCCGTCCTGGCCTCCTGTCGCCGGAATCGCGCCAAAACCGCTGCCGCCGGTTGCTGTCCAAACCCTAGCCCGTGGTCAACGCGGGTTTGACCAAATTGTAAGTAATTACAATTTAGATCCCATACTTCCTATTTACAGTTTTGACCCATATTTCTGGGATTTGCAAATATGCCCATGACTGGATAATTACTAGAAATTGCCCTACTTTATAATTACAGTTTATGACCCGAACTTACTAATGTTGCAAAAAATGCCCGGAATTGAATAATTACTTAAAGTAACCCAAGTTAATATTTTTTTTGATACGACCCATGTTTATAGGATTGTGGAACTAGTAGCTTGTTGGCATTTGGAGACTAACTTGTATGGGTTGAGTTTAAGTGATTGATATTTATAGGGTTGGATATCTTAATATTTATTTAAGGGATATAAAATATATTTTGGGCTTAGAATATAATTGGAAATGGCTAAGGATAGATGTTAAGGTTGAGAGGCATCATGCCCAACTTTGGAGTAAGATGTAGGTATGAATGGATTATCTTTCACGGTTGGAACTAACATAACTTAGAAGAAATGCCAAGTAGTGACTTTTGAGACCTTAGGAGAATGTGAAGAGTGTTTCTAGACCTCGTTAGCTTTTACGTCGTTTTGACGGTAATTATGGTAGCCTCTAGGATGCAGTCCTAGAATGTTAGTCAAATGATCTCGCATAGATCATTTGTGTAGAAGTCCTAGACTGCTCGAGTTGAGCGGGTTTTTATGGATACCTTGTTGTGAACAAGTTGAGTGCTTCCTCCCGAGGGAAGCGAGAGCGTTTGTGAGTAGCGTTTGGACGAGGTAAGTCTTCGGACTTACTTAGCTCGTATTTTATGTATTAGTATTGCTGTGTGTTTGGTGGTGTGTGTTATTTTATGTTATAACGATGAAACCGGTAATTAGGACCACCGACTATATATATATATTTATATTGGCCCCAAGTGTATGAGAACGGGCGGTGACAATACTGCCTAGCCCATAGTGAGGTCTAGGGGATTCTCGGCGACTAGCCCGGCGGGTTAGATGGACGGATGCATCCGTACCATTCCTTGCTGGTAAGTAGGGACCGAGGCGAGACCATTTGGGTCTCGTGTCACAAAAGAAGTTGAACTAGATTGGAATACGACTTAGTAATAAAAGATAAGGAACCGGACTTGTGTGATTTATGTTTTGTGTTATGGGTGTGTTTGTGCCTTCACCGCTTTTCTAATGCCTAGAATATTAGCTAACGGTTTTAAACCGATTGTGTAGATGACTTGCAGGTTAGGGATGCCGCCGAGTGAGGCGGAGGAGTGGACAGCCGGGGTCATCGTACATTATAGGACGGGGATGTTTTGAGTCATATTTCATGTTGTCATTTATGGATATTGTCGTATGTTTAGAATTCGGATCTATTTACGTTGTTTTGAGGACTCGGCTGAGTTTCCAAGTTGTAGTTTCGTACTTTTCGTTTCCGCATACATTAAAAAAAACATATTTGAGTTTTCGCCTTTATTTGTGCCATGTTGGAAGGTCCGGTGAAATTGTTGTCAGGCTAAGGGTCGGCACCCATTGTGAGGTCTCGCCCAGTAGCACCCCGAGTCCCGCGGATTTGGGGTGTTACAAAAGTGGTATCAGAGCCCCAAGTTGACAACAATGGCACTCGCAACCTTTTTTTTAAAGGCCGAATGAGGTATAAAACAGAAGCCACACAGGTTCTGACTTTTCGTTTTCAAAATCATATGCATGAGTCGGGATTGAGTTAGAATGTACGGGACCACCGCTCCTTCCGCAAACCTCGGCGACATAGATCTCTGGATTTGAAGTAGGTATAAATTATTATATAGTTATATATAATATATGACCTTAGGGTGATTGTGGAAATTGTATGTATCTAGATACTATGTGACCTTAGGATGTTTGGGCTTGCATGCCTTGGATATGTATTATGAACATGTTATATTTATGCTTTTAAGTTATTATACCGGATTATAAATAGTACCACGTATTTATATTTAAGTAAACGCAATACGAAATCAGATGGCACGTACGAGAGCGACATCATATGTAGGACCCGATAGGGGTAGACCACCACTTCCCCCTACCGTCCCAAGAGGACGGGGACGGGTAGGAAGACCTCCAGGTACGAGAGGTAGAGGTCGGGGACGCATCCCCGTTGCGGACCCACCAGTTGTGGGTGCACCAGCAGCAGAGGCCCCAGTTGAGCCGGTATAATAACTTAAAAGCATAAATATAACATGGACCAGTAGCACCCCGAGTAGCACCCACCAGTTGTGGGTGCTACTGGTGCACCAGCACCAGTAGCACCCCGAGTCCCGCGGATTTGGGGTGTTACAGTTTGTTTAAAAGAAGGTTAAAGATATTTAGTGTTATATGCTCAAACTTCTTCGTATTCACAATAAGAAAATGGAAATTATGAGAACATATAACATCGGCTAATACTAAACTTTCTTCACTATGATTATATACATATAAAGGAGATTGAGAGGAAGAAGATGCAAACCCATGGGACAATAGTGATTGTCCCCAACTTCTCGGGATGGATATTTTGCATGTGCGTTTCCAAATTCCCGTAGCCTCCCTTCGCCTTCCACTTGTACACCTTTGGACAAAAGTTGCATGAAACCTTGACAATAATCGTTCACCGACGGCCTCTTCTTGTAATGCTTCGTAAAATCTCGAATTTAAGCATTATTTTGGTGGGGGTAGTTGTCGTTGTGGCGGCATTTCGGTAATTTCGGGATTGTCGGGCATTTGAGTTTCACTTTCTTGGGTGTTAGAGAAGAATTGAGAAGAATGGTCTCACTCAGGTAATACAAGTTTGCATTACGAGAGTCGAGAAATTCGAGAAAGATGAGAAATGAATTCGAGAAAGACGAGAGATGAATTAGAGAGTTGAGAGATGGTGTGAGACTCATTTGAGACAGACACAAAGTTTTCAACCCCAACAACTTTAATCAGCGCGAGACCTCTCAATCTGCAGCCAGGGAATTTGGAGGCCAGGAAGGAGAAGAGAATGGATACAAAATAAGTGGGATAAAAGACAAAGTCCAATACAGACGGATTGTAACGCGGGGGTCGTGTGCTTACGAGTGCACATGCGCGTTAGGTTCAGCCCAACACATAAACGCGGTGAGGTTCCATGATTGCTAGGAAACAACTCCCCTTGTAAATAAATCACATATCTTGACATTGATTTCCTATAAGCGGTATCACCGGCCTAATCGCCATTTATGTATCTTATAAGTATAGACTTCTACAAAGCACAAACACTTATTGGTAGTGCCTCGTAGATACCAAATACTCCATTTCATTACAACCCAATGTCCCTTTTCCGGATTTTCTAAGAAGCTAGTCACTGTACCAACTACATAGGCAATATTGAGTCTAGTGCATACGATGACATACATAAGGTTGCCCACCGCTGACGTGTACCGGATATTATCCATATTTTGATTCTCTTGTTCATCACTTGAGCATTGTTTTGAACTCAACATAAAGTGTCCAACAAGCGATGATTTGAACTCAACTTACCGTAAAAAAAAAGCAAAGTGCTAGACTTGGCCGATCGGCTAGTCCAATGTGAGCTCGCTTCGCCAATTTATCCTTCTCCTTAATTTATTACCTTCTGAAATTGCTTTATTAATTGATTATCTTATCCCTATTCTCATGCTCTCGAATTATGTGGTTTTGGTTACGAAAAATACAAGTTTTTTCCTCTCCTTTTTCGCTACCTTTTTATTTTGATTTATGTGGTGGCTGGTCGATATCCTTCCATAAAGTTGACCGGCATTACTGAGATTTTTCCCTCTTATCGATTGAGCTAATGCCGTTCGGCTTGTCTTTGTTCGTTTGTTTTGTTTTACTTTCTATGTATTTAGTTTCTTAATTTCTTTGTCAAATCAAGATATCGTCTTTTCAATATTTGTCTTGACTCCCTATCCTACGTCGAGTTATATAATTGTGTGAGAGTGATGAAGCTCATAGTTTAACCTTTATCTCGAGTCACGAGACGTGTCCTATGCCAAGTGTTCCATCCTAACAACACTCTTATTTGTTGTGACTAGAATCATCTCGAGACTCAAGTCATGGAATATGTCCTATGCCTAGTGTTATACATAAAACCCAAATTGATCGACTATCTATTATTATTAATTTGTATAAATATAATTCTGAATCGCTTAAAATAGTATATACCCATACACGATATGAGATTTGAACTAGTTTTTATATTGTGTATCTACTATGGTAATTGTAATAAGTTTTGTTTGGCGTACACTGTATGTATGTATGTGACAAGTGCATGCATGGATTGAAACTATCATACATCCCAAGAAGAACTCTCCATTTTGCAATTCACCTCACAAAACCCCTTTTTCATCCAAAACCCCAATTTCCATGGCATCCAACTCATTCTGCTCAACCAAAACCTTCCTCTTCTTCCTCCTTCTCTCCGCCATCCCCGTCGCCCTCATATTCTCCTTCGAACGCCGCGCCCACCCTGCTCCAGACGGCCCCGGCGCCGCCTACATCTACCGCAACAACGGCTGGCTGAGAGAATCAGCCACGTGGGATGATCTCAACCGTCGATTTCTCGTATCCTTGATGGAAGGCGGGGTGGCTCAGATCAGAGTCCCTAAAGATGACGATGGTCGAACTGGATCCGTACTCGATGAAATTATAGCCGTTAAAGATGCTGAGTTGGCCGGAAACGCTTCGAATGGGATCTCCGTTGACCGACCTAGAAACAGGGTTTTGGTTGCGGTGGCTGATGTCATTGGGAACCGTTACAGTGCGCTCGCCGCATATGATCTTTCCTCCTGGAAGCGTTTGTTCCTCACTAAGCTCTCTACCCCTGCAGGTACATATATGCTTTCTCTTTCCTCACTAATCACTCAATTATACAGAAAACATGTAACCCGATGAATCAGTTCCATTTTTAGTATTTATGAACTAATGCATAATCAAAGGAACCAAATACAAGAAGAAAAAATAAACTAATGCATGATGCATCCCATTATTGTTATTCCATTTTAGGAAGCAATTACTTTACCTAATGTATTGAGCTCAGGGTGTGCAACCGGATCACCCGTACAATTATTTTAAGAAGAGTCGATTTGATCTGAATATCTTCAAGTATATGGTCATATGGATATTCTGTAAAGTTATCGGATTGGATTGGATAGGATTTTTTATGTTGATTTTTAAATATAGGCTATTTTATCGGGTATGTTGTATATTCAAACTGGGTAGATGTCATTGGCATTGGGGGTTTGGATCAAGTGAAGTTGATTGTTAACTTCATTGGTGGTTCATCAGAACATATTCAATTGGAGTGATAGTATATCTGATAATTGTATAAAACCTTGATCCATGATCCCCAACCTGGTAAAAATCTCGATCAGGCTCGGATTAACAGTTAACGAATTATTCTAGACCCTTCTTTTTTATCGGATCATTGAAGTATTCAATCTAGTTAACCAGATCGGATATTTTTACTCACCTCACTTTTTTTACTATGGTCACTCAGTTGAATAAAACAATAATATATGCAGTATTAATGGGTGTTGAGAATCGTCTCCCCCTACAATGAGAGTTTCTGACTTTCTGTAACTATTTTAAAAATAATTAAAATATATGTGAGATTTGAAAAGAAGTTTATATGAAAAGAAATGAATTCTAATTCTAAGTTCAAGATTGATATTTCCTTCTTATAGTATATTGTATAATGAATTTGCACAAAAAGAGGTGAGGAAAAAAAAAATCTAATAACATTATTTATAAATTGAATGTGAAAAAGAATATTTCCAATATCTAAAATATACTCCATATGGGACGAATAAAATTTTCAAAATTTATTTTTACAGAAAATATGAAATATTTTTATCTGCTAATAGACACCTATCATCACACTTATATTGGATCATTTAGTTGTTATTTAAATTTTATTATATTTGTTGATTATTATTATTAAAGGTTGTCGGTTTGTATTTTTTAGTTTTTTTTAATCAAGCTTGTTACTTCTTCTACATATCTAATATATGTCAATAGTAATTGTAACGATCTAAAAAAAATGTAAGTGACATATTTTCATATTATGTTGAGATTAGTAAAAGTAGTAGAAAAACATATGAGTTAGGTAGATTGGTGTAAGAAATTAAGTCAAGAAATTGTAATGAATTTATGGGATGTATTAATGACTTTGTTTTTCTTAATTGAAGTTAATGTCAATAAATTCGTTTCTTAAATTGTTGGTAATCTTTGTCACAGGAAACGAGAAGACATTTGCCAACGACGTTGCAGTCGACAAAAACGGCAACGCATACGTGACGGACACAATGGGAGGCAAGATATGGAAGGTAAGCGTCGATGGAGGGTTGTACTCAACCATTCGAAGCCCACACTTCGTCTCGAAACATTGGTACAAAAACCTCATAGGCCTAAACGGGATTGTGTACCATCCTGACGGATACTTACTTGTGATTCACACAATCACGGGTACTTTGTACAAAATTGATAACCTCGAGGGAGGGAAAGAGGTTGTTAAGTCGGTTAAGTTAGTTGGAGGCGGTTCAATTTGGCTTGGGGATGGGATTGAATTGGTTTCCGACACCAGGCTGGTGGTGGCTGCCACCCATCCGTCTGCCCGGCTCGTGGAGAGTACGGATGGATGGAAGATTGCCAAGGTTGTAGGAAGCTTTGTGGGGCCCGCACACCGGTTGGCGACTGCAGTTGCGGTTAAGGATGGGACGCCTTTTGTGAGTTTCTTGTTGGGGATGGGATATCCTCACAAGAAGCATGTGCTTCTTCAAGCTGTGTTTTAAATTTTGTATATTTTGCGAACCGAGAACGTAAAACTAAGCCGGAAACTCGATTTTGAACCAAGCAAGAACTTGCTTTTTTTTAAAAAAAAACTATTGTCAATTGGTTTCAAAATGAAATCTATTGAAAAGTTGTACACGAATGTGATCTACAATCCGACTTACTTTACCAATGAATGTGAAAGTTGACAAAGACCCATTCAAAGAGCCCCTTATAATGGTTATTCATTGTTCACGAGTCGCTAAGACTTGTCAATTCGATTAATAAACGTTGCATTATTTTGAGTGAGATGAATCATACATTTGAAGTGGTTGGAACGTTCGTTATGTTATATCAATTGTTATGTTTTCACACATTTCATCCTAACTAACAAATCAATGAGTTGTTACGTTGTCACACATTTCAAATGTTTAGGACTCTTAATTAGAAGCTTTGAAGTAGGAGTCCTAAATACTTTGTAAAATTAATCACTAGCTTTATACAATTACAGTATAAGATTTTGGAGATTAGATTGAATTAATGTAAATAGGAAGAAAATCCCTAGAAATTGATAGTATATTGAGAGATAAAGATCAAATTTTACAACTTTGAAGAATTTCATACATGGTCTTCTTGATGACTTACCAAACTCTCACCATTGATGGTATCTTCCCACCTCTTGAAAAACATAATCATCCCAACCCACAAAAGCCCTTTCAAGATCCTAGCAATGCCAATAGTAACAACAACATAATACAACCACCAACCTACAAAATCCCCAATACCAACACCACCAACCATACTCTCCATCTTCACCTCCACCACTCCCACCAATGCATCCACCTCATCCCTCAACCTCAACCACCACAAGCCACCACAACCGGCCGTCATCGCCGCCCTCTCCAACCACCTCTCCACCGTCGGTTCGCTCCATATAGTGTCGTCGACGACCGGTTTCACCACACTCCGACACCAATGCATCATTGTCTCATGGACACCTATGAAAAACACCAGCTTACTAAACAAGCTCCTACCTTTCTTCGAGAATCCGGATCCGTCGACTCCCGCTTCTATCGAGGCTTCGATCCCGAGCCCGACGGAGACTTGTAGGATGCAAAGGAAGATCCAGGCAATGTACAATCTGGGTCTAACCGGTTGATCCGGTTCGAGACTTAACCGGCCCGTTAACGTGTTGATTAAGGATGATAAGGTGATTATGGATACTAGGGCGTGGAGAAGAGTCGGGTTTGTGTAGAGGAACATGGAGAAGAGTAAGGAGTTGGGTTGGTATTCGCTTTGGGATGATAAGAAGAATTGTGCACTTGAGATTCTTGCTAGGAGGAGAAATGATAGAGGCAAAATAAGGCTAAGGGTTGTGATAGAAAGGAAATGAAAGGATTGTAAGAGAAGAGAGAAAGTGTTGACTTCTGAAAGCTTGATCATCTTCTTCTGCCATGGCTTCCAACCCATCTCTTTGATCTTCAATGATGAAAGCAAAGGGAGATTGTTGTTGTGTATATATGAAGGGAGATTGAGAAAATAAGCTAAAGTGGTTGCCACGACTATCAAGTTTATATTTAGTTTGTTGACTTGGGAATTTGTCTCAAATTGGGAGATTAATATAAATTTAGGGTTTGTGAATATTTATAAAAAAAAATTGCTTGAATTTAGAGAAATTAAAAAGTGGATTTGTTCCTTTCCAGGGTAGCAAGTTAACAACATGGAGAAGATAACAAGTTTTTGTATAAGATAATCTTCCCTTATAATGCACCTAATTATCCTAATAAAAAGTTTCAATTTTGTTTCTTCATATCATACATGAAATCCTACAGATAAGCTTGTGCTCCAAAACGTGATTGTCGCACGTATTGGCACATCTAAAATATTGACTTTATGCCAAACAAATAGGCTCCATTATTATTGCTCAAATATTCTTATGTTAAGCATCAAATAAACAAGATTTAATTGTTAAAATATTTCTAAAAGCGAACCTTTTATTCTATTTCCATATTTATCAACAATTACATGTCGACAATTATACAAGCATATCAGATTGACAAAAATACAGTCCTCTCTTTGTTTAATTACGGGAACTATAAAATTTTATAACAATTTCATGGACCAGTCTAAACTACAAGATGACCACAGGCCCAGGTCAAGTCCAAAAAAGGATCCAAAAATTTGTTCTACAATGGAAAAAGAAAGCAGAACTTCTGATTCATATGATATATACACAATCTCAAGAATATAGCCTTGCCTAAGGAGAGAAAGCAAAGTATCCAATTGTTTCTCTTGGATCAATAAAGCTTAAAATTTTCATTAGAAAACCTACCTTACAAGTATAGAAATCTTCTCCTTCAGCTGAGTGAAGCTCATCTTCCTTCATGAAGATCTTCGGAAAACATTGCGGTCCGAGGTATGTTGTCATTGTCAAAGGCGCTTAAGCCGGAGTAAGGACCGGATGAGAACATAGAAGAAGTTCCATCTGAATCAAATGTTGTTGATGATTGCCTGAGGTTCGGTCTTACATTGGTGGCATCTTGGTACTCGGTTACTCGCTGCACCATTTTAAGTGACTGAACTACTTCACCCATTGTAGGCCGTTGGTTCGCCTCCGGAGCTACACATGCAGCTGCAATTGTGCACACTCTTAAAAAATCTTCCTTTGGGTATTTCCCTTGAAGCTTTGGATCAACAAGCTCCTCTAACCTCTCTTTATCTCTTAGAATAGGTCTTGCCTGCATGGATTAATGGTTACTACATAGTTAACTACTCAAATGATCCAGTTTGTGCATAAAAGTGCACAAATATATGTTTTCTACAGATAAAATGCAGTTTTGCTCTCTTTTAACTTACAGTTTGTGCAAATTTATCTATTAAGAGAGATATACTAACCCAAGTTACAAGGTTTTCCTGCCCAGATGGTTGAGACATCTCTACAGGTTTCTTTCCTGTTAACAGTTCAAGAAGGACGACTCCATAGCTATAGACATCACTTTTTACCAGTAAATGACCCGTCATAGCATATTCGGGTGCTACATACCTGTTGAATTAAATTAATGCAACATATCTTTAGAAAAAAATTGAGAAGTATAATTTTTTTTTTGAATGGAGTAGTAGTAGGACTGACCCAAATGTACCCATTACTCGTGTAGACAAATAATTAGCCCGACCTTCAGGCGCCTGTTTGGCAAGGCCAAAATCAGCAACCTTGGCATTGAAATTGTTCTCCAACAATATATTGGATGCTTTAAAATCTCTGTGGATAACACATGGCTGTGAGTCTTCATGCAAATAAGCAAGTCCTCTTGCAGCATCAAGTGCAATCTTCATCCTCGTATCCCAATCCAGTGGGCAGTTCACTCCCAACGGGCCTGTATCAGAAGAAATAATTAGTACAGATTAATCCTAACTTTTCCGTGTTCTGAGTAATAATATAATATGAAAATAATCTTACCGTGAAGCCATGACTCTAAACTACCATTTGGCACAAGCTCGTAGCAAAGAAGATTCTGAGACGAGTCACGACTAGAGTAGTAGCCCACGAGTTTAACAAGGTTTCTGTGATGCAACCTGCTAAGCATTTCAACCTCAACCAAGAATTCTTTGTTTCCCTGTTGCCCTCCATTAGTAAGCCTCTTAATTGCGACAGGTGTACCATCACTTAGAACTCCCTTGTAAACTCTGCCAAACCCACCTTCACCAAGTATGCTTGCAGCTTCAAAATTGTTTGTTGCTTGCTTGAGCTCTTCATATGGCAGAAACCGTGTACTTGTAGGGTGAGGCAGAGATCCTCCTGGACTGGGATCTGCAGATCCCATCTTTTCTGAAAGTTGATAAGCCATAGAAACATGTCAATGACACTTCAAGAAGATTATCTAACTATAAGGAGTCTCAATATAAGTAGCACATAGTATTAAAAATGTAATGAATAGTGCAGATATATTCATTAGTAAAAATCACATGGCTCGGTTAAATTATGAGTTGTCAAACAGTCCTGAAATCTGTATCTTTATTATGAATTATATTTCTTTCCTGTGTCATAAATGTTATTTTAAATTTTCTGAACAAAAAACAATTCAAATAATTTTCATCGATATTCATATGGGTGTTCTAGGTCAGTATACTCAGGTTGTGGATTTTCTTCTAATTAAATTAAAGGAAAACAACTATGAAGCTTAGCAAGTTAGAACCAAAAGCTGATAGTAAGATGATAGATGCAGACAGTATCAGAAACTCACTAGGTTCTTCTGAAGGTAAATTTGGCTTTGCTGAACGAGTTGAGCGAGAATAGATAATGAATGCTGCCACGATAGCACAGATCACAAGGAAACAACCAAGACAGAGAACAAGAATCAAACTAGGATGCCATCCTTTCTTTGAAGGAACAGATGAATTGGACACTGGGAAGTGCAAAGCAGGTGCTTTTGCAGGTGAAGCCACTACTACAGGAGCTGCAAATGAAATGAAATGCTGACATTATAGCATATTTAAGGAGACCGGTTTGCAAAAGCAACCATAAAGGATACGAGCTTTAGAAGACAAATCAAAATACAACAAATATTGCCTTCACAATGAACTTGTTGAAAGAAAAAATGGAGGATCTGAAAGGTAATGAACCCTACTCATAACACAATCATCATATTATATAATTCAATTCACTATAAAACAGGAATAAGCTAAAGCTCCAAGATAGTTACCTGGTGATGGGGCAGGGGCTTGAAACCATGTCAAATTGAGAAGCTTGTAATCGCCAACACCCACTAACTTATTGTCTAGATTAATATTATGCATGTGAAGTGTTGAGTTTATGGCAGATGCACTGCTGGCTGAAAAACTTTTTCCAGTATAAGGAGTAATGTCCATCGACATATTAAGACTAGATAGAGTAACCCAATAAAAGTTGACCAGTTCAATCTGAGAAATATCCAGCTTAAGACCTGCAGCAAATTCTCTAAGGAAAAGATCTAAGTTTGGATTCTCAGTTGTGTTAGTAAGGAGAAGATCAATTTTGACTGGATATACACAGTGACAATGCTTACTACCCCTTAGCAACACCATGTTAGGTCCACAACAGCCTGAAAATAGAAAGGAGGTTAGCCATTTGTTCTTGAATTCACACAGACTAGTTAAGGAAGTGATATCATACTTGAAGCTTGTGGAGAAAACGCTGGCCGAGGTAATATAGAGTGTGTAGGAGCATCAGCCAAGTCTGGGGGTAAAAGGGCAGCAATAGGTGGTGCTGAGTCACTCTTCTTTCTTGATGATTTTGAAAAGTGTGAACTTGAAGGAGGCTGACTAATTAAGAGTGGGCCATGATATCGAGGTAGCATCGGCGACGACGCGTGTACTGATGAGTGCTTCTGTACAGGCTTATGATACGATGGTGGGTTAGCAGAAAATATGACTTTAGGAATATCAGTGGCAGCCAAAGGTGTATTAGCCTCTGAGACAAAAGAAACTCCATTCACAGATTCAACGGTCATGAGCAACAAGTAGCATGATTGAAGCAACAAGGTGAAAATTATCCATTTGGATGTTCCAGAAATCCCTGCCAATTTACAACCAAGGAAAAACATTTACATTAACACAAGGGTTAACACTAGCAACATCAGCAGAATCTTTTATTTATTCCAAGCTACATCAGACTGGCAACTTAACTCTAAGCAGAACAGTTGTTTCAACGCCAATTTAAATACCTAGAAAAGTATCTAAGAAACCTCTGCATTCTACTTGTAATTACAACAGTGTTCAGAGTACGTCCCTTGACATGGAAATAATGTAACACGGAACCTTGATCGAGGGTAGGCTGGGTAGCCACAAAGGAATGTCTCGATGCCTCAATCTCCCTCAAAAATATATATGCTAATAGTATTATGTTGCGAAGAGAATTTTGTTCTATCACAAGTTCAAGATCTTAATGGCACTAATTGGCACAGAAGAAAAATCAATAATCACACATTTCCACAGCTGCAGCTATGAAGACCAAGGAAAATCAGCAAGTTTTGATTAAACGGAACTCCTTCTTTCCCAATTTGTGAAATAAAACATTAACCCTAACAAGATACAACTTCAAATTTGTTTAGTAAAAGAGCCGTGACAATCAATAGAGATCACAATCAAGCCATTTTAAATTAAAAAAAAAAGATAAATAGAAACGACCTCAGAATTAAGACCAACCAAAGCTACCTAACCCTAGGAGTAAAATTAGCAGCTTCATTACAGGTTTTAATGCCAAATCTTCCATTTCCAGCTGTACTAAATTGCAGTAATATTTTTATTATTTTCAAAAATGTGTGACGAAGCTTAACCATTCGATTGTAATAATAGAAACAAAACAAAAGAAGAAATTTACCAGAAGAGCGTTTAGAAATGGAAACCATGAGCGCCGACAGAAGCTCCACCGACGATGAACAGTGCTCTGCAGATCTAAGAAACTTCTCCCGTAGCTGGAAAACAGGAGCAGAGATCGGCAAGAGGGAGCATAAAAAGCTCGCTAGCAAAGCAAGGAAAAGGAAGGGAAAGAAGAGAATTCGAAGCAGCAACTAATAAGTAAAGAAACCAACAAAAAGCGAGGATAGAAAAGCATCGATAGTATCGTAATCAGAGCTCGAAAGTGGACGTATCGAAACTCGAACGCCATTTTGGAGCTCAAAAAAGCACAAAAACAGCTGAAATCTGAAGATATTGAATAGAGGAATGGAATTTGGGGTTTGAATTTGGGAAACAGAGAGCGGAGGGGACAAGAGGGGTTCCACTGTGCAGGATGGTACTCACTATAATCACATTTCCACAAATGAGGTTGGTATTTTTGTAAGTGGAGTATTATTATATTGTTTTTATTATGCTATCCAAAATTCTTCCCTCGAAGTCAAATTGCAAAGAGAAACTCAAAATTAGGTAATTGCAGAAAGTCTTCAAATTATAAGAGCATACGTATCAACAGTTATCAAATATTTTACGGTTCAGGGAGAGAGCTCTGTTACAATGTGGTATTTTATAATAATATAACCGGTTGATTTATTTGATTCAACGATCTACATTAATATGATAAATTTGATATTTTAGAAGGTACGAGAATAATCTACTTAATAATACTAAAGAATAAGTGATTTTGGTCACTTGTCATCCTAGCATCGCGTCACCTTGAATTATGCCACATGTCGTCTTTAAGACTAAGACACATCGGATTTTGCCACATGTCGTCATTAGGTTGCGCCACATGTGTATACGTGATTCTTTTAATTTTAGTGCTATCCAAATTAAGATAACAAAATGATGACATTATCATCTAAATAAGGAGATTATATAATTTATATGATTTTTTTGCTTAATGTTTTTTTTTAATTATAGGAGAAATTTTATCTATTATCATATTTCCTATTTAAGATTTATATATCAATTATATTTATTTGGTGAGAATATATCAATCTTATCTTTATTTTATATATAGATATATACACTATAAAATAGAACTACTTTTTTATATATGTAAATTCATATATGTGAAATATGTTATACTATTATTAGTAGTATAATCCATATCACATAATACATACTTAATTTATTTAATAATATAATTATAAGTCGATTTTATATTATCGAGAAAAATTAAATTTGTTTAAGTTGTCATGATATAATTTTATATCAACTTTATATTTATTATATTATGATATTCATTTTTTGTTACAATGATAACTATTTTTGTACATTTTTACTAACCCTGTGCAAGCACGGATACTAAGCTAGTTTTGTCTATTTGAGAAATCTTTTGTTAAAAAGAGAACATGATGACATTTTTGTAATTTTTGTGAAAAAAATTAAAATTATTATTTCAGTTTATAATTTTAGCTCAATTCGTTCAAATTTATAATATTTTTCATAGTTAATTTATGTATTGTTTTGTTAATTTATTAGTTATGTTATGTATTTTTTACTTGTACATGTTTCAACTAATAAACACAATGTTTCAACTAATAAACACAATATTTCAACTAACTATGGTCATTTGCAACTAATCACCCGTTAAATTCAAAATTACCGGAAACCGTCCTTTACAACGACTTCGTCAACAAAACAACACCCCGCTATTGTTCCGTCTCATTTCTCGTTGAAGGGCCAACTTTTAAATATTATATCAATATTCTACTATGAACCATGTGCCGAACGAGTTAGTATTCAACAATGAACAAACCAAATTTTGTTTTAAAAAAAACTATGAACCAACTGTAAATTTATCCATGAATTTGCCCTATCGATTATCCGATTTTAACAGTGTTCAACTCCCATCAAACTCGTCCCTCAAAAACTCATTGGGACTGCATTTGAAACTAATGATCCAATTCCTCTATATCCACTACCACCAAACTTACTTCTGATTGTAAATTTATCCATGAATACCTTCAACATTGGATTTAAGCAACTCCTCACACAGTCTTCTCTACGGGAACTTGTATTGGGAAAACATTAACATTAATTGGTTCAAACTAGACCTGTTCAGATCCGGGTAGCCTGCCCGCAAAAACGGGCGGGTATAAACACTAAGTCAGCCCCGGTTGGGCCTCTAGACCCGCCGGACCGGGTACGAACAAGGTATGAGGCCCGAAATTTTTTTTAATATATATATATATATATATATATATATATATATATATATATATATATATATATATATATATATATATTATAGTTTGACATTTGTACACATAAACAATTAAACAATAAAAAAATAAACTCTAATTCTCGAAACCCTAATTGAAGAATGAGGAAGTAGAAGTTTTTTTTCAAAAAAAAAATAAATTAATAATTAAAAAAAAAAAAAAACGGTTACCCGCCGGGCAGCCGGGCGGGTATGGCACCCCTTAGAGGCCCGCGAACCAGGCTCGGCCCGGCCCGGGTCCGCCAAAACGGGCTTTTTTGAAAATGTCCGGCCCGAGTCCGGCCCGAGCCCGGATATGAACAGGTCTAGTTTAAACCCACCAGAATTCTCATTTCTAGAGCTTTTTTCCTCCACTTGCATCCTTAGTCACTTCCTAGACCTATTCGGAGTTCCCGAGCAATTGATATCGACGTTAAAACCAGCGGGATCCCTATGATCAACCGCGATCTTGGGGTGGGGACAACAAGGGTACAACTTGTAACATCCGGAATTTCTATTCCGGATTTAGAGCGTTTTGTATACCTTTTCGCGTAAGCGGCTCAATTTTCCCGCAGACACGAGGTGCTGAATGCCGGGATTTATTCCCAAAATTCCGCGTCAACCCTTCGTTTTTGCTTTTTGCTTTCCGACCCCTCGTTCCTAGCTGAGGTGACAAGAGGTCAGCTGACCCCTTGATCCCCTCTCCCTTTTTGCAGCCTTGTGACACCTCTCTCTCACTTGGCTTGTCATTCACGTTCTTTTGTTCATCATCTTCCTCTTCCTCTCTTCTCTCTCTTTTCTCTTCTTCCACTTTGGGAGCTCTTGGATTGTGGATTGTAGTGGAAGAGAATCAGATCCGGTTTGGTAAGCTTATTCCTCTCCTTCCCTTCTCTTCATTGCTGATTATCTCTTTCTTTCCCCTCCTTCATCCATGGCCATGGATGAAACTCTTGAGGAAAATTTTCCCTTGAATCCTTGCATGCATGTGTTCTTAGCTCGATTAGGTCATAGAGAGGAGTCTAAGATCAATGGTTAGTGTTTGGAGAAGACTCAGCAAGGAGAGGAGGACGTTGGAGCCAAAGATCCACAGTCGAAGACGATGTTTTGCTGCTCAAACCGCGGGGGCGGATCATCAGAGCCGCAGGGACGGCGCCAGGAGGCGTAAGGGTGGCGCCAGGAGGCGCATGGGGTGGCTCCAGGACGCCAGGAGGCGCAGGGGCGGCGCCAGGAGGCCGCAGGGGCGGTGACTGCTCCACAGGGGCGCCAACTTGATTCCGCGACTGCGTTTTCTTCAACAGTGGGATTCTCCTCTCCCTTCCTCTTCGTTCCTTCCTTAGTTATGTAGTTGTGTCATGTTAGTAGCATGCCTAGGATGTAACACCCCAAATCCGTAGGACTCGGAGTGCTATTGGGCTAGGATCTCACAATGGATCATGACCCTAGCCTGACAACAATTTCACTGATCTTACAACAAGGCACCAATAGATTAAAACAAAACATGAAACTGATATATATAAATATCAAAAAGGTAATACAATGTACCACTGAGTACAAACAAAACTATACTGTACAACAAAAGAACTCATATCCCCGATAACGCCCCAGTGTACGGAGCCCTCACCCACTCTGAATCACTCTGCAGCTCTCCTATCCTGCAAAGTGTCTACAACACGGTATGAAATCGTTAGCTAACCATACACAAATATAGGAAGATGCTAGAGCACAAACACACATCAGAAATCTTTACACATCATCATGCTTTTACACATTTACCCGGTTCATTATCTTTATAAAGTCCAGCAATCAACTCATATATAAATATCCATATAAACATAAGTGACACGAGGAATATAACCCTCGCCTCTAGGTACTATAACCAGCTGGAATGCTGCCTGGAACACCTCCCCGTGTACCCTAAGGGAATGGAGGGTGCCCGAACCGTTTACCAGGTCTGGCCTGACCACAGAGAACCCCCAACTCCCAGCGGGATGAATGGAAACGTTGTCACAGCCCTACAATGGGCAATCAATACATCATAGGTCGGTGACCATCATAACGCATGCTATAAACATATAACAAACACCACTCATGCACAACATCCTATAAAGGAATGGAAACGAAGTAAGTCCCACGGACTTACCTCAACCTCGTAGTCGTCTCAACTGGATCAACCCTCAACTCAGTCCACTCCAAACTGGAGGATAACACGGCCTATACAAGGCATACATATATATCAAACTCCTATCACACAAAGGGTCACACCTAGACCCAAGGGATCCATAAGGATCATATCCAACTCATAACCTCAAAGCCGTAACCGGCATATCTATATCATACTCATCAACATCCGCTACCTAGCATGCTACTACCGCTCATACTAGGAAAGGAAAAGATCTACCTAACTCTAGGTAGATCCGGGACAAGACGCACCTGCGTAAAACAAGGGACGCAGGGGCGGAGCAAGTAACCCGCAGGCGCGGCGGAACTCAGCCGCGGGCGCGGTGACAAGGCTGCAGGCGAACGCAGGCACGGCGCAAGCGCTGCGGCACGGCTTCCGCAGGGGCGGCGGCTTCCAGGCGCGGGGCAGCGACAGTGCAGACCGTAGCCCCGCGATTCCTCTTTCACTCTTCCCATGATCAAATCACGTCTTTATCATCCCAGATTCATACACATGCCACAACATACACATTCTAACATCACCCTATGATCAATCATCTAATCCTAAGCTAGGGAAGGAAGAAACAAAGGAAGAAGGAAGAGAAGAAGGAGAAGAAGACTTACCACTGCTGAAGATCCTAGGATGCAAGAGCACAAGCACAACTCAGTTGGCTTCACAAGCTCAGCATACACATCACTAGCATCATCATCAACCACAAAGCACACAACTCTCTTCAAACTCTAAGGAGAACAAGAGCAAGATCAAAGGAAAGTGAAGGAGAAGCAAGGAGGACGTGAAAGATGGATTGGAGATGAAGAAGAAACCCTTGATCAGCCAAGGGAAGGAAAGAAGTAAGGCAAAGGTAAAGCACAAGTCAAAAGAGTCAACAAAACCGGCTGCAGCCGCCGGAAACCGCAGGGGCGGGTTTCCTGGCCGCAGGAGCGGAACAACAGGGGAGCCGTAGGGGCGGCCTCACAGACCCGCGGGGGCGGCTAAGGCCAAAACTAGCTCCCAAAATTAAGGCTCTTACATAGGATGGATCTAGAGTAGCTTGAGAATGCCACTTAGTGGTTGTGAACCTAGGAGCCCTTAAGGCTCGATGTAGTTGATGGTTACGAGTGTGTTGAGCATGATGGACCTTCTAGGCTAGCTTGTTCCTTCTTGGCTGAGGTTTAAGATCATGTGAGGTTATAAACTATTGTGAGTTGCTTTCATGTGCTGAGAGTGTGGTGAGTATTTTGGACCCTAGGATGCATTCCTAGCTTGAGGGTTAGGTGATCTTGCTTAGATCACTAGAGTGAAGTCTAAGGCATCTTGAGCGTGAGTATGTGTTGATATGTATATTCTCTTGTGAGCAGGTTGTGGGCTTCCTCCCTAAGGAAGCGAGAATGTTGTGAGTTGAGTGTGGTGACGAGGTAAGTCTCCGGACTTACTTAGCTCGTATTTTACGTATTAGCAGCGATGTGTGTTGGTGGTGTGTGTGTGTGTTATTGTTTGTTATAAACAACTAAACCGGTAATAGGACCACCGACTTTATATTATTTTGGCCCAAGTGTATGATAACGGGCGGTGACATCATCTGTCTAGCTCTCTTGCGAGGTTCTCGGCCACTAGCCCGTGCGGGTAGATGGTCGGATGCATCAGTACCATTCCTTGCCGGTAAGTAGGGACCGAGGCGAGACCACGGTGGTTCTCGTGTCACAAACCTAAGTTGAATTAGAACGGGATACGACTTAATAATAAAAAGATAATAAACCGGACTTGTGTGTTTTGGAGTACGTATGTGTTGTGTTGATGTATGTGTATGTGCCTTCACCTCGTTTCTAATGCTTCGAATATGAGCTAACGGTTTTAAACCGTTTGTGTAGATACCTTGCAGGTTAGGGCCGCCGCCGAGTGAGGTGGAGGAGTGAACAGCCGGGGTCTCCGTATATTACAGGACGGGGACGTTTTTGGGGTTATGTCTTGTTATTGTTGGATTGTTGGATTATGTTGTACGGTGTAGGTTTTCTTATCGGATTTGTGTCGTTTTGAGGACTCGGCTAAGTTTCCACCTTGTATCTTTACATTTCAGTTTCTCGCATACATTATAAACGATTTTGAGTTTTGCCTTTATTTGTGCCTTGTTGGAAAGGTCCGGTGAAATTGTTGTCAAGCTAAGGGTCGGGACCCATTGTGAGGTCTCGCCCGTAGCATCCCGAGTCCCGCGGATTCGGGGGGTTACACAACTAAGGTTAAGGCATTGATCATCATTGTCAAATCCGGGCGAATGCCAATCGAATTAATCCAAATTTTACGAGAGATCTCAAATATAGTCTCATTTTGAGGACTTTAAAGACAAATTCCTTACCAGAGCTAACACGGCTGACCATTGTACGATACTTCTTCTTCAACCTCCTAAGCTTCTCCATCAGCTAATTCTTGTTGCAGTCCAATTGGATCTTCGACTTGATATGATCATAAAACGCCGTTGTATCATAGCGATGCCCACTCCAATTTGGGCCTCTTAATGTGTTGTATTCTAAAAACCCTCGCAACAACTCGATCTCATCCTCATCAGCCCAGAGCTTTTGAAACAACTTCCTCGAATCATCAAATGACTTCTTCTTTCCCAAATTCGTTGGAGCCGACATCGCGATAACCGCATAGGAGGTCGTGGCTCCGAAGAGAGATTTCGTAGGAGGTGAAGGAAGATCGAAGCCATTGAATGGAACAAAAGAGGACGAAGGGAGTACAATGATCGAGGCAACTAAGGAAAGCGGAGAGGGAAACTTGGGGAGTTGGTTCATTGTTTTTAGAAAGAAAACCTAGTTCAGTTCGATGCTAAATATTGTAACACCCCGAATTTTTAAACCCGAGATGTTACGGCTTGGGACCTCACAATGAGTCTCGACCTTAACTTGAAAATAATTTCACGGGATCTTTCAACAAGGCACAAATGTATAAGAAACAAAACTCTAACTTAAAATGTGTGGAAATAATAATTTTTTGATAGTGCATAGTATGAATGACCTTGTCATAAGCTTAACCACTAACATGTCATCCAAATGTTACTTTCACTACATGAATGTGTTGACCTAAGAAAACCCAATCCTAGCCAATACACGGACCCGGATGGCCACCCTCTTTGGAATACTCCATAACTTCTTATCTATGGAGGTAAAAACCGTTAGCTAATAACCTAAGACACATAACTAAGAACCCAATAGCACATACACACGTCATAAGCGGTAAGTAAACACATAAACATGTTTTCACAATAAATTTATTTCTTATCTTCATTAAGTGATTCACTCTAAATTCAATTATGTTGTGACACAGAAGGTCTGCCGACTTACCGCCTCCGTCCCCATATACACGTGCAAGACTGGATTCTATGCATATCATTGTATACATATGACGGACTAGTTTTAGAGACCCTCCCCGTATATACCATGATCGGAGTGGTTCAGGTGTTATGACCCATATAAGACTTACTTGAATCCGTTGAAAACTCGATTATCACAACGCCATTATTAGCTCATGTATAAGACCTCAAATACCTAGCCAAATCGGTAAACACGTCTCATTAACAAGTTCTCATCTCTGTGGCAGTCCTAACAAGACTTTTATAGCCGAAATGAAGTGGTCGAAATTTATATGCAAAACTAGCCCGGACTTTTAGGTAAATTACTGATATGGCCCTAACATTTCTCAACATTACAAAATTATCCAATTGATCTCAAACACTCCAATTAGTCCTATAACTATACAAGACCCTTTTCTTGCATTTGTAAAAATTGCGAAAACATCCCAAACTTTAGAATTTGCATAAAATGACTTTTTAGTACAATCCTTGAAATTTAGCAAACTACTCTACTAGGAAATACTATAACTGCTTTTTAACGTGAATAAAAATTATGAAACCATGCATATATAAAGTATTAGATATAAGGAAGCTGCAACCCTTGACCTTGCCTCAAGCAGAGTTCTAACGGGAGAGAAACACACATCTGAACTCTGTCTATTCTCAAAATTATATCAAACAACAGCTCTTCCTTCTAGCACATGAAATACTAACAAAATCCTCTCATATACTCAAACCTGGTTTTATAAGATAACTTAAGTCTTAAGCCCATTAATAATAAAAAGCTACAATTGATTTCAACCCTACACACATCTCGACGATTATTGTAAATTCATCCAAGACCGGTACTCTTTTTAGGAGTTTCACAACACTTACCTCAAAAATCATAACATCTTCACCCTCATAATTTAGACCGTGAAACTTAAGCATTATCTCACCAAATTTGTAAAATTCATATCTAAAGATTTAACGGTTAGGTCTACTCCTTTAATATGTTTAGTTGATATATATCAACTACAACATATCCAAAAATCAACCATAAAAAAATGAGTCTAACTTATTTAAAATATGTCTCAAAGTTGAAGTCAACATAAGCCCAGGAACATCAAAAAATTCCAAAAATCGATCCCAATATTCATGATTCATGACATACAATCTAACCGTTGCATATACTCCCAAATTTGGTATGTTCAACTAGGATATATCAACTACACCATATCCAAAAATCAACCGTAAAAGATGAGTCTAACTTACCTAGAACTCTCTCCAAAAGGTTGTTTTGTTAAGATGCGTACAGTGAACATATTATTTATTGGGTTTGTCTCTTTTCTGTATTGGTTTTCAAGAGTGATAATCAGTTCATAGGAGGGATAGGTTATTGTTATTGTTTGCTTAAATGAGAAAGGGATGAGAAGTGAAGACGTGGTTTTTTGCCCGGTTATCGAGTAACCCGGATCGACTCAGGTTGATATCCGAGAATAATTTACCTAAAATGTGTGAAAGTTTTGGATATTACAAATACTAACCCGTTTGGTTCATGGTTCAACGTAAGATATTAATATAATATTCAAAATGTGGCACTTTCACGAGAAATGGGACATAACAATATCGGGGTGTTATTCTACCGACGGAGCCGTTGTAAAGGGTGGTTTCTGGTAATTTTGAATTTAACGGGTGATTAGTTGCAAATGAACCTGTTTTAAGAGGTGATTTCCGGTAATTTCCTCTTATTATAATGTATGTTAGTTCAATTTTGTGTGCCATTAATTCAATTCGAGTGTTCTATTAGTTTAAACATTTTATATTATTAGTAAATGTATTATTTTAAACTTATGAAAAAATATGTGAAAAAATATGAACCATTAGTATAATATAATATGAACTATAAAAATAAATAACTTGAACGAAATGTACACAAAGTTTGAATGAAAAAGTTGGCCGTTAGAAAAAAAAGAAGGGAAAAACTAGAAGGAAAAACTATAAAAATGTATGAACAATTGATGCATATAATTTGAACTAACAATACAAAAAATTTAAACAAAATGTACAAAATTTTTGGACGAAAAAAGTGTATGTTAGAAGAAAAAAAAGACGACACATTTCATTCCGACGGAACTCTCTATTGGGTGTTGATAGAATTTGCAATGAGTTCGATTTGGTGGTTGGTTGTTGATGTTGATGGTTTGGAAGTAGCCTCATCCCAATCTTTGATTTGTTTTTAATCACTTCAGTCCTATTTTGTGGTTCTTTTTTGTTGTTAAAAATTATTTGATTACTTGTATATCAACATTCGAAGAAGAGGTGTTTGATTAGCATTCTCTATTGGGTGATAGAATTCACAATGCATTAGGACCAACTTATCTAGATTCTCTTTTGTTGGAGTATCATCTAGGGATATTTTTCGCGGAAAGTTTCTAACTTTAGGCATGATATATGTTAATTCTCCGGATCCATGTTTTATCGGGTATCACTCCAACCTATTGTTTCTGGATGAATTCCATATTGACTTGTTAGAGAACAATCATTTTTCACTTGATGTCCAATACAACTTGTCTTATATTTCATTTAGAGAAAGGTTGTACCTTTATATATTCGTAATAGTGTTGTTATGTAGTAATCTAAGTAATTGATTATATGTTGATGGTTCCATTATTTATATGTAATAGAGTTACAAACTAGTTTAGTTGTATTAATCAAGGTTATGTTATTCACTAGATTTTCAAGTTTTTGTTCAGTAACCCATAGTTCTTTTCAGAATCTTATGGTTTTTCATCACCCATACACCATCTCACTAGTACAAATGGCTTCTTTATACCGGTTATTTTTATTCTCGTATACTGTTTTTTCAAGTTACAATAAGTAGACCCCAGTAAACTAGTAGTATACCGGGTGTTCTAAAACCAAGAATGCAAAAAACGTTGCATACCATCTTTTAAAAATAGTGTGCGACCTTTAATTTTTAATATATGTATATATACTCACATATCGGTGTGAAACCGGTATGCGAGGAAAATAACCATAAACATATAGTTTTATATTTGTGTTACACAATAAAATTGATCTTTTAAAGATAAATCAAGACAAATTCTGCTTTCGACCTCAAATACACCAATGTTTGGAATTTTAAGGGAAATGGATATTGAAAGATGAACTACATGATCAACTGAGATCATTCTAAAAGGTAAAAGCAGAAAAACAACTTGATTCATTGTTTGAACTTGGCGTAAACACCCTACAAAGAGAAGGAAAAAAAAACTTGGCTTAAATAACCATCTATGATTTTTTTTTCTATTGTCTCCTTCCCTAAAAATAGGATACATAAGAACTTAGTAATATCTTAAAAACATACTTCGTCAAGAAAATCGGGGAATCGCCTTCCAAAAAAATACTAAAATATAACAAACGAAGCATCAATTGCTATTTGCTTTGAAATCAATAGTGTTACTAGACTTATTGAAGAAAGGTATTGGTAATCACATTCGGTACAAGTTGAACAATTACCTTCAAATTTACTCAAGGAGACTTCATTAAAGGGTTGTTTATAACACATTATGTCCGTGAGTAGCGTCCAAGAAGACAACAGAAGCCTCAACATCAAAAATAACATGAATGCAAGGAATCTTTGTCATGGATCTTCGCTCCCACTCTACAAATATGTCAGCAAAAGCTTCAACCATTTAACATCATTCTTCTTCGGTAATTGATCATATACTCCTTACACACATTTTCTCCTATTTTGATATACTCAAAAAACTGGAGGTATCACATATCTAAAATTGCTCATCTCTCTTCTATTCTTCCTCTCTGAAATAAAGGTATCAGATATCAATCTCATACCCATACCTTGATACGTCATACCCATATCTTGATACTCATATCTTGATACTCATATCTTGATATCTATATATGGATACCAAACAGGCCCGAGTGGTCTTTAATAAATGTGTTGGGATCTTGTTAGTCCGTTTACAATGTTGCCTCTAAAAGATCATTCTAGTGATTGAAATAGGAACAAAGGCACCCCTAAAATATCTAATACTATCGTTGTATAGATCTTTGATGTCAACTCATCGAGGAAAGGATATGCTTCTACTTCTAACTCAATTGTATGTGGTACATTTGAACTAGTTGAACAAATGAAGAACGAGAGATCAAAATAGAGACATACATAACAAGGACAAAGCTATAATAATTTTTGAAAATCGATCTAGATATATCCATCTCTAGATCCCGATTCATTGAGCATTGATTGTTGATCCCATATATAGAAGAAAAGCCATCTCGTCTTCTTCATTATGCTTGTCCTCCTTTGCTCTAGTCAGACCTCCATCAATCGAAGATGGAGAAGGTAGGGTTTTGGATAGAAGATCGTGAAAAGATAGGGTTTTTCATAGCTTTCCTTAGCGTCGTGTATTGGAGTTTGAAAGGTAAGATTGGGTTATTAGATTTTTAAATATATTCGCATTCCAAGTTTTTTAAAACACCGGTATGCAACTATATTATCCCCATCCCGGTTTTTTCACTAGTATGCGAATGCAATTTAAATAAATACCTGCATAACAAGTTTAAGTTAACATCTGTTTTATCCAAAAACTCACATCCGACTTATATGCTTATACTAATTTTATAAACGGGTGTGATTGTTAACAGTATAACCTGGACATTTTGTACCAGTGTCTACCACCTTTCTCGATTTCTTTTATTAGTTTCATTAGATTTTTTTTATTGTCATGACGTGGTTTTCCCCAATATATATCTCCAAATACATGATCCTTTGAGATATTTTTCTCAAAGACTTTAACCCAAATATTATCTAATTTTGCCATTAACTTTCATTTGTAGCGCTTTGTTTATATCTTTAGTTTTCTAGTTCCAGTTCCACCCATTATTCTTGATTTATAGATTTTATCCCCAAGTAATTAGGGGGTAGAAGTGTGACCCCTTGTTACAAAAGAAATTTCTATTTATCTAGTCGAGCACTTTGTGGATACTTGTTGCATGGAAGCATACATACTTATTCAAGATAGCTTGGTTTTACATTTAAGTTAATTTTTAATAAGGTTATTCGACCTTCTTGTGACAAAGATGAATCTTTCTATTTTGTTAGTTGATGTATTGATTTCAAAATGATGTTGTTGAAGATGTCTTTATTTATTCCGCCGTTTATTATCGACCCTCCTAGGTATTTTTTAAGGTTGTTCGAAGCTACAATGCTCGGTGTGTTTGTATTCTTCTTTTGGTTGTGGGGTCAACGTTTGCGGTTGTTTGGAAAGTCGATTTATGGTAGTTTATCACTTGATCTGACATCGCACAATAGTCAAATAAATGGATAGAATTTTGTTACTTGTTGTTACCTTTGTGAAATTTATTATATCATCAACAAAGGCCAAGAATGGGATGATATGTCTGTTTTTGATATTAGAAATTAATGGCAGTTACATTTCGGTTCTCATTGCTAATTTTTTGTAATTTTTTTGTTAGTATCTCCACGTCTAGGTCGAAAAACATAGGTGATAATGGGTCTCCTTAACGCAAACCTTTCTTTGGAAAGAAGAATGAGATAGTTGTTGGAGAGTCATTTATTAGTATAGAGTATAAAACCCTCAAGATGCATTATTCAATCCATCCCCTAAATTTTTATCCGACTCCAAACTTTATCAAAATTGGTTTTAGGAAAGGTCATTCTACTTTATCATATGCCTTTCTCCATATCAAATTTAATTTTCATTAAACCTTACTTGCCTTTTTTATTTATTTGAAGGCTTAGAAAATTTGGTGGAAAATAAGCACAATATCATGAATTGATCTATTTTGAGTAAATGCACCTTGAAGAGGGTGAATTAGCTTTGCAAGTACTATGATTTGTCTTTGACTAAGATCTTTTCTATGATTTTGTACGTGGTATAGCATAGACTTGTGAGTATATGGTGGGCCGTTATTAACAATCATCAAATATTAATAGACAATAATAGTATAGAATAAGCCCGCATAAAACTAAAATGAAGATTTTATTCCAAATTTAGCATTAAGAATATATTAGAAGTGATAATACTCAAGATAAACTCTTGGATTTGATTTTAATATACTAATTTAGTTCCTCGTGTCAAGGCACGGGGTGTAATCTTAAAACTTAATGTGTAATTTTTATTTATTTATAACATACTTTTGATATATTGTAAATGAAATAAACTAGCCGAAGAGAAGTTAAAATTCATTCATTGTGACTATTCGGGCGGCCAAAAATTAACAATTGCACAACGGATGCGGAATCCGCTTGTTCATCAGCCTAGGGCGCATGCGAATTCCGCATCCGCCCCAACTTTCAGGCTGAGGCGGATGCGAAATCCGCATGTGCTAGTTTTTTTTTCGTAAAAAAAAATCTCGGACGCATGCGGACTCTGCATGCACCCGAGACCGGACGTAATAGTGCCTTTTTTGTACAAGGATACAAACTAAAACCTACCTACTAATCTACTTTTGCTTTAATTAGCTTAACTAATTACAAAATCTCGTGAAGATCTCTTTCCTATTATCTAAATTTTAAAATTAATTGTCATTAATATCAGTAATTAAAATGTGTATATCCGACTCAATTAATATTGGGTATTTGTATTGGGTAATTAAAATAAGTAATTAATTAATTACAAATGATAATAAATGTGTTGTGATCTTGTGATCGAGTTATATTAATTTTCTTATTAAATGTCTAGGTACAATGAATAATAAAATCCTTATAAACCGGTCTTTAATTTTATGTATAAAGCATAAGAAAAATTGAAATTTCGAAATCGACTTTAGAGATGACTTTCAAGAACGTTATATCCATCCGACCAATTTTATTCTTGGCATTCTTATGTGTTGCCCTTGTTCTAAACTCAGGTACGTAATTAGTTGAAGTCTTTGTTTATATGTACATATATGTGTGTGAATGAACACAATTGTGGCGCAGGGGAAGCAACGATAGTGCCGCAAGGGCCGTGCAAAGGCACCGCAGCATGCAAAGCACAATGCCTCAAGTATGGTCCTCATGTCACAGGAATTTGTGTTTCGCCCAAAGCTGGCAGGAAAAGTTTGCCACCGGAATGTTGTTGTGTATTTTGATCAAAGGTGTCAACGACTTGCTTAATTTCTGGATTTTGCACCTTTTTTGTGCTTGTCAAAGATAATGAGCAATATTTAACTTATGAGAGAATAAAAAAAAATATATATTTCATCTTCTTTTTTCTTTGTTGTCTCTAAATTATTGAAGTTCATTGTGATGAAGAATATATTTTATTTTAATTTATTGAATATATAATTTTTAACTAACAAGTTTTCTTCGTCCACTTCAATAGTGGAGGAGTATATATTATATTTAACTATAAGTTAGTTCCATACCCATACAAATGTATGTTTAAAATGACATTTTCGGGTCTAATTAGTATAAAGATTAGCCTCCATTTGGTTATATTTCTGGGAATAAAAACGAATTTAATCCATACACACCTTTGTAATTGAAAAGGTTTGAAATCATTCGTACTTTAAAATATTTGGAGTAAAATTTGATTAATTGTGATATGAGAATCAAATGGGGAAATGTAACACACATTTTACATTGAAAATGAGGTCACGGTCCGTGACGCTCCGAGTTCCTAAAATTTGGGGTGTGACACCATGGTATCAGAGCTAACCCTGAGTTACGAGTGTGCTTGTCCTAGTAGGCGGTCACTCGGCTCAGTGGACGGTCCTTGACCTGACGTGTGCGTTAGGAGTTTAAGTGGGAGAGATTGTAACATCCCGGAAAATTGTCATCCTAGGATTTGTGATTAACTTATAAGGATGGATTGCTACTCATGTCAACAAGAATTCTTCTTTTTCAGTGGTAGAGTGAGACAAATAACTCTGGAGTTAAGCATGCTTGTTCGGGAACAATTTCAATATGGGTGACCTCCTGAGAAGTTTTTGCGAGAATGGTTGACATGAGGACATCGTCCTTAAGACCTCGGGTCTTACAATACAAGATATAACAAGTTGGATAAAAGAAAAGAGAATTGAATGAGGTATCTATTTTCAATAATTAAAATAAGTGGTTGTCAACCCCAATAATTTAGTTAAGTTTTATCCCTTCGAAAGTTAGTAGTTTAAAATATAAGCTAGTGTACTACCCGTGCACTGCACTAATGTTCTTTTTAATTTTCACATTGAAGCTTCAATGCCTTAGTTTATAGGATAATTGATTAATTATCAACTAAATGGAGTAATTAAGTAAAAGTAATGCCAAGAAGATTAGAACCTTGTACGTCCAATTTCAGAAATTAGGTAAAAAATCAAAAAATTATAAAGATTGGTAGCGAAAATAATTAAACTCAATACAAATTAAAAAAAACAATAATAAAACTAATGAAAATAGGATATTAGTTAGTAAAATGAAGAAAAAGTGGATGAAATAAGATGATCATACAAACCTAACAAACGAAACTCATGCATGTGGTGTACCTTTTTTTGCTCATTGAACGGGATCAAATTGAAGCATTTTATTTTGAGAGAAGAAGTATATATATAGGAAGTATTAGCAAATAAATTAATCGTTAATAAGATTCTACTAAACTAACTGATAAGAATGGAAGATTGTTTAACCGATAAGAATTGAAAGAAGATTGTTTATAGTATTTCGAATAAGATCCTAAAAAAAGAAGTTTGGAAAGACGCACCCGAAATGCTTTAAACAAAGTTCCCGAAGAAGGAACTCCGGGAAGGAAAAATAGTAGAAACTAGTCCGATAAAATAAAATAAAAAATACAATAAAGCGGTCAAAATGAGCAAAGACATTTAATTAAAAAAAAATTTCTTCTTCCGAGGGACCCCCTCGGTACAAAAAAAAAGACTCTCTTTAATAAATAAAATTTTTTAGTGATTTTTGTGAGAGAAATAATTAGTACAGTTTATTCTTGGCAATTATTAATTAGCCAATTTACCCATAAAACAACTCATGTATAAGACATATTATTATATACGTATACAAGTTCTATTCTATTTATTTTCTAAGTTTTATTATAATACTGAAGAGTTGTAAAAATGTATTTATTAGAGTTTGATTGTTATAAATTTATTATTTTTTATTTTTAACAAAGTGAATCATTTGGCCTATAAAATACATTACAATTCTTAACTTTCTAGATGCAGGTAAAAATGCGGGCAAGTGCTTTTTGGCAGTGTGCACATTTAACGGAAAAGGATCGTAGCAAAACGTTAAACCCCAAGAGAATAACATAACGGTAAAGAGCTTAATTAGTCAAAGTATTATGTAGCCGTTGCAAATGTCACCTCCACTCCCTAAAGCTATAACAATGAAATATGCCGTCTTTTTTTTCAACTTTTCAACGTCTAATATATCCAATCGGTCTTATTATAAAATAATAATAATAATAATAATAATATAGATAAATAATTTGAAACATTTAGTTTTTATTAGTAGATTTTATTTTTAAATTGAATTTATTAAATTATGTATATATAATATAGGTTAAAAAGCTCTTTCCTGTATAAATATACATTATCTATCACATGAAACTATAACTATGTTGAAGATTACAATAGAACACTTGATGAAAACAAGAAAAAAAATGTCCACCTTCGATTAAAGAAAACAGAACAAATTATATTTCGATTGTGTTGTTGTGTTGGAAAAAAAAATTGTTTGGCTTTACTTTATTCATTTCGCTTGACAGAATATATACACTATAAAGTGATTTGACTAAAAAAAGATTTCCATAATATAGTTTTTTGAACATATAATACATCTAAAAACGATTTATATAAGCTAAAAGGCCATATCTATAAGTTAATCCATACGTACAAAAAACTTAAACTAATATTAGGTCACACTAATTAGTTATTTTTTAAACCAATATTAGATTACATACCCCATAATGCTTTCTGACCCACCATTGATTTATAACGATATAATCTGAAAGTCACGTGTATAAGACTAATATATGGAATTTAATATGATCCAAAAAATAAAATAAAAAATCAACAACATTTTTCACTTAAAATTAACTTTAAAAAAAACAACATGTATGTCATAATGCATAACTAAAGCCCATTTGTTTTGTTAATTTATTAATATATATTACAAGTGTACAAAAATATGTTTTTGTAGACGTCAAACCATAATATCAGACGGTATATTGTTTTCAACCCTAAATTCCAACCAAACGACCTCTATGTTCGTAACAAAACTAGTTGTTTATCACCAACTCTATAAACTAAATATCAAAGTCAAATCTTAATAAGTAAAAGTCATTTATAAGGCCAAATTGTGGACAAAAATATATACATTGTGAAAACTTAACGCACATAACCTAATTTTCTCTATACAATATTACAATCTGACCTTGAGAGTTCTTAGAGTCAACAAATTTCAATTTGCTTTTTCTTGAGGGAAAAACAGCACCTGGGCTTGTGGGCCTGATTGGGCTAAGCCCAAATCCAGAGCCCAACAAACTGCCATATGAGATTGCATGATTTACATTTACTTCCCTAACAAATTATTAATCATCACTACACAATTTGTTTGTAAGAAGTTGTAACAGTAAAGTGAAGATGATGAAGAAGAAGTTCATGACTTAGGGCACTGAACTTTGTTAGAGTTCCTCATTGATCCTCTAATCCGTGCTGCACTCGGGCATATCTCCAAGCATGGCTCGTTCAGGGCGCTGTCGTCTTCTCGTGGAGGAGGCGGAATCCCAAAATTGAACTGCCAAATCATTTGAGTTTTGATACAATGAATGTAGAAAATTTGATGAACTTCTTTACTCACCTGACAACTATAGTCACTAAACTTAGGCTCCATGAGCAATGGAATCCCCATGTAATCTTTGAAGAATGTCTGAAAACTCAAACAACACAACAATCACTTACAATTTGCTTTTCTTGAGCCAAGTTCTTGATAATAGGTATTAGTATGAACAAACCTGTGTCGGGATCTTGCAAGTGTTAATGCATACACCGACGCAATTACTTTCCTCTAAGTACTTGCATCTTTCAACAAACACCTGAGATTATACCAATGTCAAGGAAAAACAAATCCTGACACTCAGATCATTTAAGAAACCATTATACGTACACCGCTTGCACAGGTCGATCCATCAGGGAGATTGATAGAGTTAACCTGGCACGGACCCATCAGCCATTGACAAGTAACTGCAGTCACTCTTGCTTTGCAACAACATCAAACATACATAAAGATTAAGAGACACTTGAAGAGAAGTGTTGAATGCTGAAAGAAGGAGACTCACCAACCATTACGGCTGCTAATCGTCCTCCTCCTATAGGAGTTATGAGCAGTCGGTAGAGATCCAAAAGGAATGGTGGAAACAACGATCTTAGTATTCGAACCTAATTGTTCACCAGGAATCAAATTTTAGATACAAATGACAAATACTAACATTGATCACTTAGTCTCTTACTGGAATTTGTTTTACTTTGAATCAAGGTACATAAGATAATCAGCTTATAAAGCAACTTGCAAGTTGTTTGTTGATGAAACTTGATTCATTCAAGCAAGCAAAGGAATGATGCAAGGTTTCTTCCATACCGAGTCTCGACAACCTTTTTTCTGGATTCATGATTAACTCTCTACCATCTTGCTCTAATTGAGTCTAATACATATCCTCACTTGGCTAATTGCTAATGCACTACATTTACTAGGGACGTAGTAAGTTGTCTGGAGATCTTCAAATTTCTAGAATATACTCAAGTAGATTTGAGAGGCACTTAGAGATGATGACTTACTGTTTCAAGTACTTTCAACTAGGGATGTCGGGAATGTTCGGATGATTTCAACCCTTGCCTAGTTCGATACACCCGAAATATTTAAAATGTTGCTAAGATTAACGGTTGGTGACCATCCAACCTTCACCAGATCCATATTTTCAACTCTCAATTCATAATCTAAGTTAGAGCAAGTGAAATTTCCACTATGTTCATACATAACCTGAAAATGAAAAAAGAAAAAGAAGAAGAAGGAATTGAAGTACATACAGTTGCAGTATTGACATCGGAGCTGGTTCTGGCAAGCATAAGCTTGTTTGCAACCTCAATAAGGCCATCATAACCCGGCTTTTCCGAATCCCATCCAGTTTCCTGACATTCATGATACTGTTACAAAACCTAATTCCAAACAAACAACTGAAAACTGAACCTGAAAGAAGAGAATACCTTAACCATCTTATTCCTGAACAGACTGAGAAACAAGTCATCAAGAGGACTCGGATTGTACACAGAAACAGGTTTAGGGCCGGAAATTTCATCGTCAACCTGCGCAACTTACACAAACCAGAAGCAAATTGGTAAGAATTTTGAAAACGGGTTGTTGAAATTGTTAATCCAAGATTGAATTACGAATGGCAATTACCGATTTGGATTGGGTTGAGTAGGAGAGGGGAAATCTTGGCCGTTGGTTTAGGAATTTAGACGGCGGTGAATGGAAAAGAAATGGAGAAGGAGGGGGAGATAGAAGGGTGGAGGAGGGGAGAGAATTCATGGTGTATGTACTGATAATGGAGCTATGATAATACATGGTGAAACTAAAATACAGACGTAATTATCGAAGTCCGATAACGACGGACCTGGTAAAGCCAACACATAATCAATGAAACTATGAAATTTCAAAGGAGCAATGGTTTTCTAAACGTATTGGAGATATATTTAGAATGATTTGAAAAATAGCCTTTTGGATTAAAATATCAGGTAGTAATTGACTACACTTGTGTTTTCAACTTTTCATCTATGAGTATGAGTATGTGATTATGTTTGTTTTGTGCTAATGCGAGATAGCAAGTCATATCTTGTTGATTTTATCATATTTGTAGTTCACATTGATTTGCATTCTAAGATAGTGCAGGGATATGTATCGATTAATTTGAGTCATTTCTTACACTAAAAAAGTGTATAAAATATATAGATGAGATCACCTCATGTATACATTGTCTTAAACTCACCCTCGATCTTATATCATTTCCTACCTTATTTATAAAGCATTCTATTCATATTATTTCCACGTTTATACTACTCTTTTTTTCACTTTTTGCTTAGAATTTTAAATGCTCGGTTTTCAATCATTCATCCATGGTTCTTGTAAGATAAGAGATTATATTAGATCATATACTACAACTACACATTCGCGCACTTGCAGTTTTGTATTAGTTAGTTTAATCATACATCATGGGCTTTCGGATTAATATCATCATGTTGTCCATACGACATATAATGTTTAATTATAGGTAGAATCAAGTTTTTATGAGTAAGTATGTGATCAAGATCTTGAATCGTAAATTATGAATCAATGTTTATGAGTTTATACAATATACATTTACAAAAAGTTGCATTCCGTGTTTATGAATGATTTATATGTGACATTGTGACGGTGACTTATGCATTTAATGATGAATTAGAGTGGCTGTTAGTTAAGATGGTACGTGGAAGCCCAATGAAATATAATTATGGTGAAGGCCCAATGACAAATGGTTCTTCATGAAGGTCCGATACAAATGAACGTAGCACATATGTCACGTTGTTATGTTTTGCATATGTTGCATCTATGTTAATTATAACTTCGTGCTTTGTTGTATGAAATGTGCGTGCCTGCATGTATGAGGATTGAGCCGTTGTGATATTATTTTAAAGATATACTAAACTATTAGACATGGCGTCGGATTTACTAATGTATAACTGATGTATACTGTGATTGTGCTTCTGCGTTTGAGTTGAGTTTTCTTTGTAGTATTTTGTGTACTTCAATTTTTCAAAAAAAATTAAACAATGTTATGACACTGATACCAATTGGAGTGCACGTCAATCCAAAATTTTTATTTTATTTTATTTGTCCGACAATCATTGCCATTGCGTGTTGGTAATATATTAGTAAATCTCGTGCCGTGAATTTAACAAATCTCAAGATATTGTATTTATTTTAGTGAAAAGATATATGATGTGTTTGGTGGTAATAGATTATGAATGACATGAATATTATAGGATTATGGGATGAAATTGAGAGATTTTTCCATCCTCATACACCTAGATTATAGACTTGGACGCTAGTAGCCTTAGCGTATATGCATTAGCATATACCTATAGATGTGTAAAGTACTTACCTCTTGTAACGTGTATTAGTTGAAAAAGATACTAGTAGCAACTAACTCGACCTGAACAAATCTAGGCTTGAACCGGACGCGGGTCGGTATACACAAATTTAGGGATTGGCTGAGGTTTGATACACCCTACCCATGTTCTAATAAAATTAGTATGAAAAAAATAGACATGAAACCTTGTTGGCATAGTTATATTAAGAGCTAAGAGAAAAAAATGTACTTGGTCACAAGTTCAATATCTGCCATTAGTATACTTTTTTCATATTATTATGTAACCATTTTCATTTTATTACCTTTTTTATCATCATGTTTCAGCCCAAGTACAAATAGAAAAAACAACCTAAAGACTTCGCAAAAACTATTTAAATTGTATAATTTTATAATACATTACTCATTTATAAAATTAATATCTTATCAAAAATATACTCCTTTATAATCTCATAATTGAACTACTTTCTTTGACTCTTACTTTCTAGTAATTTGAATTTTTACGGAAAAAAAGAGAGAACATATAATAATTAATTACAGTTTATAAATATATATATATATATATATATATATATATATATATATATATATATATATATATATATATATATATATATATATATATATATAGGGATAGAATAAAGTAAGAACCATAATTACGGTAAGAAATAAGAACTAATCTATACCACATGATTGAATAAAATTAATGATTATTATTTAATATTATTTTTGTATATCAATGAGATGAGATGATTGATATTTTAGGATAGATATATATGGTTATCTTTTAAACTGCAAAGATATTTACTAGCATTATATATAACTTGACACAATTAAAACAAACTATTATTCGATTTTGTTTATTTTACCCATTTCAGCGTCTTGCTCATAAATTGAACTTAACGTGCATCATACATATCATTTGATCGTACATTGTGTAATATTATAATATATGCACGAAATGTACATGTGCACAACCAATACATGTACATTGATGTTCATTTGCACTTACTCGTGCATGCTTTCAAAAAAACATAAATCGTGCAATATCTCTCATTTAATATTACACGAGTAAGCATTCTATTTCTATCTCTCTTTCATTTACTAGTCATGCTTTAAAAAAAACATAAAATATACGTGTAATAATAAATAAAACGGTACATAAAATGTGCAATATTTAAATTACACGTGCAATAATATTTAATCGTGCATATTTAAAAAAAACATACTCGTGCATGCTCTTTGTATAATACTTGATAGTAAATATAAATTTATAAAAAAATATAATCCGGATATTTCTTTAATATATATACACGAATAAAGAAAACATTAATATTTCTAATTTTTATTCATAATAGAATTTACTAAAACAAATTTGAACAAATATTTTGTTTCCTAATAGATAATGATTTTAAATGCAATTTATACGTAATTACCTAATAAATAAATTATCTAATCAAGACAATGCACATTTACCTTATATAATTCATTAAATCTTATACGTCGATCATATAATCCGATGACTCATATATGTTCTTATTTATTACCGTAATAATGGTTCTTACTTGATCCTATCCCTATATATATATATAGAGAGAGATAAGATCAAGTAAGAACCATAGTTACGGTAAGAAATAAGAACCAATCTAGACCACATGATTAAATAAAATTAACGATCATGATTCAATATTATTTTTGCATATTAATTAGATGATTGATATTTTAGGATAGATATATATGGTTACCTTTTAAACTACAAAATGTATTTACTACCATTATATATAACTTGACACAATTAAGATAAACTATTATTCGATTTTGTTTATTTTACCCGTTCCGGCGTCTTGCTCATAAATTGAACTTAACGTGCATGATACATATCATTTGATCGTACATTGTGTAATATATATTATAATATATGCACGAAATGTACATGTGCACAACCAATACATGCACATTTACGTTCATTTGCACTTACTCGTGCATGCTTTCAAAAAACAATAAAACGTGTTTATACTAACTAGTGCACTTACTCGTGCATGCTTTCAAAAAAACATAAATCGTACAATACTTACTAGTGCACTCAATGCACGTACTCATGCATATTATATCTCATTCATTTACTATTGCACGAGTAAGCATTATATTTACATCTCTCTTTCATTTACTAGTGCATGCTTTCAAAAAAACATATACGTGTAATAATAAATAAAATAGTACATAAAATGTGCAATATTTAAATTACACGTGCAATAATACTTAATCGTGCATGCTTTAAAAAAAAATTACTCGTGCATGATCTTTGTATAATACTTGATAGTAAATATAAATTTATAAAAAATGTAACCCGAATATTGCTTTAATATATAAACACGAATAAAGAAAACATTAATATTTTTAATTTATATTCATAATAGAATTTACTAAAACAAATTTGAACAAAGCACAATAACAATATTTTGTTTCCTAATCGGTAATGATTTTAAATGCCATTTATACTTAATTACCTAATAAATAAATGATCTAATCAAGACAATGCACGGTTACCTTATATAATTCACTAAATCTTGGACGTCCATCATATAATCCGACGACTCATATAGGTTCTTATTTCTTACCGTAACAATGGTTCTCACCGGATCTCGACCCTATATATATATATATATATAGTAAGGTTATATGCTATTTAAGTATAACAAATATTATATTAAAATATTTCGATGTAAGCTTACCTATTAGAGTATAAAAAATATTTATGATAAAAGGGCAAATTAGCTAGTGTGGGTGGTGGTGTGGGTGATGACTCATGAGTTATTTATTTGTAACCGACTCGTTCCATCAATTGTTGCATTGTTATTCGAGTTTCATTCGCATGCTTGTGATTTTTCACCATGTTTTTTGGTGGATTTTCGGGTACCATTGAATACGAGTGAGACGGTCATCTCTACTCGTTTTAGACCACAACTCTAACCCCAACTATAAAAACGAATCTAATTTTACTAAATACGTTTTTAAGTTCAAAGTCAATTGTTTCCTAATAATACATTCATGGATATGATTAAACAAATAAACTTTCTCTAGTTTATATTGGTAATTGGATTTTACATTTTGTTAGTATTCGTATCGGTGATACCACCATTAGCATTCTTTTTCATATTTTTATGTAACCATTTTTATTTTATTACTTTTTTTTTATCATCATGTTTCCAGCCAAGTAAAAATAGAAAAAACAACCTAAAAGCTGCGCATTAAAACTATTTAAATTGTGCAATTTTATACTACATTACTCATTTCAAAAATTAATAATATACTAAACTTTTAAGTAAAACAACTTTTATTTTATTAAAAATTTTCATATAATTTTATACTACTTTTTAACTTTAAAAACATAATGATGGCAATTTTTTTTTAAAAAGTTATTTAGCCTAACTAAGTTTTCGATTCTGGATTCGTCCAGCAGGCTGGGTCAACTTTAAATTGTTGCCCGAAAGGACCAGGCCAACCTTACCTGTCTTGTACGGGCCACAAACACGGTCCGTGTTCACCCACAATTAAATTACGGGTGGATTGTCGGCCATGATTAGGACTAGTATCAAAATTCCTCTCTTAGGGTTAGGACTTAAAAGTGACTAGGCCTGACCCGAACTAGCCTAATTGCTTTCCCAAATTTATGTTTTTTGACGGACGGACCGATCCGAATTTGTTCAGTTCTTCAACTAATAACCAATACTAATTTTATCTAGAGAAAACTACACAAAACCACCCCTAATCATCTTTATATTCCGTAAGTTAAATACTCTCGAAGGGGTTAAATGTTCCTGAAGGGTGAACCTAAAGGAACCCTGTGAGTCTATAAGGTTGTAAGTAAAGAGAACATACGTGCCTTTCAAAAAAATAAATAAATATACGATCGGGAAATTTCTGAAGGTGATATAAGAGATTTTGTTTGTGTAAAAAAGAACATAGGTTAAATCTTATACGTTTTACATGATTAGATATATCCCTATATATAAACCCTTAATGACTTGATATGTATTTTTATAAGTAGATATTATGTAATATAAAATTTATAGACTGTGTATTATGTTTGTTTCCATTTATAACACAGGAATTATATTTGCTAAATATAACTATAACAGTTTCCACAATATACAAGTATGGATAGGCAATTCGTCAGTCATGTTTCCAATTTCATATCAAGATATTTAATATACTTTACTGATAATATAATTTCTTAAATTTAATTGTTTAGTTTTTAACATTAGTAACGTTTATTCAATCACGTTTTTTGCACATCATTAAAAAAATCTTAATTATATTAACAAAGTATATTTTGTAGAAAAGCAGGAATATAAGTATAAATAGAATATATGCCGTGATTTTCCGCCATACTCCCAATCTTATTAAAATATCACACTTAATTGCAAAACATATCCTAAATTAAACCAATCTTTATTTATATTTGGAAAGAATTTTTTTACAAGATTTAGTTCTACGACTTATATAAACTTAATAAATAAAAGATCGTTAATTATACTTCCTTGATCTCTTCTTCCAAGGCAATCATGGAAGATAACGACAGCTCTTCTTTACGCCTCGCCGAAGGCTATGACTACACAATGCTCATACAACGTCGTCGTTTTACCTAAAGAAGAGCACTCACCCACCAGCAGCTTCTCAGAGCTATCTCTCGACGTCATCCGACATATCCTCGACGGAGGAATACAACGCGTCACCCTCCCGGAGTCACAGAATTTCCGGCTGAACTATACTCCCTCCGGGGAACTTTCCGGCTTTGATGACATCATTTTCTTGCTCGACGACGTTCCGACGACCGTCACGGATACCGTAGTTAGAATGGCACGTGAGCTCCCACGAACGAGGAACGCCTTAGCTATTATAACGGTCAACTTTCACGGTCAACACGAGTACTTAAACGATGACGTGGATGATAATGATATTGATTTTGGCGGCGTGACGCCTCTTCCGGCTGCAAGGGCGGCGGTGGCGGCGCTTGAGAAGGTTGTGATTAGGGTTTCGGATGGAAATTGTGTGGTATGCTTAGAGGAGTTTTTGGTTGGATCTGAGGCGACGCAAATGCCGTGTTCGCATGCGTTTCATGAAGATTGTATCGATAGATGGCTTCAAGATCGACGAGTTTGCCCGTTATGTCGATTTGAATTACCGCATGAGTAACAATTTAGATGATGTTATTATGAGTGTATATTTGTGTTTTAAAGGTCTGTTTATTATTTATATCTAGATATCAAGATATAACTATTAAAATATGAGTATGATATATTAAAATAGAAGAAAATGTGTATATAGAATATATTAAAATATTAATTTTATATTTATATATTTAAATACCAAAAATTATTTTTATATCGATTTGCATATCTAATTTCTAGTTATAAATACCAAACAAACACTAACAGTCAAAAAATATAACAAAAGATTGTCTTAGATATTATAATGCTAGTTAGGAATGATCATATTTTGTGTTTGCGTGCTGCCTTGTAATTATCAATTCAATACACGGGCTCAAATGTCTATATTTATTTGGATTAAAATGCAATAGAAAGAAAATATAATAGGAGAATTAAATCGATTTATTATTAAATTTGTCCCGAATATGTGATTATCGAACAGTAAATACATGCGAGCTAGTACGAAGGTTCTTGCGAGCTGAGAAGTTCCCATGTGTTGTCTTCATCGACTTTGCATCTCCTTCGAGTTTTGTTGGGATGTGTGTTGTATTGAGTTCTCATCGACTTTGCATCTCTGACGGGTGCGGATTGTGCGTGCTTGTTGTGCTGGACAACTTGGATTGTCCGGGTTGTGTTGTTTAGAGTACTCAATTTTCACATCAATTTTGCATTGTTGTGTTGTTTAGAGTACTTAATTTTCACATCAATTTTGCATTGCTACACTGTAAATAAATTCGAAAAGAAAAGAAAAAAGGGACATGCGGGTTGTCCGGATCTGGGAACCCGACGGGTACGACAAGATGGGCGGCGGAGTTCCGGACTAAGCGCAAGTCCAGCCTAGATAAACAAGCATGTTGGATTCTAAGGTTTAGATGTTTATGTTTAAATGTTTTAATAAGTCTTTCATGAATTTTTTTCTTCCTTCAAGGAATTGACACAAGTATTGGAAAAAGTGATCTTCGGTCATTGATTGAGTGTTGCAATAGTGAAAGACGTTGACAAGTAAATACGATCTTTAATAACAAGACGCTAAACACGGTGTCCCGAGACAAGATGTTACACTATATGAAAACTACCGCTATCTTAAAAATTATATGTTATATCATTATATGTATGGAGAAGATACATACGGAGGATCTTTAGTTTTATCTTTGTAAAGTGAATCTTAGTAAAAAAAAAAATCTCCATATTGCGATAATATATCATATCTTAGGATCCTTAGTTTAGATAGGAAAATATATTACGTACTTTATTTATTCGTGGTTGGAGATGATAAAGTAAATTATTTCTTTCGTAGTTTAATGCTCTATATATACCCTAAGATTTTGTTATTGTTGATTAACTCTTTTGAAATTCATATTTCAGTTATCACACAAAAGGAACGAGTTGGAGTCGGAGGTGAAGACGAAGCCTGAAAATAGAGAAGTGAAGAGAAGAGAAGGACTTTAGAAAATTGTTTTGGAGATTAGAAACTGAGGAGGCTTAGGAGGTACTAGGATCAGGGAATGTTTAACCCGGTCAAATTATCAATAAAGTTGTGTGAAGAGTCAAAATTTTTGTTAGTGGAGATCCTAGTCGGGCAAGTGGTTTTAATCCCGATTGACTACGTTGGTCAATTAAGATTTGCCCTTTAAATCGAGGTGTCTTAATAATTTTACTACTTTAAAGTTATTCAAATCTCCGATTATACTTCTTCATACATGGTTACCAGATACCCATGGAGAAGCACATTATAGTACTTGTATGCTTTTAGCTAGAATCCTATAAAAAAATGGGAGCATATGGGTTGGTTCGGATCAATATGGAATTATTACCTCATGCTCATTCAATATTTTCTCCTTGGTTGATGATAGTAGGCACAATACAAATAATCTATGTAGCTTCAGCATCTCCGGGGCAAGGATTATTATATGCGTTAAACGAGATTTAAGATAATATTTTTGAACATTTAATATACAGATCTACAAGCACAATAGATAAAAAAAAATTTGTTTTATACGAAATATCAGTTGATGTGTGAACTAGATCTATTCAGCGAGGAACAAAAGAGTACGGAAATTCCAAGTGGGGCTTCCCTACTTGGTCCACACGAGCCCGGTGTCTAGATCTTCGAATGATGATTGTAATTAAATCTCGCAATATAACAATTGAGTTTCAATTTTTAGAAAAAATGAGAGCTTTTACTTTTAAATTAGATAAGAAGAAGACTTATATCATGCAGTCATCTTTTAGTAACTAGATGCGTCGTACGTGCTGCGCATGCGCAACATGGATCAAGTATGGAGATAAAATTCGTCTATTAACCCATGTAATATTACAGAGAAGTAGAAGATATAACATAAATTACATACAAAAGCATCAAATTAAGCAAGCGAGAAGTACAAAGACACGGGACGACGTTCAATTATCAACAATGGATGCAACAAAAATACTTGATGTAAAATCTTCCAATATTCTTAACAATACTATCTAGTAAATAAAGTGACTCAACTTTTGATCACTGGGAACTTGCAGGTTTAGACAGTTGACATTAATTGTAGTATTCAAGAAACAAGTCTGAATAAAGTAGATAAAAAATTAATTGACATAGAATTACTGATTTTTTTTCCAAAAGACATTCAAAAAACCTATATTCAAAATATCTATCTAATTTGTTTTAAGTATACCTTGATGCAACCTGGGTGCAAAGAGAAACGATCCTTAAGGCTCCCCAATATATCTAGCAAAGGACAAACAAGAGATAAGATATATTCTAAATAAGCAACCAAGGTGAGGAAATACATTACATTAGGTACAAGCAAAGAACAATTTGAGAACTTCTTCCAATAACTCTTCCAATACAATTATAATAGTAACCATGATGGGTATCCTAATAAACAGTGAGAACGACAATAACTCTTACAAGGTGAAAGCCTCTCAATTGCTCCTGCTTAAACGACAATTTCAAAAATAGTGAGAACACACATGTGGTGCAATCAATGGTCTTATTGCAAGGGACATTACAAATGTCTAAATGTTGCAATTTGTATATAGATAAATGGCCTAGTCTAGCATGTAGTAGTGACACATTCTTATTATCAAATGATAATACTCCAAGAGTTGTAGTAGACTGTGGAAGGTGATAGTCAATGGACAACTTGTATAGGCCTCCTTCTTTATATCACATAGCAAGGACATTCTTAAAGGTAAGGTCCTTAAATGTGCAAGTATAGGAATTAAAAGAAGCTTCATAAGCAGGATCTTCAACTAATTTAGGCACAAACAGTTGATTGTGCCTAAATTCTGACATGAATAATGCATCTCGAAGTATGAGAGAATGAGTCAAGAAAACAGTTCCAGCTTGAAGAACTTCCTTGATAGTGTCATTTGACAAGCCAATAAGGATTGACCTTGCTAAGAAATGTGGATCAGAAAATAATTCTTTGCAAAAGGAGATATAGTCATAAGCTAATCCAGAAAATCGACACAAAAGATTTATGAGCAAGAAATGCTGTCAAGTTACATGCGAAGTTGATAGAAGTAAAGGAGTCAGAGATGAAGAATTGCTCATATTCTACATCATCTTGACCAATTCTTAGAACACAGCTGAGACCAAAGTATAATCCAAGCATTTAGTGGATTCATCATTGCCTTCTAGAGGTGAGTTTGAGACTGAAACTTCAGTAATATTAGCCACAAAAGATTTAGGTCCCCTCGAAGTATTTGCAATTTCATTTCCTTTAGGTTTATACCACTCACGATAACCAATCAATTTGAAGTAACTCTCCTCAAGATGTCCCTTCTCATGACAATGATCACATTTCTTGTTGGTTTTAACTTTCCTGTAATCCTTTTACTACCTCCAGCTTGCCTATAAGGTGCGTTTCGATCAACTACCAGGGCTTCATGTTGGATATGAGGTATAACATTGACAAATGTTATTTCTTTATGTTTTTGAACCCGAACCACCATATGAAAAGCTTGATTGATAGATGACAGGGGTTCAGAGAACAAGATAGTACTCCGGATATGATCAAATTGATCATTCAATCCCATTAAAAACTGCATAAACCTCCCTTTTGTCTCCTTTCCAGTTAGTTTCTTTCGAATTTCACATTTACAGTGTGAAATTTCTTGACAAATGCCAGAAGGTAAAGCTTAAAGACTCTGGAGTTCATCCCAAAGTTTCTTGTAACCGAATGTCTTCACCTTCTACCTATAAAGGGAGCATAACGAGTCCTATATATATATATTCCTTTCTAGAGTTTATATATATTGACTAGTGCCTTACTTTGGCTACTTCATTCATTTTATTTTCTAACAATATAAATGACTATTTTAAACTTGTAAGGAAATTAATTGTCACTAATTTGTAGTAGTTTTTGTGGTTATATAATCAATTGCTTAAATATGGAAGCAAGTATTAAGATGTAAATAGATCACGTGTTGACAGCCATACACATACGCTTGCCTAAAACAAGTGTTTTCTATTTGGAACAATATGATTCTTTCTTCACTATAAATATAACAAGATCTATATTTCTCATAAACAACCATAAGACTTTTCTTCTTATTTTTACTAAATTTTCTCAAAGTTCAAAGATCCCATGGATACTTTTACAAGATCACGTGGAATGTTACATTTGCGAGCTTTGATATTTTTAATAATGATGATCATTGGCAATGTCTTAGGACATGGTGGAGAAACTATCACAAATCAAAATAAAAGAGAGAACAAAATTAATTCTGGTGGAAAACAAATTGTTAATGGAGATAAAGGTGAATCTGTTGGTGTTGTTGGAGGAGCAGGGGGGAGATTTTGAAGCCAATAAAACGGTGGGGGCTAATGTTGGCGTTGGTACAAATGTTGGGCAAAGGGCTAATGCTGGTGTTGGTGGAAATGTTGGGGCTAGGGTGGGGACTAATTCCGGTGCTGGTGAAAATGTTGGAGCTAGGACAGGAGCTAATGTTGGTGTTGGTGGAAACGTTGGGGTAGGAGGTAATGCCGGTGTTGGCGCAAATGTTGGGGCTAAGGCTAATGTTGGTGTTGGTGGCAATGTTGGGACAGGTGTAGGGACTAATGCTGGTGTTGGTGGCAATGTTGGGGTCAAGGAAGGGGCTAATGCTGGCGTTGGCGGCAACGTTGGGGTAGGAGGTAATGCGGGGGTTGGTGGCAATGTTGGTGCTAGGGTGGGGGCTAATTCAGGTGTTGGTGGCAATGTAGGGACGGGGGTAGGGTCTAATGCCTAATGTTGGGGCTAATACTAGCGTTGGTGGAAATATTGGGGTCGGTGGTAATGCGGATGTCGGTGGTAAGGGTGGAGCTGGAGTAGGGGCTAATGCGGGCGTTGGTGGTAATGTTGGGACTGGGGTAGGAGATAATGCCGGTGTTGGTGGCAATGCGGGGGTTGGGGGCAATGCCGGAGTTGGGGCTAATGTTGGAGGTGGTGCAAATGTAGGGGCTAATGCCGGTGTTCGTGGCAATGCTGGGGTAGGAGCTAATACTGGTGTTGGTGGAAATGTTGGAGCTGGGGTAGGGGCTAATGCTGGGGTAGGAGCTAATACTAGTGTTGGTGGAAATGTTGGAGCTGGGGTAGGGGCTAATGCTGGGGCTGGGGTAGGGGCTAATGTCGGCGTTAGTAAAAATATTGGGATCGGGACAGGGGCTAATGCAGGGGCCGCAACGGGGGCTAATACAGGGGCCGGAGTGGGGGCTAATGCTGGCGTAGGTGGCAATGTTGGGGCCAATGCTGGGGTTGGGGTGGGGGCTAATGCAGGGGCCAGAGTGGGGGCTAATGCTGGCGTCGGTGGCAATGTTGGGGTTGGCACAATACTGGGGTTGGTGGTGGAAATGTTGGTGGTGGCGGCAATCCTAGCGTTGGTGTTGGAGGCAATGCGGCGGTTGGGGGGAATGTTGGTGTTGGTGTTGGTGGCAATGCTGGGGTCGGGGCTAATGCTGGTGTTGGTGGAAATGCCGCAACCGGAGTTGGGGCGAATGTTGGGGGCAATGCAGCACGCAGGGGTAGGGGCAAATACTGGTGTTGGTGGTAATGCAGGGGTTGAGGAAAATGCTGCCGTTGGTGGTAATGTCGGGGCAAACACCGGCGTCGGGGGTAATACGGCAACTGGGGTTTGGCCAAATGTCGGCGTAGGTGGCAAAGCTATTGCTGGGGTCGGGGGAAATGCCGGTGTGGGTGAAAATGCTGGAGTTGGTGTCGGAGGGAATGCTGGTGTAGGTGGAAACGCTGGGGTTGGTGTCGGAGGGAATGCTGGTGTAGGTGGAAATGTTGGGGTTGGTGTCGGAGGGAATGCTGGTGTAGGTGGAAATGCTGGGGTTGGTGTCGGAGGGAATGCTGGTGTAGGTGGAAATGCCGGGGTTGATGTCGGAGGGAATGCTGGTGTAGGTGAAAATGCTGGGGTCGGTGCTAATACCGGCGTTGGTGAAAATGTTGGCGCTGGTGTAGGGGGAATGTTGGCGTTGGTGGCAATGTTGGGGCTGGTGTCGGGGAAAACACCGGTAATGGTGGCAACGTTGGGGCTACAGTAGGGGCTAGGGGCAAATGCTGGTGTAGGTGCAAATGATGGGCAGGAACCGGTGTTGGAACTGGGTTAGGGTCACGTTTTAGAAAAATTGAGTTGTAGTAGTTGTAAACATCAGTCTTATGACTTTGGTAATAGATGATATTAGAGTAATTACAAGATTTGACATTGATGGTTATAAATGTAACACCAATGATATAGGTGAATGAGTTGTAAACACGTTAGTAAATTTGAGTTACTTTATTAGATGCATCAATGTATATGTGTTTAGTTAATTATGTGGTTATTGTGATCAATTGTTAGTTTTTCTTGTAATAGTTATGAATAAATATTTTAAAATAATGAAAAATGTAATAACTTATTCCCTTACATCGGATATAATGCTCTTTTATACTATAGTACAAAAATAATATTTTATCTATGTGAGAGGTTGCCTAATGTGTTAGGACTGATTTAACCTATCTCATATATTGATATTCATAATTTTCTCTTGGAAATTCGTATGTTTATGGTAAACATCCTAAGGGATATTATATGAGTCAAACATCATAGCTTATGTACCCGATACCAAGGACTCACACTCACACTTAAGTCAATCACCTTTACTTTTGTCATTCCTTTGGGTATTTACGAGTTGTAACTACAACAAGAAGTATAAACCGTTAAGTACACATCATCGTTTAAAATATCTCAACTAAACTATGAATGTGTAGTCTTACACTCAACATCAACATGTAAATCATAAATTCATATAACCCTCAATTTTAGTCTCCCTTTGTTGACCATATTTTTCATGACATCCTTACGGACCTAACAACATTAAACTTGATTGTTAATGATTTGACGATACATATTAGGGTTGTACATGATTACAATGGATCGGAATTGGACCGTTAATTTTTTTTACAAAGGAAGTGCATACGGTTCGGTCCGCTCCATATAACGTTTCATAAAAACAGTTAAACGATTCGATCCGGACTGTTTGGACAACCATTATACAAACAATGCCTTGGATAAGGCATTGTGTTTGAGATCAACTAAGAGTTAATTCTCATCTAGAAATTTCACATTCAACTTAATAAAACTTTATCATCAATGCCTCAGATGATATTTGTTTGACACTACCCGGCCACATCCAATTCTAAATGCAAATAGTTGGTGCACATTTGATCCAAAAATGTTCCCATCTTAGACTTCTTTGTCTTATGTAAACTCATTCAAAGAGAGATCGTTCAATTTTTTGTAGGTGTTTACGAGATCTACGATGAACATTTTGTGCTCCATAATTAAATGAAGAATGTCCCTTGCAAGTACTTAAAGTTGTTTCATCACAAGTGGAGAAAGAGCTATGTGAATATACATTGAACAGTGTATGTCTTCAAACTTGTCGAAGTTAGGCCTTTGATATCCCAATGGAATTGTAATGACTTCATAGTGCATGAACATGTTTTTAATACCTTTTATAATGTATTTAATTTTGAAAATTTTGAAAATTGTCTAATTCATTGAACAATCATCTTCTCAAACTTCTTGCGGAGATACACTCAAAGTACCACTTAGACTAGATGTAATGCACACACTCTCATACATATTCCATGCTTGTTCTTGTCTAACTACTTTCTTGAAGGTGATAAACAACTTGATTTGATTTATATGTCCCTTTTATCTAGCCTCATTTTTTTAAAAAAATTTTATTCTTTCGTGCTAGGGGTGCATGTATACATTAACACCAATGTGTTTCCTGCTTCATCTTCTAAGTTGGTTTTGTATTGTACGATGACTTGGTCTTGAATCTCCCTACTAAGTATGTATGGAATGACATCTTCCTTGAATGGACAAGCTAAATTTGTCTTTGATTGAGTTGCATTAACAATCTTCGCTTTGTGGTCTTATCTATAGTAGTTCCCTCTCCAACTAAAAGTTCATATTCACTGGCTCAACTTGGTCATGATTAATAGGGATGTATTACGTGAGAATTTATCTTACCGGTGAATAATAACTAGGTTCGTTAGTAGTTGTTAGATCACAAATTACTTCTCACAAGATCACCATGGGTATCCCCAAAGCCAGAGGAGAATAAATTTTACAAGTTGTCTTACTTTTAAACACCTACGACCAATTTTTTTTGTCTTCTAACTTGTTGGACGGGTAAACATTCCACATATTGTTTTGAAGTCCTTAAACCATTGTTCTTTCTGGTGGTACAACATGGACTTCTGTTTTTGTCTCCTTGTTCTCGTTTACTCTCTTGTGATTGATTAGCAACTTGATCCATAAACATACTTTTTTCTTGCGTATTCTCCTTTTCATTTATTGAATTTGGGTCATCAATGTCATAGGGGCATATAACTATCACACAATGTTTATGTTCCATCTTCTAAGATGGCATTGTCTTAGTTGTATGAACGTTTCACATGATTTTTATAATTGCCGCATTTTCATTTTTTCCGGTGTCCGTTTGTCGTTTCAAATTACAGTTCGTGTAATATAGGTGAAAACATTTAAGTCCTAAACTAAAATAATAAAATTGCTCACTTAGCTCAAAATATCTTTTGAAAACTAGTGTGTCAGTTAAAAGCTTTGAATTTTAGTTTGTTTGGGAAGTAGATACGACCCCCAATAACTATATAAGCTCATACTTCTTGTAGAGTTAGAATTCAAGCTCAATAAGAAAAGTTCTTGAAAGACGCAGAGTGTCTATGCCAACGTTCATTTTAGTTTAAGTAGACAGATGAAATTTATTATATAATACTAAAATAAAAATGTGTAATGACACATGACCGACACATAATATAGCAAAGTGTAAACTAATGATGAAAAAATATTAGAACTAATGTAACATGTCATCTAAACTAGTATTACAAACATTTTGAACTAACAATTCTACTATATAATATTTATAAAAATTTATTTAAGAACACGTGATATCACCACATTAAACCACATTGGTTTCTTCCACATAATATTATCAGATTAAATTACGTTTGTTACATTTAAGTAATATTATTAGTTAAATTATTTTCTCAGTTAATATTATGATATATATATATATATATATATATATATATATATATAAATATATATATATATATATATATATAATGGGATTAAGATTCAAATTAAATTAAAATTTCTATATTTAACATATATTATATTATATGTGTACTGGACGAATAAATTATATAGTTTTTTAAGTCATTTTTTTTGCACAATATATAAGTAGTCATTAATTTTCACATTTAAACAACGAAATGTTTATAATATATTAATTATAATAAAATCAATTTTATATCCATAAAATTTTCTTATTTGAAGTTCTCCCTTTATAAAAATTCTAAAAACATAGGATGAATTTGTAGTTTTTATAGTTCAAATAATTTTTTCTATAATAATGACTTAAATACATAGTAATATACCATCTTACTTCTAATTTTAATATGTTTATTATTTTGTTATTAATTTTTCAACTCGAAATACACAAGACTTGGGCGGACAAAATAAGTTGGTACGTGAAAGCGAAAGAATTGTTTGTTTGTTTTTTTGGTGAATAAGCGAAAGAATTGTTTACACATCCACCATTAACGTAATTGAATAACCTATTAAGTTCGACCCATGATCTAAATCTAGCACGTAAGCATAATACGTGTATCCATATAGTTATCTATGAGGCCCAAGTTTTTTTTTAAAAAAAAAAGAAAGAATACGTAAATATAGCTCTATGAATGAGCAAATTGTCAATAACATTTCATCGCTTTTTTAAATAATTGATAACGATTTATAAACCTATCCGTAAATATAATGACGTGGAAACAAACACCCCCGAAATCTTAAACCGTCTTTGTTTGCACATCATTGTAAATATATGTTAAGTTGAACATCATTGTAAATATATGTTAAGTTGGTAAAATTTTAGTTATAGTATAAATAAAAACATATGTATAAACCGTATTTGCTTAAAACTTGTTTAGATGTTCACATTATAATCTTCATTTTTAATTTGTCTTAAATATTCCGGTTATTTTGTTATTTAATTAAAAAAAAAGAGTATATTCGTATTTATATTATAAAACGCTAGTTTATTTAAAGATACCCTTATCAATTTGAGTGTTCATGTAAATATTAATCTAGTTTATTTTGTAATAGCAAAGATAGGAGTTTGCAAATTTGAACCGAATCTGATCGGAAATTACGGTCCAATTCGGTCTTGGATTGTAATTATCAGATTCGATCAGGCCTGGTCCTAGACCTTTGTCAAAAAAATTTTAAAAAGGACACGCAAAACGGTCCCGGCCGATCCATGAACAGATTTATACTAATAGTAAAACAGTATGGTCCGTAAATTTCCTATGAACAACCCTAACCAAACACTATTTATATAATATTTTACGCATACTAGATGTTGTTTAATCATTTTCCAAAACTAACTACCTCATAAAATATTATATATTTGCTTAATCACCCATATTACTTTTTATAACAAGTTAAAATTAATAGGTTTGTGGGTAAAAACGGCATAATGTAAGTGTAATTTCTATAACTTTTTCCATCAAAAGTACATACCTGTGTGACATGGGTTTCTTGAAGATTCTGAGTTGACTACCCTTTCAGCTATACCAAGCAAGGGGAAGATCGATTGAAGTTTTCAGAAAAAAAATCTATTATTCTTAGATTTCATTTTCTTGGTGGTTTTGTAGATCAATTGAAATTCATCTCAAAACTTCCTTTCTTCTCCAATCCTCTCCTTCACTAATATTTCAGCTGCAAATTTAATCCTTTGGAGCATGTCACCTACAAATGACCAAAGCTTTGATCTCTCCAATGGAAACTTTAGTGTAAAAGGTGTGACATTGCTCAATGAAGTTCCTTCTAATGTGTTTTTCAAATCTTTCTCATCAATTTGTGTCTCCTCCAATGCTCCACTTCCTCTATACCAACGAGTGCAATCCACGGCTTATCGAGGCGGCTTCTTCGGCTTTCAAGCCGAAGAGCCCTCAGATAAGCTCATGAACTCACTTGGAAAGTTTAAAGATAGAAACTTTCTCAGCATTTTCAGATTCAAAACTTGGTGGTCAACGCAATGGGTAGGGACATCAGGATCTGACCTTCAAATGGAAACTCAATGGATTCTTCTTAATGTCCCCGAAATCGAATCTTATGTTCTAATTGTTCCATTGATTGAGGGTGCGTTTCGTTCTTCACTCAGAGCCGGTGATGATGATCAAGCTATTATCTTCGTTGAGAGTGGTTCGACGCAGGTTAAAGAATCGTTTTTTAATGCTATAGCTTATGTTCATGTGTGTGATAACCCTTATACTATAATGAAAGAGGCTTTTAGTGCTATTAGGGTTCATCTTGACACATTTAAGCTTTTGGAAGAGAAATTGACTCCAAGGCTTTTGGATAAGTTTGGTTGGTGTACTTGGGATGCATTTTACTTGACTGTGGATCCAATTGGTGTGTGGCATGGTGTTGATGAGTTTGTTAAAGGTGGGATTTCTCTTAGATTTCTCATCATTGATGATGGTTGGCAAAGTATAAATAGAGATTCCGATGACCCGGATCGTGATTTGAAGAATCTAGTCACCGGTGGCGAGCAAATGCTTGCTAGGCTTTATAAGCTAGAGGAAGGAGAGAAATTTAGAAGCTACAAAGGAGGTTATATGTTGGAATATGATTCATCATCTTATAACCCGAAAAAACCGAAAATGATCATCTCTAAGGCAAATGAGATCAAGGATGCTTTGAAGGAACTCAAGAGAGCTAATGAGGATGACTTGCCTAAGATTGATGAGAAGATCAAGGTGTTGCAAAGGGAATTTGATGAGCTAATCGATGTGGGATCGTCGTCGAGTGGGAGAAGTGATGAGTGTGATGAGGATCAAGAGTTTGGTATGAAAGCTTTCACAAGGGATCTTAGAAGTAAGTTTGAAGGATTGGATGATATATATGTGTGGCATGCTCTTTGTGGAGCATGGGGTGGAGTTAGGCCCGGTGCTACCCATTTGGACACTAAGATAGTACCTTGTTATCCTTCCGATGGACTCGACGGAACTATGAATGATCTCGCCGTGGTTAAGATTATGGAAGGTGGGATCGGACTTGTTGATCCGGATCAAGCCGGTGACTTCTATGATTCCATGCATTCATACCTTGCAAGTTCAGGGATCACCGGTGTCAAAGTTGATGTTATTCATGTACGTTCTCTTCTATTGATCACTTTCTTTAGGTCATGTTTGGTTTCCATGAGGATATTAGATATTAAAGTTATATATGTGTTTGATAAATTTTAATATGGATCGGACAATATCGAATTTAATATTATTAGTATAACTTTAATATAATCTAAGGACTCGTTTGGTATGATAAGATATCATATATAAATATCAATATGAGATATGATTATATAAAATGAATGATATCGGGATATTTAGGTATAAGGGATATCTTTGATATGGGTATGTGATATCTAAAACCTACATTGATATGACTAGCAAACAAACCCTAAATATTAGTACACTCCTACCCATATCTTCACATACCTACCCAATATGATATCTCATATAATAAGTTTATGGTATTGTTTCTCTCTATATATAGACACTTGAATATTTGTCAGAAGAATATGGTGGAAGAGTTGAGCTAGCAAAGAAGTACTATGAAGGGCTTTCCAATTCCTTGAAGAAGAACTTCAATGGAAGTAATCTCATCTCAAGTATGCAACAATGCAATGACTTTTTCTATCTTGGAACCAATCAAATATCCATGGGAAGAGCAGGTGAGACTTTGTAATATTAATCAATCAACGTTTTGAAGAGTTCAATATTTGAGTATTGTATGGAAAAATCTTTTAGGTGATGACTTTTGGTTTCGAGATCCGAATGGAGACCCGGATGGTGTGTTTTGGCTACAAGGGGTTCATACGGTTCATTGCTCCTACAATAGCTTATGGATGGGGCAAATCATCCATCCTGATTGGGACATGTTCCAAACTGACCATGTTTGTGCAAAGTACCATTCCGGATCGCGAGCCATTTGTGGAGGACCGATCTACGTTAGTGACTCGTTAGGCGGTCACGACTTTGATCTCTTGAAAAAACTTGTTTACCCCGATGGAACCATCCCTAAATGCCAAAAATTCGCTCTTCCGACGAGAGATTGCCTCTTTAAGAATCCTTTGTTTGATCAAAAGACCCTCCTCAAGATATGGAACATAAACAAGGTAAATTCATGTTTCCGTTGCGTTTAACAAAGCATCTCAGAAGTAAAAGTGAAATTTTGAACATTTTCTTTTATTTTTCTTTCCGTCGTCTCATTAAACCAACTCATATATCATTAAAGACGTTTATTTGTGTGTAGTATGGAGGCGTAATCGGAGCGTTCAATTGTCAAGGAGCCGGGTGGGACCCAAAAGAAAGGAGGATCAAGGGATACAAGGAATGCTATAAGCCTATGGAAGGCACAGTTCATGTTAGTGACATAGAATGGGACCAAAACATGGAAGTACTAGAGATGGGTTATGTTGATGATTACGCGGTCTATATGACCGAAGCCAACTCCCTCAATGTGATGAATACGGAATCAAATCCTATCAACATTGTTATAAACCCATCCTCTTTCGAGTTGTTCACATTCGTGTCAATCAAGGAACTCGGCCATGGTGTGAGCTTTGCGCCGATTGGATTAATGAGCATGTTGAATAGTGGTGGAACTTTGCAGGATTTGGAGTACAATACCAATGAAGTTGGTGAGTCAAGTGTTGTGATGAAGATCAAGGGTGAGGGTAGGTTGTTGGCTTACTCGAACCGGTTGCCTAAGACGTGTTTGGTGAACAGAAAGGAGGTTGATTTCGAGTGGTTTGATCACAATAGGCTTGAGTTCAATGTGGCTTGGATTGATGAGGATGGGGGTATCTCTGATGTGGTTGTTCAACTATGAAATTTGTGTATGCTAATCCAACTCTTAACATTCATATGATGTAATTATCAACATTGTATTGCTTAATTGTGGCAAAAACTCTTGTAATTGTGGAGTGCAATCGTAATGATTTTATGCTTGTGGAGTGTAATCGTAATGATTTGCATTATATAACTTAATTTATATGATGCTATTTGCAATATTGTATACTTATATGTTTCGGTCACAACTCACAAGATTACAAGAGTTGGTCAAGGTGCATGTATCTGCGTGGAAATAAAATTTTAGCCTCTAGACATTTTAAATTCGAATACTAGTTTTTGATTGATTTAAGTCTACGGATAAATTTTAAGGATACATAACAATAATTTTGATATTTAAAAAAATTATATAAAATATAGACTTATATTTTGTAACCTTAACTATTTTACAATAAATCATTTTCTAATTTAATTTGGTATCCATAAAACATGCTTGTTTTGAAAGACTTGTATTGAAAATTAACTTGTATTTCTTCCGTTCGTCTTTGACGCATTTGAGTTTATTGCTCCTGAGGCCGTCGAGATTCTCAAGAGGGTGCGGCGGGTCTTACATGATAATGTTCTAATTTAATTTGTTATCCAGAAAACATGATTGTGTTGAAAGACTTGCATTGAAAATTAACATGTGTTCTTCTGTTCGTCTTTGACGTATTTGAGTTTATTGCTCCCGAGACCGTCGAGATTCTCAAGAGGGTGCGGCGAGTCTCATGTGGTAATGTTGTATCTCATAGGTCTTATGTAGTTTTTAGAAGGATCGATTTTGCTATCAAAAAAGGATAGCGGCGTAACTTGTTGTCCGCTGTCAATGTAAATTCCTAAACTCTTTTTTAAATATATATATATATATCATGAAAAATTTGTTATATCTAAAATCAATTATTTATTTCTTCTAAAATAGAGGTATTTTTACATAATCTTATTCTAGAGAAAATTAAAATATTGTTTTTTTTATAATTTTAATACAATTTAGTCTATAGATAATTTTTGTATAGATTAATATCGAATACATAGTACATAAAAATAAAAATTTTATTTTTTATTTTTTTTTGTTATTTAGACAAAAACCTGGCTGACGGTGGACTAGTTTTTGGAGAGAAAACAAACGACTACAAAGTACAAACTACATGATACATACTGGGCCCCAATGTTCAACCACAAAGCACAGTACCCTGGCCCGTTTCAGATATGGACTCAAATGTTAAAGTCCAAAACAACTCCAGATTGAAAGCCCATTTAGAAGGCCTCCTTTTCTGAATAAAAGATGCATCGAACAAAATTACGTTACTGTAAAGTGTGTTTATAGACATTATCTTAAGGATTTTTTTGGAGTGAACTGAAAATATAACAGCTGAGAAAAGTGAAAAGACATTATCTTAAGGATTTTTTTATGGTAAGATAAACAGAGATTGTTAAATTTAAAACCTTAAAAATAAATTTGTCATTTTGTTAATACATTGTCTTGAGCCCACAAAAAATAAGTTGTCTTATTGTATAAAATATACTCTTCCGAACGATAGATCACGTTGGAGTAAACATTAGAAAAAGTGGAGGGGAAATGGAAATCCAGCGATTAAAGAGAAAAATGATTAAATGGCATGTGATAATGTAATTAAATTTAATCACATGAGATAATGATTTTCAAATGAAGAACCTGAAATGAGCCACGTAAACCCATTCAGCCAAAATCATACATCAGACCCACGTCACATTTCCTCCAACACACAAACTTTGTTTATTTATTTATCTATTTATTTTATTAAAAAGTGGGAAAAGAGGTTAATTTCTAATAAACTGTCATTCTAAAACATGTTGTTGTTTTTTTTTTATGGATGAGGTTTCGACGTTTTGTACAAATATTCCATCATAACTCATAAGCAGTTTTTTTTGGTTCCCAACTCTTTGTATAAATTAATTTGTGTGTTTGGAAACTAACAAACATTATTAGTTTGCCCGTATTTACACGAAAGTTGTACTAAACTATTTTTTATGATCATAAATAATGTCTCCTTGTAGCAAAAAAATATGATTTTTTAAATAGTTATAATATAAAATAAGAAATAAATATATCTAAAAATCAATATTTTAGAATTAAATCATGTTAATATTTTAAGAATTTAACGATAATCATGTATCGTTATAATCTTTATAAAAATTTATAAATAAAATATTAATTGTTATAACTAAAGAACGTGAAATAAGAAATTAAAAGAAAATATTATAGATTATAATTGAAGAATATAGATTTCTTATAATATGTCCAAATTTTACTTATAATAGTTTATCTATGGTCGTAGTATAAAATAAAGTTATTATTGAATTTAAGAATATTACATGTTTTAATTACAAATATGCAAACGTGTGGTTTAATAGGAAATGACATGTAAATCCAGTGTAGATTAATATGGTAATATTAAGTAAAAAAGCTGAGTTGGATTAAAATTAGGATGACACTTAGTATCAAAAATCACTCTTATTTTAGTATTATATATTAAAAAATAAATAAATTTTTTTTTAACAAACTATCATACCACCTAGTCTTACAAATATAAACAAAATAAGCACGATTTAGATAAGGAAATTGAAAATGAATATCACCTTTTTAAGTTTAAAATAACTTAAATCATTTCATTACATGGACTACTTACACTCCTTTTATTTTATAAAGGTGATATAAATTCATTTGCAAAAATTTTAGCAAAACATACTAGTCATAACTTTTATCTCAAATAAATAATTTGTTAAATAAGTGCTTGAGTAAGTATTGCATACAAGTTATTGGTAATAAATTTACAAGTACGAAGTCATTCATTTTAAGTTAAGTTTTTTTTTTTCAAAATAATTTAGCGTTTTAGACGTTCTTTCTTATTTATATTTTATTATAAAAAAATGACCAAAAATAATACCAAATATGAGATATGAACAAATTATAATATAAACTTTAAAAATTACTATTTTATATACAAACTAATTTACATTAAACTAGTTTTGATACAGGGTGAAATTGTGGCCAAATTTTATTTCAAAAACAATACATACATTTTTAAATCACAAAAAATGGCCCCTATATTTCGTTTGCCGCCGGCGGGCCGTTCTTCTCCGGCGACCTCGATGCAAGCGGTCATACGACGGTGGGTGGCTTTCGATGCTGATGATGGCAGGTTCTTCTCTCGCGTCGGTTATAGATTATGGCTCTAGTATAGGAAGAAGGAACACGGGTGGTACATGCTTCGCGAGAAGATGGGTTGGGTAGGTGTAGGGCTTGCGATCCGGCAATGGAGGTTGTTGGTGGCGCAACAATGGCCGTCAAAGGAGGCAACGGTGGACGAACTGCACTGGTGTAACTCCCCCGGCAAGGCTCAATTCAGTTAAAAAAACAGAGGAGGTCGACAATCGATTTCCAGATGCAGATTCCGGCGAGGTTCAATGTGGCGGAAAACGACAATGCTTCGGTTTTCGACAATGGTACGTGGCACTTGGTGGTGACCGGATGAGTTGACGAATCTGTTGAAGACGACAAACTTGTTGCAGGCGGCTAGGTTTGGCTTCCGAGAGAGAAACATGAGAATAGAGAGAAGTGTGGGGAAGAGACGATGAATAAGAAATTTTGTTTTTTGGAGTACTTCACGGGATTTTCTAATTCCGTAATTAACGTCAAAACTCCATACCTCCAAATTTCAATTAACTCATCTATAATATATCGATAATTAAAAATCCTCGATTTAATCCAAATTTAAACCGACCATGAAAATTTTGAAGCTCGGATATCAAATATACCACCACTAAAAAGAAGTTTCATCCCGAAACTTAATATAGACGAGTAGTAAGAAGATCTTCAAGTTATCAACACGTGTAAGCTCTCTAAAGGGTTTTACATCACTAGTTTTTACCAAATCAAATTCGTCCTCAAGCATGATTCATATGTACATATAATGCAACTATACCATTATAAGTTGAATTCATATCATACTTGATGCAATAGAAATATTAGACTCATTTGTCCTCTTCATCTAAACACTTGAGGTTGAATAATCCCCGTTCTCTCGACTTCTTTTTAAATCTACCTACGTCAAGTATGTTAATAAGTAGCTCGATGTCCATTCTTACCGCAAGCAAAACAAGTGACTATCTGCCACGGACAATCGTTCATTTTGTGTCTAGTACTTCCACAGTTATAACATCTTCTATCGTCACCTTCTTTTAATATGTCTAACCGATTCACTTCTTGAGTGAAACTACCTCGAGAAGTGGATCTCAGTTCATTATACCCACCAGCACCAAACACAGTCTTTGACTTCTTGTTCGGACCTTGTAAGTTCTCTAATCTCTCATGCATCGGGTAAACCATCTCATATGTCATTGCAACATCCTGGTACTGGTCAAACGTTGTGCACTTAAATCCCAAAAATATATGCACGAATATCTAGCCTCAAACGTCTAGCGAAGGCTCGGATCCGCTGTCTCTCAGTCGAGTACTCCTCAACCACAAATACCAACTCTCTTTTGAACTTTCTCACAATCTCAACCACGGGTAGGTCCTCTAGCCCAACCTCCTAAAATGCATGCACTCTAACCTCTCTAATAGTGGAGGGGCAAAATCTTTCCCTTATCAACACCTAAAACTCGTCAACTTATGACAATGTCCGGATAACCACCTCAATAATGCATCTCCTTCCAATAGAGTATGTACTAACTCCAACCTTCGACCATAGGTACTCTCAATGAACTAAGGGCAACAACAACTCATCCAAGTCATACCTCGACTTTGTCTCCTTGTGCTCCGGAAAAAGGTGGAATCTTCATTTGATGAAATGTGTTCAACCACTTATCTGGTCTAGGATCATGTTTATCCTAACGACCTTTCACAGTCTCGTCTGACCTCTTTAATGTCTCAAAGTTGATGGAGGTGTGGTGTGATCGAATGATGCTCGGGGAGATGGGGTGTTGGTATGGTAGGTGCTCTAACATCTACTGTAACCAGAATAGTCATATGAGAATTTGGGTCGCTCGTATCTGATGCTCGAGGAAAGGTACCAGGGGAAACGGGTACTCGATGTCCTTCAATCATGTCTTCTAGAATATCATTGACGGTGCCATGAATAATGTCAGGGAGGATCTGTTCATCAAATGAAACTCTCCCAGAAGAAGCAAATTAGTGAATACTCTGAGATCTCGATCTAACTCCCAATGATGGCTCCTCAAAAGGCAAATCTCTACCTCTAGCCCCATCTCGAACTCTAGCTCTACCTCGAGCTCTAACTCGGCCACAGTAACGGAGTGTAGGTCATCTTGTATCTCTTCCTCGAACGGTGACAACTCCCGAAACTCTCGGGCATACCATGTCTACAACGTTGTATGTCACGATTAACATCAACAAACTATACTCTAAAACATCCTATAACTTTTATAAACAAAAAGTAATACATGGACCTAGAGTTAATTAGTTAATTTTTTCCAAGATCATCACAGTTAAAACACCGTCGACCCGTAGCTGCAAGCAGTGCAGCTGCGGGGTAACTTGGACGTCTCCGGTTTAGTACATAATCAACAACTCCACCAGCACCACTGGTCTCCCCAGTTCGCTGTCTCTTCCCAGGCCTTCTATGCTCCTCTGAAACTCGAGGAATCTCAACAACATGTGCCGGTACAACTGGCACCTGAGTAATTCTATGAAGCCCTTCAAACGATTCCCCATGTGCTGGCAGATCCGGGGTACATCTACCCACTCTGGCAGCCTCTTCCACTTGTCTGATGTATGCGCGGAAATCTGGTCCCCTCATAATGACATAACCCGAGTCATCAGACTGGACTCGCGGTGGTGTATGTCTCCCAGCTATACCGTTCCCAGTCTCAGGAACGACATTCTCAGCAGCAACGTCCTCGTGAACCTCCTCCGCTGCACGTGGATCAACAGCGGGAATCCTACCACATCCTCTACCTAGAGAGGGTCTACCTCTACCTCGTCCAGCTGCAGGTAATGCTCTAGTCTGAACCATCTGTAGAGGACGTTAACCTAACTTAAAAGGCTATATATATATATATATATATATATAGATATATATCAAATCGATCACAACATAATATCTATATATATCTATACTGTCAAGATCTTCAGAGGGGCGATGACTCACGTACACGATATCCCAAAACATTTGTACTCATTTCAAAACCAAAACCTTTTGAAAAGTCAGACCCCTTTCGGGTTCTATTTATTTATCTATTCGACCTTTATCGCAGATTACAAGTGCCATTGTTGTCAACTTGGGCTCTGATACCAACTTTGTAACACCCCGAATCCGTAGGACTCGAGGTGCTACTGGGCTAGGATCTCACAATGGATCCTGACCCTAGCATGACAACAAGTTCACTGAATCTTACAACAAGGCACCGATAGATTAAATACAAAACATCAAACTGATATAAAAGTATCAAAAGGTTTATACAACGTGCTTCTGAGTACAAACAAAACATAAATATATACATGGTCAAAAGATCCCATATCCCACGAGAACGACCTAGTGTACGGAGCCCTCAACAGATCACCCACTCTAGATCACTCTGCAGTTCCCCTAACCTGCAAGGGATCTACAACACGGTATAAAACCGTTAGTTATCCATACACATATATGAGATGATAAGCATAAGCACAATCACACATCAAGGAATAATAACACATCATCATGCTTTCACACATTTATCCGATTTATTATCTTTATAAGGTCCAATCACTCAAACGTATATATATATATATATATATATATATATATATATATATATATATATATATATATATATATATATCAATATGAACATATGTGACACGAGGAATATAACCCTCGCCTCTGGGTGTTCATGGCAGCTGGAGTGGTCCCTGGTCAAACCCACCCGTGTACACTGAGGGAATGGGGAGTGGCCAACCGTTTACCAAGTCTGACCCAACCACAGAGAATCGCCCAGACTCCAAAGGGATGAAAGGAACAGCTGTCAAGCCCTACAATGGGCAATCACTATACCATAGGTCGGTAATCATCATAACTCATGCTATCAAGCAAATAACACACACACCACTCATGCACACATCCAATATAAGGATGGTAGCTAAGAAAGTCCTATGGACTTACCTCAACCTCGGAAGTCTCAAACCCAATCGGCTCCAACTCTGGAGATCAACATTGCCTAAACAAGGCATAACAACATATATCAAACTCATAATCATCACAGGGGTCACACCTAGACCCAAGGGATCCATAAGGATCGTATCCTAACTCATAAACCTCAAAGCCATAACTAGCATAAACGATAATGTACTCATCATCATTCTAACCTCATACACATACCTAGCATGCTACTAACCCGCTCATACTAGGAAAGGAAAGGATCTACCCAACTCTAGGTAGATCCGGGACAAGACGCACCTGCGTGACAAGAGAGACGCAGGGGCGGAGCAAGGGAACCCGCAGGCGCGGCAAAGCTCGGCCGCAGGCGCGGTGACAAAGGCCGCAGGCAACGCAGGCGCTGTGACACGGCTCCCGCAGGGGCGGCGTCTTCAAGGCGCGGGGGTGGCGACAGTGCAGAATGCTATCCCGCGGTTCCTCTTCGGCTCTTCACGTGATCAAATCACGTCTTCTCCATTCCAAAGTCACACACATACATATACATACACAATCCCACATCAACATATATCTATACATGCATCTAATCCTAAGCTAAGCAAAGGAATTCAAGAAAGGAAGAAGAGAAAAAGAAGAAGACTTACCACACTTGTGGTCTATGCAAGGAAAAGAACACAACTATCACCTCGGCTGGCCTCCAAGCTCAGCAACAACATCCATCAACATCATCATCAACAACACACAACTCTCTTCCAAACTCAAGGCAACCAACTCAAGATCAAGAAGAAGAAAGGAAGAAGCAAGGAGAACGTAAGGGGTCTGGAAAGGAAATGAGGAACACTTGCTCAGCAAGCCAAAGCAAGGGAAAAGGTTAAGGAAGTGAAAGAGTAAAGAACGGGACAAAGGTCAACAAAGCCGGCTGCAGCCGCGGGAAACGGCAAGGACGGGTTTCCCGGCCGCAGGGGCGGATCACTACACTGGCCACAGGGGTGGCTCCACGAACCCGCGGGGGCGGCTAAGGCCAAATCTGGCTCCCAAAGACTAAGGCTCTTACAAACCATTCACTTTCATATCCATCTCATAGCTTCCGCCACCCACGTTCTATTTGTTTGAACCCCATCCACAATCAACAACGGAGTAGTTGAACACTTAGTTCGATCTAGATCCGCGCTATTTCTATCATTGGTATCAGAGCAAGGGATCGACTGATAGAAATAGCGCGGATCTAGATCGAACTAAGCGTTCAACTACTCCGTTGTTGATTGTGGATGGGGTTCAAACAAATAGAACGTGGGTGGCAGAAGCTATGAGATGGATATGAAAGTGAATGGTTGATTCGATCTAGGTAGATCGATCAAGCCGTTGAAGTGGATAGGATAGTTGATCCTTCAAAAGGATCCTCGAATGCGAATGCTTGGATCAAAGACTAGATTCAAGATATTACTTCAAGATGATGGAAATGAAAGTGATGTCCAAACTAAGTAGGATGAATTTACCTTCTCAATACTTAATTGATTTGAACATGCTTTACAAGTGAGGTCAAGCATCCTTATATATTGGATGAATGCCACACCAAAAGTCGGAAATAAATGACGGAAATAAAGGCGGGAAATAAAGTCGGGAAATAAATGGCGGGAAATAAAGCCGGGGCTAACTCCCGAATTGAAAGGTCAAGACCATCAATGATCGGAATTTAACTCCCGGAATTATGTTCCGGAGTTAAAGTTCCGAAAATTAAAAGTCTATTATTTAAATTGCAAAAATATAATAAAATATAATAATATATGCTAGCTTCATACTATGGATAGGCATGTCGCTTGCTGGGTCATCTTAGCCGGGCCCACAGATGATATCGCCATCCGGGGGCGTATCATATATCTTAAAAGCTCAATAATAAAGTGCATAGTTTTAGATAAGCATGTTAATCGATTTTAGGAATTTAGGTATACATTTTTTATGTCGCTAGAAGGTTAGGTAGGCACTTAGAAAGTTCGAAGAGCTTCCCACTCCTAGAATTCCTAAGAATATCTTTTGAGTGTTGTTGGAAGTTTATAAATGTATGAATTGGTAGTTATGTTTCTCGTTTGATCAGGTATTTGATATTATATGCGCGTATAGACGATAATGGGTAATTGGCCGATCGTCTAGATGGTAACGAGTAATGGCCGACCGTTGATTAGTTCAGGTAAGTCTTATTGACTTACTTAGCTATCTTTCCTCGTATTGGTGTGCATTATTATAGTGGTGTGTGCTTGGTGATTTATAATTATAACTTGAGTAGGACGACATTACTATTATATAAGACCCAAGTGTGTATAACGGGTCATGGCATCACTGCCCAACTCAGACATGAGTCTGGGAGGTTCTCCACGACTAGCTCATACAGTGTATATGGGGAGATGCATCAAGCCACTCCTATTGGTATACGGGGATAGAGGTTAGGGTCACGGGATCCTCGTGCCACACTATAAGTTGAACTTAGAAGTGAATCACCTAAATAAGGATAATAATGAGATTTTGCATGCAAACATGATTATGTGTTTAATTCCAACATTTACGTGTGATTGTGTTATTTTAGTACTTAGCTTGTGCCTTAAGATTGTTAGCTAACGGTTTTGCCGTTATGTTGTTAGATTTCTTGTAGATTAAGGAAGTTGTAAAGTGATCCGGAGCGGATGGTTAGTCGTGTCCACGTACTCATATAGTTTGGGGTTGTCCTTCAAATTTTACATGCATATATAGACTAACATTATTTTAGAATGTTATTAGTTATGTCTTACATGACTGTCACATTCTATGCATTCATGTCATTATTATTTATATAAAAAAAAATTATCTGTTTTATTTATATTTATTATGTCTTGTTGTAAGATTCAGTGAACTTATTGTCAAGTTAGGATCGAGACAAATAACTCGTGAAACCTCAAATTCCAAAATTTTGGGTATTATCTATAACACCAATAGAACAAATTAAGCTTCTTTTTTTTTTAATTATAAATCATAGCTAGCAAAGAGATCTGCTCACCAAAATATACTCTTAATTCGGATTCATGCTTGTAACATATAACACCAATAGAACAAATTAAGCTTTTTTTTTTAATAGAAATAAAATAAAGTAAAAGTTGAAGACATATGTGAGAATGTGACAATGACGTACAATAAATCAAAATTCCACATGTGCTTTCAGCCCTAATGTCTGCCTATAAATTAGTTAATTAGGTTATGTACCCTTCATAACTCATATCGATCTCATATCCAATCCTACTTAAACAAAAGAATCTTACAAAATATGAACCATTTTTTTTTTGATCGGTAGGAAGGATACATACAGATTACAGACCACATCACAATTTCTTTTAACATATTTACCTTTACTTACACATATTTATTATTATTATTATTTATTTTCCTTCTCACTATTCGACTTATAATTATGTAAGTAAAAAGGATAAAATGACTGAGTGGAATATAGGGCGATAAAGTGAATATTTTAGTATTATAACCAGAAATAATTTTTGTAATTAAAAAAAACAAAAATAACTTATAATAGGATTTAAGTATTTCTTTTAGTACTTAATTTTAATTTTAATTTTAATTATTCATGAAATATGTTTTGGATACAAGGTTTTGGGTATTGTGATTAATATATAATTATATTAATAAAATTTATGAGATACAGTGTGTCCGTTTCGTAAGAAGGAGGAAAAAGAGTTTGAACTCAGGGTTTTTTTTTTTTGCCCGAAATACATGTAAATTATATCTGTAAAAAATCACTATCTTTTACTAATAAAAAATAATCCTCTTACGCTAATTTTCTCAATAGAAAAAGAAGAAGAAAAAAAAATCTTTTCTGATTTTTATTAGCTGCGTCAATTAAAAAATATGACTAGCCGATAGAGTGTTTTTTTTTTTTTTAATACCTAATCTAATCTTGTTACAATTAAGCATGTTCTAGGCGGCTAGAAATTGGTGGTTAGCATAATTATATACCCTAATTTAGTTAGCTAAAATGAATAACTATCAAATCCATCACCTAATTAATCCATATAAATATCTAATTTAAATGTAAATATGTCTGAATTGATTTAATTTGAAAATTAGATGGGGAAATTTGGCAATGCATGTAAGGTCAATGAAGTTTGGGTTAGTTTGTTTGAGTAATAAGTAGAACATATGTTATGATGTTACATGTGCATGCATGTTCTTTGGCCCAAAATGCTCCCTAGCTACTATCACTTATTATCATGTCAAACTAACTTTTCCTTTCCTATATTGCATGTACTATGTTTTAACTTGTTATTATCATGTACAACTTTTTTTATTTACATACTATTAATACTATTTTTATCATTATAATATACTTTTTAAATCAAATATAAATAGTAAAATTTATTTAGGAGATAAATAATATTTTTATATGAAAAAAACATGGTAATATGACTTGAAATGTCCTGTTTAGACACGTCAACAACATATAATGATTGATAAAAATACAATTATTTTCTCAAAAAATAAGAGTTTTAATAATAAAAATGTTGTGATCATGATATTGTCAGAAGATCATTTCCCTTATCCAATAAACACAGGGGATCTCTTGCTCAAATTATAGTTAATTTACATACAAATTCTAAAACTCGGAATTGATAATGTATTCAAATATATTATTTTTGTACCAAATAATTATTATTTAAAAATATTTCATATGTTTTTGTTTGAAATGATAATATGATTCTTGATTGGTCCCTTGTTTGGGAACATGTAAAAGGTGAAGAGACTAGTGGAAATTTCTAAGTATGATCCTAATCTCACATTAGAAATGCAATTAAGGGGAGAGTGGGTCCCATGGCATGGAATAATCCAGGCTGTCATGCTGAGGTGGATGGGTCATCAAGATAGAAGGTGGGTGTGTTTGTTTTATCATGTGGAACCATGTGCTTTCACATTAGCCACATCACCCCCAAACCAAACTTTTTTTTTCCCTTTTTTTAATTTTATTATTCGATCTACACTTGCATTGTTTTCATTCGTTCATCCTATTTTCTTGGAGCCCTATTTAAAAAATTATAATTTAATATCATAGATTTTTCACAATTTTTTTAAAAAATAAACTAACATATTATAATAATATTTATGATAAATATTATTATATATATATAATTATATATATATAATAATCCAATACTGATGAATATAATTATCATAGTTAATTATTTATTATTGAAAATTATTTATAAGCATGGAATAACAAATATCTAATATAAGTTGAGAATGGAGAGACAACAAATGACTTGTCTTTGTAGCAATAAGATATGAGCCTAAATTTGCAAGGCTAAAGTTATGTTTCATATATAGCTGTACCACTAACTTTGTTTGTCATTGAAAATGAACCGTCAAATTTGAAATTTTATTATGTGGGTCCTTTTTTTTCTTTAATTTTATAGTCATGCTTGTTCTTAGAGTTATAATAATGTATAATTATCTCATGTTTATCCAATTAATGTCCACCAACTCACCCTTAAACCAATGTCTAATGAGTATAAATAGGTCCCATATTGGTATCCTTATAGCCAATTGATAACTTCAAGTTGAAACACATCTTCTTGCTCTTTACCACAAAAATGGGAGCTTCTTCACATTCTCTTAACACTTTTTGTAAGACAAGCCATGGGAGGAGAGGTTACAAGAAGTTGTTGATGGTGAAGAGAAGGCGAATGGCGACAATGAAGACGAGGAGAGTTCTTATGAAGAGGAATCTGTCAAAGCCCAAAGATCACGGGTTTGACGGCAAGGTTCAAACTCTGGAGAGGCTTATCCCAAACCACGAATCGAATGGGTTGGAAGGGCTTTTTAGGGAAACGGCGGATTATATTTTGGCCTTGCAAATGAGGGTTAGGGTTATGCAAATGATGGTTGATGCATTGGAAGATGGTTACAATACTACTACGACGACTACTACTTCACATGTCTGAAAAGGAGACGATTTTCATCTTGTATACATCCAACTCATTCTTTACAAATCATTTTTTTTTTGGTTTTTTTTTAATATCTAGTTTTAATTTCTGCCCTCTCATAGCCTATATTAGGGTTAATTACGATATATTGATGAGTTAGCTTGCGTGGTTTGAGGATTTATATATAACCCATTTGGCATTATTAATTTGTTTTGGTTACTCCTTGTCTTCTTAGTCTAATCCTTATCTATTACTCATCACATGGCCTTATAGCCATATTCACTCGAAAGCTTAATGATCAAGGTAGCAAATTGGCATGTGATCGATGTAAAATTATAAGGACTAGCTTGTAAAGTATGGCCCAAAAATGAAGATCACATGGCCAATTGATACGTCAAACATATATGCACCAATTGATATGTCAAACATATGTGCAAATTAATACAAAGGAACGTTTATATATTGTAATCGAGGTACTTTGATCAACCTTAGGTCATTAATAGGTACAAGGAAAAAAAAACAACCAATCAAATAACAAAGAACGACCAAAGAAAAACACCAAACCCCATATACCAAGTCCGTTAGGGGATATGATCACACGAGTGATTGGAGCGATTGAACACTCGAGTAATGAAAATGTTACACCGACTGCCGAGGGTGAATGAATTAGGAAAATAAATAGAGCTTACTCTACCTAGTTCATATACTTAGGGTAAAAAGATAAAATTGTAAAATATACATAAAAATAATAATATAACATATTATAAATATTCTTTTAGCCCGTGGATGGATGATGGATCAAGCATAGGTAAATAAAACTCTTACCCAAATCTTATCTGAACAAACATAAATTTCACCTGTCGTCCGTTTTAACGGTTTCATCATTTTTATCAGATTAATTTATGATTTAATGTTGGTTGAATACGGATAAAATTACCATCCTAGATACGCATAACCCTTTTGTCCTTCAGACTTAACAATTTCTATTTTATTTTATTTTCCTTAATCATTATTATTATTTTTCGTTTTTATTCCTATGCTACAATAGAGTGATTGTTTATGAAGTCATCCATGTGTCCGTACGGTTTTCATACATTTTCTTTGTTGTTTGGATAACTGAGATTCGTTTGAGATAAGCTTGAAATATGTCCAGAAGCCATAATGGATAGTGGGCCGAAATGATGGGCCTGGATCCAACGGTAGGCCCAGTAAAGAAGCTTTTTCTTTTTCGTGAATGTTGATGGATTCAAAAATGACATTAGTTAAAGCCTAAAGGTGTGTTACTTGTGAGTGATGACTCATCATGTCAACACAACTACAACCCATAATTGAGTTTTGAAAGTATAAAACAAATTGTAGTTATTGACTTTGAATGTTTCAAACTAATATAAAATGGACCTTCTAGAACGCAACCCTTTCAAAATTTATAGCTCTAATATTTCAAAAATTCACAACACGTTATTTCGATTCGGGAAACTTTGCCAACACAAGGATCTAAGTATTGGAGTCCTATACTCCTATCAAGTATCAACCTTATATTTATGTTATGTATTAAAGTTGAATAATCCAATTTTCTTTGGATTTAATACATAATTAAACCTTATCCCCTCGAAATTTGATTCATTAAATAATAAAATATTAGATAATTATTTATATGATTTAATCTTATTATAGTTTTATTTATTTAATGATTAATATTTAATAATTTTTTACTTTGTTAAACAAATAAAAGATACTCATAATCCATATGAATATTATAATTAATTATAATTTTATTGTTAAAATAATTTGGGCATATATTATAGTCTATAGGCCATAATAACATTTCTACCAAAGAAAAGCATATATTTATATGATTTTATTTGATTGTACATGTTGCGTAAACCCTCACGTAATCAGCTCATCCGACTTTGATTCTATGTGCAGACATTATTGATAAGAAGATTTTGTTTGATTAATAGGGACATGGTTAAGGAACCTCCCTTCTGACCTTTAGAGATTGACAGTGTCAAAATTGAGATTGAAAATCTCAAATATGAGGAACATTAGTGTAGTTACATATTTTTGAATTTCTTTTTTATTTTAGTTTTAAATCTATTTTATTTTTGACGATATTTTATTTTGGTTAATGGGGAGAGTCGGTGCCTCTGCGCATCTCAACATGTTTTTATTAAAAAAAAGAATGGGTTAGCCCGACCCTTACATCGAACAGTAAAAGATCCACTATATCCTCAAGAGGTCAAACAATACACTTAGTCCAATGTGAAAATTAAAAGCAATATCGGCAAGGTAATCAACAACGATGTTAGCCTCGTGATAGATGTGACGGACTTGTAAAAGAGTTTTCGACGTTCCGATACAAGTGACAAACGAGTCATCAGTGGAAATATGCCGTCTTTTTCTCTTCTCATTACCGGAAAATGTCTCCTCTCAATAATTTCCAACAAAAGACTCTCACCCATTCATGTACCCTCATGCTCCAGATTTTGCGGTAAAATTGTGTGACGACGTCATGTGTCCATACTTCGTTTTGAAGGAGATGATACGCGGAGCAGACAGTGAAGTTCAGATCCGGACTTTAGACCCAAATCAGCTCGTCGGTGGTTCTGTTTGTTCCTACAGAACTGGTCGTGTTCGCCTCCTCCATTGGGACAACAGAAGCAAGCCGTACTAACGTCTCCGTCGCAAGAAGATTGTCGATGAGATTCCACTTCCAGCCTTATCCCGGTTCCCAAAACTATATGGCAGACCTATTTCTCAAAGTGGGATCAATTAGATAAATTGCGTTTTCTATCAACGGAAGATCCGATAGCCATCTATCTTCCCAAAACTCAATGCTCAATCTATCGCCCAAGTTCCATTTTCGGTATGGGAACACAACATCTTTGACTCCTCGTTTGATGATATTTCAGATGTGTGACGGGGCATGATGAGGTTGGGCATTGCTCATAATATACTTTTTTTTCACCACTCTTGTCCAAAGGCTCGTTTCATATCTTAAGAATCACCAACTGTGCTTTCTTACAAGAGCAAGGTTCATGTTTTCCATAGCTTTAATACCAAGTCTTCCGGCTGATTATGGCTTGCAAAGTTCATCCCAGGCTATAGTGTGCATCTTTTTTCTACCATCACTGTGCCCCCAAATAAACGATCTACAGACTTTGTCAATCTCCATGCAAACCGAATTTGGTGGAATCAACGAGAACATGTTGTAAACCAGGAGGGATGAGAGAACCGATTTTGTGTAAGAGCCTTAGTCTTTCGGACCGAGGTCGGACTTTAGCCGAGTTTGGATTTGGCCGAGTTTAGCCTTTCCTCTCCCGCGGGCATGACTGCCGCCCCTACGGTGGCGGCTGCAGCCGGTTTTGCTGAGCAAGGGTTTCACTTCACCTTCTATCCTCACTCCAGCCCTTGCACGTCCTCCTTGCTTCTCCTTCATCCTTCTTGATCTTGTTCTTGATCTCTCTTGAGTTTGGAAGTGTTTTGGTGTGTGTTGTTGATGTTGGTTGATGATGTGCTTAGCTGCTGAGCTTGTGCTCTTGTTTTGCTTAGACCTTCGATAGTGGTGAGTTCCTTGTTTCTTCTCCTTCTCTTCTTCTTTGATTCCATCTCTTTACCTTAGGATTAGATGTTTTGAATGTAGGTTAATGTTGGAATGTGTATGTTTATGCATGTGTGTGATTTTGGAACGAAGAAGACGTGATTTAATCACTGAAGAGTGAAAGAAGACTCGCGGGGCAACGTTCTGCACCGTCGCCGCCCCCGCGCCTGGAAGCCGCCGCCCCTGCGGAAGCCGTTCCGCAGCGCCCGCGCCTTGCCTGCGTCCCTTGTCACCGCGCTTGCGGCTGCTCCTTGCCGCGCCTGCGGGTTGTCTACTCCGCCCCTGCGTCCCTTGATCACGCAGGTGCGTCTTGTCCCGGGACTACCTATAGTTGGGTAGCTCCTTTCCTTTCCTAGTATGAGGGAACTAGTACCATGCTAGGTATCGGATGTTGATGAGTATGATATAAATATGCCGGTTACGGCTTTGAGGTTTACGAGTTGGACATGATCCTTATGGATCCCTTGGGTCTAGGTGTGACCCCTTCGTGTGATAGGAGTTTGATATATATATATATGTATGTATGTCTTGTATAGGCCGTGTTGTCCTCCAGTTTGGAGTGGACCTGAGTGAGAGCTGATCGTAGTGATACTACTTCTGAGATTGAGGTAAGTCCATAAGACTTACTTAGCTACTATCCTTATATTGGATGTATGCTTGAGTGGTGTTTGTTATATGCTTTATAGCATGCGATATGATTCATTACCGACTTATGTTATATTGACCGCCATTGTAGTGGTTGTGACAACTTACCTTTCATCCTGTAGTGGAGTCTGGGAAGTTCTCTGTAAGCTAGTTAGTTCTGGTATACGGGAAGGGAACCTACCACTCCATATGGTATACGGGAAAGTGCGCTGATACCACTCCAGCTAGCTATTGCACGCAGAGGCGAGGGTTATATACATTCCTCGTGTCACGTATATTCATATACATTTATTATACGATTGAGTGTTTGGACTTATTAAAGATAATAAATCGGGTAAATGTGTGATATCATGATGATGTGTTAATATTATTGATGTGTGTTTGTGCTATAGCATCTTCTTATATATGTGTATGGTTAGCTAACAGTTTTATACCGTGTTGTAGATCCTTTGCAGGTTAGGAGAGTTGCAGAGTGATCCAGAGGGGTGATCTGCTGAGGGTTCCGTACATTGGGCTATATCGTGGGATTTTGGGTTATTATTGTTGTACGGATTTCTGTTTGACTTTGTACTCAGCAGTACTCTGTATCATCCTTTTGATATATATATATATATATATATATATATATATATATATATATATATATATATATATATATATATATATATCAGTTTTATGATTTGTTTTAATCTATTTGTGCCTTGTTGTAAGATTCAGTGAACTTGTTGTCAAGCTAGGGTCAGGATCCATTGTGAGATCCTAACCCAGTAGCACCTCGAGTCCTACGGATTTGAGGTGTTACATTTGGTGATTGTAATCCTGTCAGCAAAGCTAAGAGTTCTTCATTTCCATCCACGAAGTTTTCCATTGACTTTATCGGGAGTTGAAGGTACTTCTGGTGATTCTTCCTTGGAGTAATGGCATGCCAAGGTAGTTTCCAAGGTTTTTTGTAACCTCGATACCTCTCAAATTTTGGAGACTTTCTTGCACGTCTTGAGAAACGTTAGATGCTAATGCGTTGGCTCGAAGCTTTGCAAAAGATATCCAAACACCCCATAATAACTCTCATTTGATCAAGCGAGGCCTCAACAAAGAGTGTTAGGTCATCAACGAAAAAGTGATGTGATAGTTGAGGACCATTACTAGACAAAAGGATGAGTTTCCATCTTTCCTGCTTAACCGCTCCCAAAATCATATGACTAAGCCGCTAAACACACAACACAAACAAGTACGGGGAGATTGGGTCTCCCTCTCTAATGCCTCTTGCCGGAGTGAATTGCCTAGTGAGATCCCATTCCAGATAAGTTGCATTCTAGCAGTGGTGACACACTCACATCTTATTTTTTATTTTTATGGCAATTGTTTTCTTCATTTTTTTTATGATGTCAACTCTAAGGATATGTTGCAGTTCATTATAATTGTTAATTTTCGCGATGTTCAATTTGTTTTCATTGTATCTTAAATAGTTAACTATATTGTCAACGTTGGTTATGTTTAGGTTTGAAACTATTGTTAAAAGTAGTGAGGTGTTGATCTAAGTTATCGTGCTAGATATTAACCGTATTAACATTATCAACGTTGGTTATGTTTAGGCTTTCTTAAACCCATGAGAATTACAATTTCTCGTGGTGCACATGAGGAATTGTAATTCTCATTTAGTAATCAATTGTTTTTGGAATTTCTTATGGTGCCCACAAGGTTTTGTTTAACTAGTGTACATGATCATTCTCTTATTTTTCATCCAATATGTTAAGTGATATAATAAATTATAAATTAGTTTCAATAAATAAAGGGAAAAATAAAATTATTTTAAAACAATTTTATTTTTAAAAAAATTAATGTTATTTAATTTAATTTAATTAATATTGACTTTAGTGAAGATTTTAAATTGGACCATGCAAAATTTTAACAACATTAAGAAGATAATTAATAAGTAACTTAATTTAAATAATTAATCAACAAATAAAATAATACATTAAACAATAAATAAATATATGTATAATTTTGCTAGAAAATACCTTGCACTTTCTAGAAATACTTTATATATTTAAATTTCTACTATATTTGATGGCTAATAAATTATGACAAAGTACTTTTTTTTATTAAGACAATACTCTTTTTATTATTTTATTTGTTGTTCATTATAACTACTTAAATTAAGTTACTTATTAATTATCTCCTTAATATTGTTAAATTTTTTTGCATAGTCCAATTTTAAACATTAAGTAAAACTCAAATTAATTAGATTAAATAAATTTTGATTTGTTTTAAAATTAAATTTGTTTTAAAAACGAATTTATTTTTAGTTTAATTTATTGTAACTAATTTTATCTTACAATAATTTAACATTGTAGGATGAAAAATGTGTGAATGGGCATAAAAATTAGTTAAACAAAACCTTGTGAACACCGCAAGAAATTTCAAAAACAATCGTTATCAAATAAAAATTACAATTTCTCGTGACACCATGAAAAATTTCCCTTAATCTAACTTATGTAAACTATATGTTATCCAATCAGGTAACACCACTTCGTACAAAAATGATTTTGTTTCATAATTACTTTATTTTGTTTAAACTTTTGAAAAATCGTCATGAATTATTCTATCATTGAATATATTTCTAAGACAATTTTCACTATAAACGTTTTGTTTAACTTATTATTATGATTATGTCTTACGAAGCTAATAACTTAACTTTTTAAATAGGCAATTAACTAATCTTTCTAAATGTATGCATCAATTTTTTTTATAAATTTAAAAAATATAAGGTTTTTTGGAAAATTTATCTAAAATGTTAAAATGTCTAGAAGGAACGGCATACTATTATTATAAAAATATATTACTTTTCAAGAATTTATTGAAATACAATAGACAATCATATATAAATATTAAATTAAATTAAATTAAATTAAATTTGTTCGTATAGTTATAAAATTTACGTGACAAGTAGTGTTTTGGGATGATATGCTCGAAATTTTTTTTTAGATCGTGCATGAAAAACGATGAAGATTGGATGTTGGTCATCATATTTAAGGTCACATGTTATATAGTCATTGATGTTATAAGTTAGTTGTACAATAGATCTTGCAATACGAGAGACAATATATTATATCACATACTAGATAAATATTAACGCTAAGTAGCATAAGGTTGAGATTGTGTGATATGGGAAGTCAATAAGACCACATAATAGGCAGTTTGCGAGGACACATCTTGACCAAATATTAAGATCATGTGTTAGGAGGAATCGGTTGTCGTACAATTCTCGCCCTTTATATTTCAAAATATAGTTAATTGAGTAAAAAATTTTATTTTTATTTAAAAAATAGGAAAAATGATCAAAAATAATACCAACTATCAGGTATGAACCAAAAATAATACGAACTTTAGAAATTACTATTTCATATACAAACTATTGCACATTAAACCAGTTTTGATACGGGGTAAAATTGTGGTAAAATTTAATTATAAAAATCGCCCACACATTTTTTTAAATTACACAAAATGACCTATATATTTTTTTTCCTTTCAAAAATCACCCATTTTATTTTTATATACTTAACAAATTATGTAATAAAGATTAGTCATCACTTTATTCTTAAATATTTATGGTGGTTTATTCAATAAAAAAATTAAGAAGTTTTTAAAATAAAATTTTGTTGATAGACCCATGTTTAGTGCCATTATTGTTTTATAATTTTATGGGTAGTTTGAGGGGAGAAAAATTAATGTTTGTGGGTAAAATTTAATGAAAGAATATATCATTTATTGTAGTTTTTGTGTAATTTGAAATTTTAAAACTAATAAATGTAACGTAAATTAGTGGAAAAAGATCTTCATTTCATGTTTTAAAATTTTAAAATTGTATAATTTTAAAAATCAATATTATTTCATACTAAAATTTATGGGAACTTCACCAAGTATGAGTCTTTTAACCAAAATTTTATTTTGAAAATTTTAAAACTTCTCAATCATTCTTATAGATATATTTTACATAAATTGCCTAAATATTAAAGAATAAATTGATTACTAACCTTTGTAACATAATTCGTTAGGTATAGAAAAATAATATGGGTCTTTTTTGAAATAATATATAATGTAGGGGTAATTTTGTGTGAGTTTAAAAAATTATGGACGGTTTTTTTAATAAAATTGAACATAATTTCATCCCGTATCAAAATTGATTTAATGAAAAATAGTTTGTATATCAATTAGTAATTTTTAAAGTTTATATTATTTTTGGTTCATGTCTCATAGTTATAGTTAGTATTATTCTTTGTCATTTTTTTCTACAAAATATAATGAATTGTACAAGGTAGTAGAAAGTATAATGTAAGTGGAAAGCAGGGTAGTAAAGAGATAATTAAGGGGGGCCCGGCCCGCCCACTTGCTACATATAAAAATGTAATTGGGCCGATCCGTAAAGCCGAGGCTTTGTCTCATTCAATTTCAACTTTTGCGATCATCTTCCTTTCTTTTTCTATTTAAATATAAAGCATCGGAGCCGTGATTTTTGTCTCTTTTTAGCTTCCTAGCGTCTCCAACAAGCAAACCTCTCCTCTTAGTCAACCCTAAATTCCTCCATCACCTATTATATTATGTTTTTTTTATAATTATTTTAGTTATCCCAAATCACAATCACGTATATTACTCTAATAATCTAATATCACAATTCATACATAAAGTGTAAGGGGTACATTAATGCTGAAAAAAGAAGAAGAAAGAATGAAAATTAATTAAATAAATGTCACGTAACCTTGAGGGAATTTGAGGCCACAACCTATCATACGTTCTTCAAGTCTTTTTTTTCTTATACATGGTGCAAAAATAATCATATATGTTCATATTCAAGATAAACCTTCATTTTTTCATATCATGCGAAAATAATCATGTATATACTTATATTCATGACATACATTATCCTAAACCATCATTTTAGATGAAAACGTATTTGTAATAGAATACTCAAAACAAAAACAAGGTGGATGTGGCCTAAGACTGGTCCGTAAGAAAAATATGAGAGACAATAACCAGGTAGAAACCAACAAAAAGTAATGAAATATTGTCGTAGATAAATAGATAATGATATCAACTTCTCATTGTGATTTTCAAATTTGTTGATCGAGGTGTAACGGTTAGATTACAATATTTATTCAAACTTCTTACAGCCAAACTATGAAGAGTTGAAGACAGTGAGTCAGTCTTCAGTTTTCATGTTGCTCGTGTTAATATTTGAGAAAAAGTCTTGTATCAGCTTTGATAGGAAGATCATTAATCGACGGTTTTATTTATTTTATTTTTTAAATTTTGACATTCCATTTAGATCTAATAACCACGACAAAAAATTACTTGCGTCGCACCTTTTTTTTTTTTTTTGAGGAACAAGGTAAGAGACTCGATCACCGTGAAACATTGGTGAAACGAGAGGCCGCTAACAGACAGTAGACGGAGACAACCGTCAAAAGGACAATACAAGAAACAAAAACATGAGAAGAAAAGAGCCGAAGGAGAACAACAACCAAGGATGGTGAAGGGAGACCTCCATGCAGATGAAGCATGAGACAACGAGCCAAGCACTGCCGAAGAAGCACCGTCGGAAACATGTACAACAGGAAACGAACTTCTGGGGGCGTGAAGACGATACTCCAAGGAAGCATTTTTCATCAAAAGGAGTTGTCGGAAAGAACACGACCACGACCGCGATCCAAACACAACTCAAATCACTCACTAACATTAACAGAAGAACATAGTACATAACCACGGGTTCAAAAGAGCATAAAAAGATCTGGTCAAGCGAAAAGTAAACAGTTTTTCACTATGTTGTTCCAAAAAGATTATAGAGTAAATTTTTCATGTTTGTTTGACTTGGTGATCACTAAGGAAAGCAACATATTTTTCATATTTTTCTTGCAAGAATCAAGGAATTGTCTCAATTTGGAGCCTTACATCAATGTAAAGCAACAAAGGGTTCTTTTGGAACATAGAAGGACGTAATTTTGCATTTGTTATTGACGGACGTTGAAGTTGGTCATACCCTTAGCTAGGTTCTCTTATGACTGTATAGGCTTCTAATAATCTGAGTGCAAATCAAAATTGCAATCTTTGTACGTTGTGATAGTCGGAGACTAGGAGGGGTTGACATACCCAATCTCCCAAATAATTAAGAGATCAATTAGTTGTAGTTTCCTAAGTAGCTGTTTTTTCTCAAGACAAAACTCCTTTGTTTGAGAGTGAGACACTCTGTAGTAGAGGCAATATTACATACAATAATAAAAGAAGCAAACCGAAAATTTATCCCATAAAGATTGATTTATATCCTAAATCTACCATAAAGTTGTTATAGATTGGATATATAGATTCATAGAAATAAAGCAAGTGCCTACATGAAGGACTTGCTAGTCTCAAAAAGTTGTTGTGATTGAATTTATAGATGTTCTTTTGTTTCCAAATCATATTTGGTGTCTTCGTGAATCTGGTGGATGAGTGGGTGAGTTTGTTTTGTACACGCTTGGCATGTAGGACTTGCTAGTCACAAAAAGTTGTTATAGATTGAATCTATATATGTTGTTTTGTTTCCAGATTCATGTCTGGTATCGTCATGAATCTGGTGGGTGATTTTGTTTGGTAAACGCTTGCCCTGAAATCACATGAAATCAAATGCATTGTTAGGAGGAACGGGTAAAAAAATAAAAGAACCAGTTAAGAGGTGCTTCCAATAGCTCAAATATATTAATACACAATTGTTCAAAGATGAGAGGGCTCAAACTAACAAGTGAAAACCATTCATTTTATGAATTAAGTGAGCATCCATGTTAATGAAGTCATCAAAGGTTCTTTTATGACAGATTTGGAACAAAAATTCCAGATTACAAGCCACATTATTTTTCAACTTGGCCTGCAGTGTTAATAGTCCAGATTTTACTATCAAATGAGATTAAAAAAAAATCACGGTAACAGCAATCCATCAACTTAAGTATTGTGAACATAAAGTATGAAACAAATGCTCATTTATGAAAAGAAATTTTAGCAGCTAGAGAGCGCATTGAAAGTTAAAAACCCTAACGGTAAACCCAATTCAACGGATATCTAGCAAAGTGTTATGTTTTTATATATTTTTATTTTCCTTGGATTTGAGTTCAGACAAGGGCATATAATCAAAAAACATGTCCATTCTATTCAAACATAAAGAAGTTCAAAGGCGAGGTAGAGGCAAAAGGATTTATCAAAGTTCACGAGTACTGTACTCATAGATCATTTGATCACAAGATCAGCGTTATTCCCAAATGGAGATTTATTGTTGGATTGATAAAAAATTTTATTCCAGCAAAAAGCTCACCAAAAATAGTGAATAGAGGTTCAGGAAGTAGCCAAAGATTCAACAAAAAGAGGAAGAGATACAACCTGAGTTTAGATATCGAGTTGAAAGAGTTCCTCAAGCCTTAATTTTAATATTCTAAGCCAACTTTGTACTCTAATAGAATAATCACGAACCATAAGTGACTCAAAAGACACAACTCGCACCTAAATCCGTGTATATATATATATATATATATATATATATATATATATATATATATATATATATATATATATATATATATATATATATATATATATATATATATATATATATATATATATATATATATATATATATATATATATATAATGAAAAGAGGTTAAATTGGACTATCTCAGAGAGGTAGTCTAACATAAAGCATCCTTGCGGATAAGAACACGAAGTTCGGGGTCGTCGGAAAAATTAGTGTTGGGGGTCGAGTATCCCAAATGAGTCAATCGCTCAGCAACACAGTTTATTTCTCTGGAAATATGTCTAATACGGACCTCGTCAAAGAAACGAAGATCCAGTTTGGAGTCGGATATAATCATCCCGACCTCCCACGGACAGCTCCACAAACCTTGAAGTGTCTTGATTACACACAAGTTATTACCTTCGATTTTGATTTTTTAAATTTGTAGTATAACCGCCTCCTGTAACCCGGTTTTGAGGACAAAGGTTTCAACTTTTATAACTGAATTAAAATTATTTTTTTTGCGTCGAGGCTAATAACATTACCATTTTGATTCTGGATTACATATCCAATAGATATTATTCTCAAATCAAGTTTTGAACCATCAAAGTTAAGTTTAAAGAAGTCAAGTTTTGGTTTATCCATTTAATATTGTATTTTTTTCCTCTGTTTGAGTTATAAATCTTTTCTTGTTATTTTATGTTGTAATCATCTTAATCATAGTATAACAATTTCTTTGATTTTTTTTGGGGGTATGAATATTCTATTTTTGTTTCTCTTAAACAAATTAATAAATAACTAATGTTTTAGACATGTGAATATGTCATGAAAAAATAAGGTCGTTATCGTCTAGGTTTTCTTATCTGAGATTGAATAGTCAGTTTCGACCATCTTTTACGGGAAGGTAATAGGACGGCGAATTCGCTTGTAAGATCAGAACCCACCGTTTTGTTGATCCTCTTCAATGTGATAGAGTTTAATATTAGATGACCTTCGGGGATGTGTTCTTCACGAAAAACTCGTTTATAATTTATTTTCTTAATTCATAAATGTTTTTAGCACGAAGAGTTATACTCTCTTTTCATCAAAAAAAAAAAAGGTTTTTAAGCATTTTATCATACCCTAATACCCAATTGTGGTAGGTTTTTAGATGCTTTTGGGGATCATGTTGTTCATTGTAAATAGCTCCCTGGTTTTAAATATAGGCATGATCTGGTCTATGATGTTTTGTGCGACATTTTTAGGAGAGCGGGAATTTCGGTTAAGAAGGAGGCGTCTGTGACCTTCTTGACTGATCCACGTGAGGGAAGATCTACTTTGAGGTCGGCGGATGTCTTAGTGTTTGGATGGGTGGGCGGAAAACATGTTTGTGTTGATTTGACAGGGGTATCTCCACGAGTTAGTTTTGACAACGGGCCTTTTGTGGTGGGTAAGGCATCGCTTAATGCAACTTTCTGCTAAGGTGGTTAAACATGAGGGGGCTTGTATTGAAAACCAACACGTGTTTCTCCCGTTCGCTTTTGATACTTTTGTTTTTTTTTCGCTCCTGATGTTGTTGAGATCCTCAAGAGGGTGTCACGGGTCTTGCACAGTAACATTATGTCTCCTAGGTCGTCTAATGTTGTTTTTAGGAGAATTGGTTTTGCTATTCAGAAAGAGTTGACGGTGTAGCTTGTTGTCCGTCTTCCCTCTTCCCTCTAGTTCGATGTAAATAAGTCGTAATATGGATTCAATTTATCAATAAGATTATTTTTATCAAAAAAAAACCTAATACATGTTTTTATATAACATTGATGATATGTATAAACATAAGAGTTTTTATTGATCAATTATGTAAATATACAGTAAATAAGTATAATTTAAACTTTTTTTAAAAATTTATTTTAACATTTTTAAGATAAACAACTTTTTATAAATATATATATATATGTACATATGCTTATATTTAATTCAATTTTGTGTTTGATAAAATTAAAATATTTTTTATAGGTGAATTTCCATGATAATTACCATTATGAGGAGAACTTCGTTAATGAAAATATGTGCTGGTCATATGTTTTATTAGAAGAATAGACGCGTGCTCTGTAGGAGTTCAATATGTAAGAAAGTGTTAAATTGTTTGGTCAGTTTGGAATTTCTCAATGTTTTATACAAATTCATTTATTAAATTGAACATGTGAAAAGTAATGCAATTTCTAATTTATATAATTGTTTACAAAAGTTATGAGATGTGTGAGAGAATCTTTTATTTTCGACACTCTGAATTTCTTTAATAATAAAAAGATATAAAAATTAAAATAAATGTAAGATGGGGAGGAAAAATTGATGCAATTAGTGCAAAAATTTTTCTATATAGATACTCAATTCTAACAAGTTCATGTCCATTTCACCAAAATCAAAGAAAATTTTAATTGCTTTTATTTTGTGTTTGTCCAAATGTAAAGACTTGAGAGGTTATTATAATATTTGTTAAAGAAACTTTGATGATTTTGAGATTGAGGAGGGAGGTTCTTCCAATAATGTTGTGAATAAAAAAAAAAAAAATCAAATATAAAATTTCTTGAGAAGTTATGAGATAAAGATACGAAATTCTATGTGTTTTAATTCTCATAATCAAATCTTACTTGCAATATTGCAAACTCTGGAAAAAAAACGATGAAATAGCTCAAAGTCTGAATCACTTTTTTGACTTATTATTTAAGGATCCCATAATATAATTAGCCACCTTGTTAACTCAACCTCTTGAATGTCCTTGGATTCGGCCTAGCCTTCTTCATATTATTCAATTTTGTCTGTCTTTATCTACTAGATCGGATCCAATTAAAGTTGTAGCTTCTTCACGTTCTTAGAGGGTTGCTCTTTACTTGGTGTTCACTATTGTAGAGTCTTGACACAATGACGTACACTAACGATGACAATGACACAAACTTTTACTTCAACTTAGTCCTCAGATCGAGCCTTCGGCTATTTTTAGCAAGAAAAATATATCAATAATTGCATTAATTAAAAAACAAACAAATCTTCTTACAAATATTAAATTTAAAATATTTTCCCCCGAAATAATAAATGGTAATTGTGTAAAAATGTATTATAATCTTTAGGTTGTTGATGATCTAATTGTTTGTTGATTGTATATTAACGATGACTATATTTTTTTATATATATATAAAAAAAAGCTTAGTCTTATATATATATATATATATATATATATATATATATATATATATATATATATATAAAAGTATGATTTTTTTTTTAATTTTAATTTTTTCCTACTAATTTAACTGTTGATTTTTTTAAAATTATTTTTTTTCACAATTTGTTTGTACTTTTTATATTTTAAAAATTATGTATTTTTGTATGCACATATTGAAATAAAGTATTGCACAATTTGGTACAAATATTTTACATATTGGTATAAAATAATATAATATGGGTACAAAATATTGCACATATTGTTTATGTACACAATAATGCACATATTAGCACAAAGTATTACACATATAGATTCAAAATATTGCACATATTAATATACATATGAAACTAAAATTCAAAAAAGTATGGGAAACAATACTTTGAAAAAGAAATCAATAAATGAAGGAAAAAAAATCTGCACAGATAGATATAATGTATTATACATATAAGTAGTAAGTAATGCAAATATTGTTAAAAAGTATTGCAATAGTGGTACAAAATAATACACGTGAAATCAACATAAAAAAATTATAAAAAAAAATGTGTTAGTTTTTGTTGTAACAAAATCAAATAAAAAATAAAAATTGTCATTTGATCGCAATCTAAATATACACAGATATAACCTCATCCTATTGATTTGAATAGTAATCCTGCATCAGTGCATGGTAGGCGTACATCTACCACTAATCTGAAATACAAAAATAATCGAAAAAGATCAATGATTGATACTTACGTTTTGGTGTAAACAAACAAGAAGATTTTATGTGTTAAAAAAAATAAAAAATAAAAATGCAAACACACCACCCAAAACCAAACACTTTGAGCGTTTCCCACAAGCAAACTCCTCAAAGAAAAGAATATTCCGAAAACGCGTTAAACGTGGCGGTGGAACAACAGCCGTCCGATCCTCAACGTGGATGGTTGTGCTTGTGGGGCTCTATGTAGGGAACAACTGCATCAGCTGCCACGTGGACCCATCTGACACGACAGATCTCAACTTCTATTGTCTGCATTCTTTAATAGCTTTCTTTTTTTATTTCCTTTATTTGTATCGAAATTCGATAGCGGCTCCGCTCGCCGGAACGATGGCGACCCGGGAAGTAGGCCCAACCCGGGCCCATGACTGTAGGGCTGCTGCGTCGCCTAGTTCGATTCACGTTAAACTAAAGTTTAATCATTTAGGACCCGTTTGGTTTAAACTCCGGAAACGGAATAGAAACGAATCTAGTTCATACGTAGACCCTTGTTCATGAAGTTGTTGGGAATCATTCCTTGTGGTTTGAACTAATTGTGGTAGAATTTGATTAGTTTTAATACCCTATAGGGTAATAAAGTAGGGGGAAAAGCAAGTGCATTTTGCATGAAACCAACCGAAATGATTCCGTGGACTAGATTCGTTTTCATTCCGTTTCCGTTTCCGGAGTTACAACCAAACGGGGGTTAATTCCGTGGGAATAATTATATTTATAACATTATTAAAATTTGCATTTCAATGAATATAGAATTCCAGCAGGTTGAATCACATCTTAAACAAACTATAGGGTGTTCAATTTCGATGAGTATGAATAAGCCGTTATTATCGTAATACTAATATTGCTCATCACAAACTTCTCAGTTGAGCAAGTGAATGTTCAAGGTCTCTTTAACATCAAAATGTAGCATAGAGGCTTTGATGATTGTTTTTTCCTACATAGTTACCCATTTGGAACTAACAACCAAGAAATGATCATCCAATAAACAACATCATTTCTGACTATAGTCAAGGTGTTCAAAGTCACTCCTTTGTCAATAATTTGTATGTATTCAACGCGTTTGTTTCAATTATTGAACCAAAGAAGGTAAAGGATGCTCTCAAGGATGCAAATTGGATTACAACAACGCAAGAACATTTGAGCATTTTGAAAGAAATGTTGTTTAGCATCTAGTCCCACAACCGACTTATCATCCTGTCATAGGAACTAAGTGGGTGCATGTTTAGGAACAAGTTAGATGACAAAGGAAAGATCACAAGGAATAAAAATAAAAAAGAAAGGTTGTTTGGCATCATGTTGAAACCTTTGCCTTATCTTCGCTGGTTTTACACCTCTATAAATCTCTATCAATAATGATAGAAACTCATAGGTTAGTAAAACAAGGAAGGGATAATAAATCCCCTAAATAGCAACGAACCCACAGTGTATGGATCCTACGAAGTAGGACAAGTATTTCAGGGTCGAACACAAAGAGTGGGAGGATTAATCTGCAGCAATATATAAAAATAAGTACGATCTCAAATAAAAAAAAGGAGGTTGAAAAAGATAAGGGAAAGAAGTCAAAGATTTTGAAAAGGTTTTGGGTTGCTCTCAATTGAATGTCACCTTCAATCAAGAGCAGTTTTCTAAAACAAGAAAAATAAAAGATAATCAAATTAAAGGCAAGATTATGGATTCCAAAGATTCAAGATCATTGTTTATACACATGGACTCAAGATAATCTCACAAAGCATATAGGATTTGAAAAGCGTACAAGGTTGAATGTTTCTTAACTCAATGTTCTATTACAGTTACGTCTCAAGAACATGCAGGTCCGCAACCTAATACCTATTGTTTTCAAGGTAAAGAGGGAGAATAATAAATAAACCTTATTTCTTCAATTAAGGAATCAAATAACCCTTTACAGTTACGTCTCAGGAATTATTGCCTCAAAGGAAGGAATAATGACACATTCTATCCAATAAAGGTTGAACCTTTATTACCTAGGAAAAAGTTCTCTTATGTATCTAAGAAGGAATATCTCAGTTACGACTCAATTCCTACTTAGGCTAAAGTGGTTTAGATCAATTCTAAACCTGCCAAAAACCAAACCATTTCATAGGATTTAAAGCGATTCAAATAATTATAGGGAACAATCCCTCATTGTCCAAGGTATAAACAAATCCCTGTGAACATTGGAACCACAAAGATCTAGCCAATAACAATCAAATCAAGATCTACAACTAAGAAAAACAATGAATGCATAAAAAGCAAAAGAAAGAACTCAACTTCGAATGAATAAAAACTTGCAATCTTGTCAGATCTCGAATCAACAATGTCTTCACAACAAATCCGAATGTGAAAGTCTTGAACTTTAATATAAACTAACTAAGAAGAATGATGAATGAATAAGATGGCAAGGTAGGAGAAGGCTCCCCCTTCTAGGGCAACTCTAGCCCTCATTTAACACACCTTGGAATGAATCCAAGACTTCCTTTTATACACAAAAACCTAGCTAAAAGACATTGGGTTGAAAAGGAAAAAGCCCGTAAACGAAATAAAACGCTCGGGAAAAAATCTCGGGCTGGATCTCGGCCGAGATCACTCAGGTCGGGGCCGAGATTTCTTCTTCGATCTTCAGCGTCATATGTATCTCGGTTAAGTCACCCGAGAAGTCGACCGAGATAAGTGGATCTCGGTCGAGCCATCATGGATCTCGGTCCGAGATTGGACCGAGATATTGAAACAGAAACCTCCATCTCGGGCTGAGGTAAGTGGATCTCAGCCGAGATGGCTCCTTGGTCGTTCCTTCATGCCTTTAGCTTGATTCCCAGCCCTTTCCCGTGCACATATGCTCGCTCCAATGCATCCACTTCGAGGCTTGATCCTCAAATACGTCGTTTTAGCTCCATAATGTTCCAAATCACCTACAAAGCCACAAATAGTGTGTGTAGACGTCTATTCTTGCAAAGTAGAACTAAACAAGCATAAATGACACAAACAAGGCTAAAACATGAATGCAGAAAGGAAAAATCTACCTAAATGCATGACTAAAACAGGTCGATAAATCATGTTATCATCTTAGTTGCGTGATTGGGGGTAATAAGGTTGTTATTGTCTTTGCAACTCACAAAGGATTTAAGCTTTTCCACATGGATGTCAAAATAACCTTCTTAAACGACAACTTAAAGGAAGAAGTATACGTGAAACAAACTCCTTGGATTTGAAGACAATGATTTTCTTAATCATGTGTACAAGCTAGATCGAGCTCTTTACGGTCTAACACAAGCCCCGCGTTCGTGGTATAATAGATTATCTCAATTTCTTTTATGATATTGATAATGATATATTAATTACTTGAATGTTTTTCAATGAGAGTTATGGTAGTTTTGGGATTGTTCTATACAAAATAGTTTGTTTACACCGGACAAGGTCAGGGTAAAAGTAGAGTGTAGAACCATCCATTATTATATGTGGTTGCAAGGTGTTGATGAAAAAATTTGAGAGTTGAGTCACACATCCCTAGAATATTCCGTTCGATGTGTGGAAAACAAGAGGTGTTGTCCACGTGACAATAAGTAGAGTTGTCCCGCGCATAACATGATTTACATTTTGTCCTTGATTTACCAATTGAGATCTATATATGTATGTTGTGGTAATCTTGGTCTTGGAACTCTTTATTAATTTTTGATTACTTCTTTTGTCATGTTACTTTTGAAGTCTTTGATATTGAATCAAGCAACACATAAACTTTTCACCTCCCTTATTGCTACCATGTTTACGAGTTCTATATACCAATTGATCGACCAACCTTTTTTCTTCTTCCTAATCACTTTTGTTTTTATTTTTATTTTTATTTTTATTAATTGTTTGTGTCTAGTCTCTAAGTTCGGTCGACTTGTGTCATCTATTGTCTGACACTTTTTTTCTTCTTTAGTTCTGTTTCTATAATCAATTTAGTTTATTTGGTTTAGTGTTTCTTTATTGATAGCACTTTATTTAGTGTCTTTTTCCATCACATTTTTTATTCCATTCCCTACTTTTTTTTGAGCAAAAGTACATATCATATTCGACTATTTCCTTCTCATTAGGGATTTAGAGATCTACAAGTTGGTTTATGTAATAGTAGGCATTCTAGGCATTTACAGAGTACAAATGATAAACATGCAGAAGAATGGCCTCATACACACTATGGATCTCCCTATTGTCAAAGAAGTAAAGGTCAAGACGAAAATGACTGAGGCTTGAGAGTGAATTGGAGAACATCGGGAAACGAGAAAAACTACTCGATCATTGTAGAGGTTGATCGATCTCCCCTCATTCTTTCTACACGTGACCTCGAAATGACCTCCCGTTGATGCAAGGAATCTCTAGGAGCAATTCTAGACCAGACCCTTAGCTTTGGCCCAGGAGGTTGCTCGACCGGTGTGCTCGACATTCTTGTTTCAGCATTTATTTTGCTTTCCCTTTTCATTTTAGTTGGGATAGACTTTTGACCTGTCTTATTGGACATTTATCTTTTTGCTTTCGATCTTATCTTATCATAAGATAAGATCTAGTAGAACTAGGGTTTCAAGTTATCTCTGAACCCTATATATAAGACATTACACCATTAAGTTTTATTATCTTATTCTTTTGTATTTTCCGAGTCTATGCCTCCACTTTCCTAGGAGAGATTGCTCGACTAGAACCATGTTGGTCACTCGACTAGATCCCTTTTGATCAATAATAAAACTTTGTAAGTTTGTTTAAGGTATGTTTGACTAATTTTATCTTTTCTAGGGTTTGGTGAGTCACACTACATTGATTTGTGGTGTTGGATTGAATATATGTATTTGGTGTTTGTATATGTGAGTTATGGTAGTATTTGGAGTATTTATTTGCTATATGTTATTCAAGGTGATGACAACTTCAAGTGACAGTCTAGCTCTCATACCTGCATGGCTAGTTTGATGTGAAGATAAGATGCCGACTGGGGTACGTGACAATCAACAGGTCATAGCATTGTTGTATGACTTGCAAAGACCTAGCCACATGACAATTGAATGAAAATGTCTTTAACATAACTATTACTTACATTCTATATTGTGGATTTGCCAATTGAGATCTATATTATATGCATGTCGTGGTGATTTGGACTCTGAAATTTTATTATCTGATTGTTATTTATTGTTTATTTGTATCCTCTCTACTATCTTATTTTTATCTCCTTACGTCGTTGTTGAAGCCTGACAATGGGGTTCGACCAATAGCGGTGAGTATTGTTTGGAGGCGGTTGGTGTCTAAAGTAGCAATGAATGGAGTGAGTAAATATATGAGAGAATACCTTGGAGATTTTCAGTTTGGGGTCGGTATTCCAAGTGGTGTAGAGGTTATTCTACATAGTGTTAACAGGGTTTTAAATGAAGGTCACGTTGATGGTTCTCTAGTTATGTTGACAGTGGATTTTTCAAATGCCTTCGACTTAGTTGGTAGAATTATGTTGTTTCGAGAAGTAAGGGAAATATGTCCATGTATCTCTTTATAGGTTGATTTCTTTTATGGCCAGGCTGCTCGTTTGTACATTGGTGATGAGTTTATGTGGTGGGCTACTGGTGTGCAACAAGGGGACCTTTGGGGCCGCTCCTCTTTTCTCTTGTCTTGCATCCCCTTCTTCATAGGATTAGATACTTTTGCAAGCTTCTTCTACATGCTTGGTATCTTGATGATAATATTGTTATTGGCCGGTCAAAGGAAGTGGCTAGAGCTCTTGAAGTCATTTGAGAGGTTGGGCCTAGTTTTGGTCTCGAGATGAATGTTGGTAAGACTGAACTCTTTTGGCCTTCGTGTGATGGATCGAAGCTTAGAGATGGTATATTCCCTCATGGCATTGAGGCCGGCATTGGGTGTTAAGCTGTTGAGTGGGGCAGTGAGTATAGATGGTGGGTTTGTTAGAGAGCTAGTCATGAAGATAGTGATAAAGGTGGTTGAGTTGATGTACCTTCTTCCATTGCTGAGGGACTTGTAGAGTGAGCTTATCTTGCTTCGTTCTTGTATGGGTGTTGTTAAGATGTATTTTAGCTTGTGGACTTGTCTACCGGAGCATGGAGAGTGTGCAACAACTTATTTTGATTTTGGACTCCATAGATCGGTCGAGGATATTGTGGTTTGTGACAGCTCTTTTTTTGGGACGTCAATGGCGGCTTGCTTCTTTCCTTGTTCGATTTGGAAGGCTTGGTTTATACTCAGCTATAGAGACTTCTTCTTTTGCTTATGTGGCCTCTAGGGCCCAATCTTGGATCCTTCAAGACCACATCTTGCGGGAAAGTGGAGTAGTTGATATGGGCTTTGAGTTTTTTTGCAACGTTGGACAATCTTTAGGCTTTTATTCCTAATTTTGATCTTTTTGGATGTATTGTCAAGAACACCGTGCATCCCCCCCTAAAGCCCGACATGCTTTGGCGAGTGCTCTTTTCAGTAAAATAGTGTATGCAATGGAAGTAAATTTTGGTTTGACCCCTAGACAGAAAGCGGTTTTTAAGTGTTTGTAGTCAGCACATAGCCGAGACTTCCTTCTTGCCATACCCATTGAGGGGCTTGGACAGTGTATGTCTCCAGTTGAGTATCGCACGATCCTTAAGTATCACCTTATGATTCCTTTGTTTCCAGCCGGTGCGACTTGTCCTATGTCTAATTGTCGGATGGATTTAAATGCTTTTGGGGAGCATGTCGTTCAGTGTGAAGAACTCCCTGACTTCAAATATAGACATGATCTGGTTCGTGATGTTTTATGTGACGTTTTTAGGAGAGCGGGAGTTTCGGCTAAGAAGGAGGCGTTTGTGACCTTCTTAACTAATTTGCGGGAAGAGAGATCTACTTTAAGGCCGGTAGACTATTGGATGGGTCGATGGAAAACATGCTTGTATTGATTTGACGGGGTCTCTCCTCTAGTCAGTTTGGGTAGCGGGCCTTTTGTTGTGGATAAAGCGGCCCTCAGCGCGGCCTCTGCGAAGGTGGTTAAGCATGAAAGGGCTTGCATTGAAAATCAACATGTATTTTTTCCATTCGTTTTTGACACGTTTGAGTTTATTGCGCCTGATGCCACGGGTCTTACATGGTAATATTGTGTCTCCCAGGTCTTCAGACGTAGTTTTTAGGAGGATCGGTTTTGCTATCCGGAAAGGGGTAGCGGCGCAAATTGTTGTTCGCCTGCCTTCTAACTCGATGTAAAGAAAGAGATTTTGAATGAATAAAAAGTAACATGAAAAAATATTTTATAAATAAAAGTTATATATTTTTAAAAGATTTATTTTATTTTTAATGATAATAGTATTAAAATATAATATAAATAACTTTTTTTCTTATTCTTTTATTTTTTAGGAAAAGGAATTCGATAGTTTTAATTTTCAGCGCAACAAGTAAACTTTATTACTTATGTTTTATTATAGTATACATGTTAGTAATGTTAATAATTATCATACAAATACTATCAAGTTTTTTATTTATTTATATTATTTATCATATTAGTAATTCACATGAATCTATTAATTCCAAATTTTATGCAATTAATAAATAAAATCCTTTTTATACCTCTTATTAAAAATAGAATATATTATTACTAACAATAATTTAAATTCAATATATAATCGTTATGCTTGCACACTAAAAGTTATCCAATACGTATAGAATGAATCGAAGTCAACACCCAAGCTCTGGCCACCACCCTCCTCCGTCTTCGATAAGTTAGTTAAGAACCCTTATAAAATTAACTAACAAAAATTTGTTGCTAATACAATAAGTTTATAATCATACGACAACACAAATTGTACCAACTGTGAAAATTCTACTCCAGGTAATATAAAATTAATTTTACCAAAAAAAATATCTCAGGAAATATATTTAAACATTTTGTGTAGATTAATAGAGAAATATTTCAATAATTTTAATAAATTTTTTAAAAGTTTCATTTTATATAATATTTTCCCAGTGCGAATGCAATAAATTAGCCTCACACTGTATAAAAAAACATGTAAAATCATAAACCAAAGTCAAGATTTTCGAACACCACGTTTTTGGGATATTTTGAACACCGTATTAAAATTAGCTTTTGATAGTACATGAAGGAAATTTATATATATTATTATTCATTTAATTACTCTTTTTAACGTAATTAAAAAATAGTTTTGATTTGAACTAATCAAATCGCTCTCATAACCATGCAAGGTGTATCCCATTTTTGGATGTTCCCCACGTAGCATGTCGTAGATCTTTCTTTTATCTATAGCGTATCTTCATATACAAAAATATATTCATATTATAATTTTGCGTAATATTAATAACACAAAACCCGAAATTTAATATTATTTTTGTTGAAAAAAAATGTAGGTGGATAATAAAAAATCGAAACCAGTCAAAGCTCAAAACGAACGTATGTGAAAGAGGCGACCAACTCCCACTAGTCGCAATTAATGCAACCGGCCAAACACATACTTAGTCTACCTTCTGACTGCCACGTGTCCGTCGACCCCCCCTCTCTAAAAGAAAGAGAGAAAAATACGTCAACTCTCGTTTATCCATTTTCACATTCATATCTTTGCTCTTCAAATCTCTCTCTTCTCAAACACCCTAAAAAATATATATACTTTTGATGGTGATTTAACCTTCAATATTCCATTACATAAGACGCTGCTATACTGAAATATTATTATGGAGGGGAATTGCTTGATGGGTCAGGGTCAACACACTCTACAACCACCACCATCACCGACGACGGCGGTTGTTTCATCTCTGGCGCCGTTGGTACCGCCGGCGACGGATATGGGGTTTATGGAGTTGCTAGGTTTACAAGACTTTCAAGGTTTTGATTCTCTTTTGGATGGTATGAGTACTAGTACTAGTATTATTAGTAATAATGATAATAAGAATAGCTATGGTGGGTTTCTAGAAGCTTCTGAGGTGTTGAATCAGGTGCCCACCACTCCAAATTCTTCCTCCATTTCTTCTGCCTCCATTGATGAGCAAGGTGGTGATAATACTAACCTTGCTAAGGAAGAAGGTGAAGTGCAAGATGAAGACCTCAAGAACAAGACTACTACTAATAAACAGTTAGTTCTTAAATTTAATTATTTAATTTAATCCCCTTTTTCATTTTCTTCATTTACTCTTGATTGTGAGATAACTTATGGCCTTTTTTTGAAAATTTGGCATGACCCATATGAGCAAATGCAATGATCTTAAATGGGTTTGTCTTAATTTCTTGAGATTTTTTGTGAAATATCATGATATGATGTTGTAGAGTATAGTTCATGCTGATTTGTTTTCCTTTTAAATATGTTGAGGTTGAAGGTGAAGAAGGCAAATCAAAAAAAGCAGAGAGAGCCAAGATTTGCTTTCATGACAAAGAGTGAAGTTGATCATCTTGAAGATGGTTATAGATGGAGGAAGTATGGCCAAAAAGCTGTCAAGAATAGCCCTTTTCCAAGGTATAAATATATATCCTTCTTTTCATTATTCCCTACCCTAAGTTTTTGTGTCCATTTAATTTGCTTTTCATCATTCTCTCTTTAATTTTACAACTTGATTTATTCTTACTATTGAAGGAGTTACTATCGTTGTACTGCGCCTGCATGTAATGTGAAGAAGAGGGTAGAGAGATGCTTCAATGACCCTTCAACTGTGATCACTACTTATGAAGGCCAACACATCCATCCAAGCCCGGCCATGACCCGAGGAGCCTCGGGTGGAAGCTATCTCACAGGATTGCTCCCGGATACCGGTTTCTCTCGTGGAGTTGCGAATGTCCCCGGGATGTTCAACTTGCCACTTCAAATGGGTGTGATTGCTAATAGTCTCTCTTCTACTTACTCATCCAATATTAACAATGTCATTGGATCCTTGCCCTCTTCGAACACAAACCACATTCGTTCTAATACATTAAGCAATGGTAGCTATGATCAAAGCTCACAAGCTTCTGCTGCTATACTAAGAGACAATGGGCTTCTTCAAGACATTGTTCCTTCCCTTATGAGGGTTAATGAAGATTGACTAGGTATAGGAGAAGCTAAATGAAGGAAGAAGAAAAGGAATATGATGAAGACTAGCTAGAGATGTGATCTTCACCTTTTGATATATCTTGATTTGTATATTGTAAGTCCAGTTTGATCTAACTAGCTAGTAGTGTTTTTTTCTTAAGTTGAACCTACTTTTGTAACTGGATCTTCTTATGCAGATTCATTCTCAAGGGTTGTAATATATAGTTTCGACTATGGACGAAATGGAAGAAGGATCTTGCTAGCTAATATTCCTATTCATCATTTTCAATATATACATATATATTACATCCGTGATAGCTACGTTGCTTCTCGCCTAAAGAGGTGAACGATTACTTCGTTCATGATAGTCATTCATCTTGATCGTCTCCATCAGTAGCTTTGATAGGTATTATTTGTCATAATCTTGGTATGTTTAATGATAAGAAGAAACATGTTCAAAAATGTAGTTTCTTAGTACATAACAATGGACGGTGAGGGGACCAGGAGTTCCATAATGACATAAACTAAGATTTGGCATTTATAACATATCTTTGTTTGTGCTGAAGAAGGAATGTCCAAAGAAGAACACCTATGCATTGAATAAGGGTAAAGAGTGAGGAAGTAGAGTATAATTAAAAAAAAAAAAAAAGAAACCCTAGAGAACTTCTTTCTTCCACTTTTCTCCTTTGTCTTGAAAAAAGAGCTAAATTTGGTTCAAGAATCCCTAAAAGTAACTTCTCTTATCACAATGGCAATCCCTATAAAGACCTTCACCCATAAGTGGCAAATCTTAGTAAAGTAAAAGCAAATCACTGCAAAATTTTTACTAAGATCACCTAGGGTTGTTTTGCCCAAGTACAATAAAGACCTTGAAGACTCAGAGATGAGCTGAAAATGGTAGAAATATATATTTATTACCCATCTACAAATATACATAGTTTGTGAAATTTATCAACTGTCAAGTCCAAAGAAGCATAATTACATGTTATCATAAAAACAGAGAAACCAAAACTTAGCTAAAAGTGAGGCCCCACCATTCCCACGCCCAGGATTTTAAAGCATAGCTTTTGCCACTTTTGGCTTTGCCATCTATTCTCTTATTGGTTTTGGTTCAATGAATGATTCTACAAGTAACCTAAACTATACAAACCTGGCACAAGACAAGACATAAAGAAAGAATAACATTATAAACGCATCCAATCAATAATGCATGCATAAATTTGATACACAACAAACAGTACATGCAGCCACACATATTATAGGAATCTAACAAAATCATAAATATCTTCTGTTCTTAAGGGGCCATTTGTCTTTGTCAATTACCCTTAAGATTAAGATTCCTCTACTAGTTGGCTATAGCTAATCTCAGTTCTTGCTATGATCCATGGAGACAAGCTCGCATCTTTGACAGCTTATGATAGACCCTTTCACAGTTGATGCGTCTTTTGCACTCATCTGCTAAAATACAGTGCAAAATTCTCAGTTGATGGATTACCTGGTTTTATTGGTCTACACAAGCAAGAAGATCACTGACTTGCCGAAAAGGAAAATTGTTAAGAAACTAAAATTACCTATACAATAGTTGGACTCGTTGCTTGGCTTCTTTCCAGTTTAACTTTCTCATAACTATGTTCCTGCGAGGTATCAGAGCCGACAAACCATTAATAATCCGGGTTCTCAGTTGATGGATTACCTGGTTTACCAATGATTATGAAAAGAAAAAGAAATCAAAACTATATTTCCCCAGTTTAAGAGACTAGATAAATAGTTAAATACAATAAGATGGAAGAAATTTTCGTCAACCAGTAAGTCTATGGTATATGCACAAAATCACAGAGGCTACTAAAAAAAGGTCACTGACCGAAGCACAAGACACTGGCTTATGAGATTTCTCCTGGTAAGAAGATTGTCTCTTACATTGGATAGCTAGTGCATGAAACATTGATGGAGGCTGTTGACCAGAGAGACTCTGCAGCTTCTGTTCATGGAGGGCAAGCTCCTCCGGCTTTTCCCACTATATGAAAGCTTCTCATATGTTAGAAATGCAAGAACAATAAATATTTAAAAAATAAAATAAAAAAACTCTTACCCTGCTTTCAAACGTCATACAATTATAGTAATACTTGTGTCCATCAGGACAGACATGCACACTCCAGTCACAATTTGGAATACCTTCAACTGTAGCATTCCCTGCTGCTCCATCAGACTTCAATTGAGACGGTGGTATAATTGCAGTCTTCTTGGTGGATACAACACTAGCTGATTGAGTTTTACTTGATGGCGCTGATGACTGCAGAAGTTAAAAAGAAACCAAAAAAATTAAGAACAACGCTAGGTAACTGAATTGAAATTTAAGCAGCACAAGCAATATAAATTGTTATAAGATGTCTTTATTTTTTGAATTCAGATTACTGCCAGAACATATTACGAATGTAATTGCTTTAAGCACTATAATATGATTTGATCTTGTTCAAGTAGAATTCCTGCAAGCACTAGAGCCCCAAAACTCCTCATGAATTTAATTGCAACAAACAGCAACTCTCCTCTTTGGTGCAGATAGAATTTGGCTCAAAAGTGGTAAAAATTTCTGCTGACAATATTACCTGATTTATGGCCTGAGAATCTTGGGGTTGTATCCGTTGATAAGGGGGCTCTTGTAATGTGTTATGATATGACTGGCTTATAACTGGGGTCACACTACGTGTGTTAGCAAAATTCTCAGCTGAAGGACACTGATTATCCTGCAAAAGCAAGAAAAAGGAGCAAACCAAGTATGAAAAATGATTATTCTTAAGCACTAACAAAGAGTTAGCATATGTTTACATGACAATCTTAATAGTAGCCAAAAGAAAGCTCATCAAGTACATGCTAACGCAGAACTATATTTACATCATCTATGTTGGCAAATGAATAGTTGCTGCTAGAATAGTCTAGAATAGACGGTTAGGGCTGTTAAGCCTGTTATGGAACCTAATTTAAGTGAAGTCACATGCTGGTGAGTGAAGCTTTTAGAATTCTATAAATAAGGACATCAGGCCTTCTTCCTCATAATACAGAAAATAATTTGGAAGGATTTTGCATGGAATTTGCCAGTGGTTGCCTCTCTTTGTGGCTTTAGTGGACTTGCTCCATAATTTTGTCTGTTCTTGAGTGTTAATCTGAAATTTGGTGTGATTGCCAATTTCTCACTAACAATCTAGCAGTCCATGAACAGTGTCACAATAGATTAACCCAGGATCTCGTTTCAAGGAATTTTTTTTTTGTACTCACCATATGTGATACAGCTGGTGAGATAACTGTGTTCACGGAAGTAGGATTTGGGCCAGACCTGCGGGAAATTCATCACAAGATTATAGTAGAGGGATATTTTTTCAAAAAAGAAATTTTCCAATGGTATAATGGATGAAACTGCAGCTGAAAACGCCAGAATATAACAGCAATAAAAGGAACATATGTCCACAACATGATCTTAGCAATTCCCTCAAAATCTAATACAATATACATGTTCTCTTAATCACATAGTCTCGTGTAGCATAAGTCTTCTATAATAAAGAAGATCTAATCCAATATTTGGGAGTTTCTGATTAATCAAGTGCAGGATCCAACACAATCAGGTAGCAGGGGATAAAGTTCTACGGTTCTACCCCACTCATAGGATAAGGCAAAATCTGGCTTAGAGTAGAATTTCCATGACCGCTACTGCCTAATAGCACCATGCATACCAGCATATGTAATAACTCATCTACTATAAAAAGTTCAATGGAATAAATCCAGTAACTATTTTAAAAATTTTTTTTACATTTTTCAAATTAAAAGAGTAGCAAGAGGAACAAACCTTACTTCTCCTTGTCTAGGCTTCTTAGGGTCTGCAAAGCGAACAACCAATGGCCGATCACAACCCTAAACATTGAGAAAAATAACTATTAGGTGCTTTAACCTTGATTACTTGATTGTTGCAATGGTCAAAGAATGTATAACAAGTAGGACTTACTCTCATAACATAAGATCCATTTAGCCCCTCAATAGCAGCCAATGCCATATCTCTTTCAGAAAACCCCACAAACCCACATCCTTCATCGCATCAAAAGGGTCAAGGAGTGAAACGAAAATGGGAGTAATGCTAAAACGAAGAAGAAAAAATACCAAGTCCTTAAATAGACGAAGCATGCTTACAAAATTCAATAGGGAGACAGGATTAGTAACACAAAAAGAACAACATACCACGACTTTGCCTGAACTCATCAGCCATGATGTACACCTCTTCAACGGTTCCATAATGGGAGAATAGCTGCCGGCCATGGCCACCCAAAAAGAAAACAACACAAACAGTTACAAACTTGCATTGGCAGACAGGCTTAAGAATAAATGAGAATTGAGATCAAAGACAATGCAAGCAAAAGCGAGTCCATAGAGGATGCTCTGTTTCTAGAGTACTCACGTGTCCACAAAATTATTAACCATATTTTAACACTTTAGCCCTTTAAGATCTTCATCAAAGACAAATATTAGTTGAAGCTCCAGAGGTTAGTTCTCCCACTAACTCACAGAACTAACTCAGGATGTGGTAAGCATTTTCCTGACAATTTATTTTACTCCATTCTTATCCATCAGAACTCTGTAAGGGCCCATTTGGTATTTTTTGGAATCAGGAAGGGGAATGACAATGACCCAATCTAATACTTATGTTTGGTAAATGTTGGAACGGGAATCGAAATGTTTTCAGAAATGAGTGATTTCAGATTCGTTAACAAATTTGATTATGTATCAGCATAAATAGGTCGAGTCATTCCAACACCTACACTATTCCAACATACAAAACACCTATTAGAAATCAGGTTATGTCGTTCTTAATTCTAATCCGATTCTTGATTCCAACCCGATTTTCCAGAACATACCAAACGATCCCTAACTAGAGTCTTCCACAATGAATTTTTTATTCTGCAGTTCTACTTTATTGTCATATTGAGCTACTTCTGTGTAATGATATGAAAATTGAGATTAAACACACAAAATTTCACACAACACGGATTACTCAAATTCAACCGAAACAGGATGCATGAACTACTTAGGGAATACCTATGGGAACCCTCAAGCAAGTTCCACTAACGGACATGATTACTAAAGCCTTTACAAAGGTAATTTCTGGATCCCTGATTATTAGAACCTGGTGCCATCATTTATAGGTGACAGGCTTTCAACTACTAAGTTCACCAGATGGTGACTTTTTTCTTTTCTAATGGAAGTGGTTTGATATTTCGATTCACCAGCCGTGCTGATGAGATCGAGAGACCGGAAGTCGAAACAGATTTGGTTTCACACTAATCTAGCCTATGTAAATGTAAGAAATTTCCTTTGCCCGGATCATGAACCTTTTGCGTTTACTAGTGAAGAATGTGCTTAACACGGAACAAATAAGTTGATTAAAAATAGAAGGATAATGATACCTCTGCAATTTCTTCTTTTGTGGCTTGCTTGTTCATGTTATTGACATATACTTTCTGCTTACTAGCTCCTACAAAATCAGTACTATAATTAGCAATGATAGCCCTATGAAATCAGAAGTATTAAAAAGGATGTCAGATAGTCTTAAAGCAGTTTACGACTTTACTTATGCCACCAATACAAATAACATAGTTTCTCATCCGCATGGATGCTTTAGGGCGGCCGACTATTAGAAGTTGACCCTCCTTTCCCCTTACCTTTGTATCAAAAAAAAAAAACATAGTTTCTCAATTTGTGACAATAAGCACAGAAAACACTACCTTATTGCTTTAGATTGCACTCCACAGAGGGTATTTATTTCTATAACAAACACAATCTCTTCAAACAAAGTTCCAGGAGGTTCTCAAAAGGTAACTCACTAGTTGTGCAAAACAATGAGAGTTGAGAAAGTACCCAATCGCTCTCTTTCTCCATCAGCATATTTCACTCTCACTGGAACCACAGTCTACAAAAACGGAATAACATCAATGAAGTAAATATGGATATGGATTAAACAAATCTGCTAGATATATTGACAAAAGAACCTACACCAGGCCATATATATAGATCATGTAGAGCTTTTATAGCATTGTCCGCCTCCTCAAAAGATGCATACTTCACAAAACAAAACTCTGCAGAAAATTATCAGAAAACGCATTATTAAGCATAGACAAAATTATACTTGCACCCTATTGCTCTGTGAAATATTCCAAGGAGCACATCAGTCAGAAAAAAACTAATGTGATTACATATCATTATATCAATACAAATAACCTCAAAAGTACATAAGACCAAATGTTATAATAGCTACAAGTTCACACCAGAATAACAAACATATATGTCTGCATTCATTAACTGTTTTCAAATATCGACCCTGGTTTATTCAGATAAAATATTGTGTATCATTATCAGTTGAAAACCATGAGTAACATAAACCGATTCAGGAAGGCCTACAAACACACTCATCCATTACAAATGATCCGAAGTCATCAACCAAATAAAACACGAGAACTTTACCAAGTTGGTCCAAGATAGCAATGTTACCGTATACCTTTTTGATGGCCAGTCTTTTTATCCCGACACAGAACAACCTCAGCTACAGAGCCATATTCTTTAAACAAAAGGCCAACCTGAAAAGCAAGGAGCAAGCAAATCTACTGTAAAACAATGGCTGCATCAAAACCCAAAGCACTAAGAAGATGCAAGTGTATAACACAAACAACTAGGGAAAGATCAAATTATCCATAAGCCACCATAGAGATGGAAGTGAAACAATATAATGCGCTTACTGCATGCTAAAATAAAAGAGCAGCAACTAATTAAGTCAAACAATGTTCACCAACCCCAAAAGTGTCACAAGTGAGCTAGTTAAGCCAAAGATCCTACATCATACCTTCACACAAAGGTCGACTAATATGCAGTTAAAACTGTTCAAGCAATGTACTTTTGATTCACCTATCTATGAACAGCTGAACGTAAGCCATAGACAAATTCGTATAACAGACTTCGGGAAGTACAAAAAAAACCTTACTTCTTCTATGGTCACTGTATTCGGAACTCCTCCGACAAAAAGCTTCACATAGTTCCCGTTATCGTAATCTAGCAACCATAATAAACTTAATCAGCAAAAATCAGAACTTCATCTTCGAGTTCGAAAAGGAAAGAGAAAGATTTTCACCAGCTCTTCGCTTCTTCGGAAGGTGATGAGGCCTCGAGTGACCATTAGCCCCAAACCACTCGTCAGAAGGAGCGTTGTACTGGTGGTACTGCTCGTCATCTGCGCCGTGAAAGTCGTCACCGTGGTGGTAGTCGTTGCGCCGATTGTGACGGTTGTTGTGGCGGTGGGCGTCGCCGGGATGGAATCCGCCACCGTGAGAAGGAAGGGGCGGGGGAAAGTCCCTGTCCTGAAATTGGTGGGAAGAAGGAGGTGGAGGCCCCCATGGATGTTCTTCGTAGGAGTTGAATTCGGGTCCGGGTGGATCCATTCGGATTCCGAGGATTAGGGTGGGTTTTGAAATTGAAGATGGAATCGCAAGAATTCAGGTACAGAGCCTCACTTTGAAAGTGTCGCAGACTAATAAAACTTTCAGTTGATGCGCATATGAGGTTTTGCAATACCGGTTGATGGATCGAGTTTTGGGCATTTCGGTTGGTCCATCAATATCGTCAAATTCTAATTTTGTGCCATAACGATAACATCTTCTAAATATTTATACAAAGAAAATATGTCTTCGTAATCAATTACGACCGATTAGTTAGAATTAATAGATGAATACATTTTATGGGAACAAATAAACGATGTTAGTTCCACGCATTATACATTCTAAAAATGTATTTTTCGTTCTTACATTGAGTAAAAGCTCATCAAGATAGCACACTCGATAAACTCATTAAGATAGCACACTCAAGCCTTGTTGTTACTACAAATCTAACTCATGAAGTGAAAGCTCTCGTCCTAAAAGATGTCTTAGGGTGGCGCACCTCCAAAATATGACCAAGCCTAATTTCTTTCTCATCTTGTAAAAAAAATTATTTTGATTTATAAAATTGAGATATCCACTTTCAACACATTTATTTGATAAAACATTATAACATTTAGGTAAACTCATGAGATTACAAGGACTTGAATTCATGGAATGCAATGGAAAAAATATATGTTAAGGGTCAAAAAAAGAGAGGATATTTACAGTTTTATAATTTAAGATTAGAAATTTAAAAGTATTACATCAAAAAAATAAAATCTATCTGATAATATCGACTCTTAAAAATTATCTTCTTATAACGCAAGTTTCCAATTATCAGGTGTTCGCTTGAAAAAGACTTAATATGACTCCACTCTGACAATTCTTTACACTCAATGTCAAAGTGTTATGCTCGAGCAATATCTTGCACTAAACTCCGACATATCTCACACGGCATAGACATTTTATGTAAGATTGGATTTGCCTTAAAATGTACGGTTGATAGATTATTGGTCACTTAATATAATATATCGTAAAGTGTCCTAAAAAAATTCATTAAATATTACCTTTATTTTAAAGTTATACACTTGTATCTCGAAATGAATTTGAAAATAAAAGAATAATGTAATTTATAAACAAAACTACGAAAATTTGGTATTAACAACTATATATATATATATATATATATATATATATATATATATATATATATATATATATAAGAGATGGATTATATTGAAATGGGGTATTACAGTGACAAATTTTCTTATGGTGAAAAGTTTCAATTGTTCAAATATAACATGTATGTATTCAACTAAAAATACTTTTAATCAAGGGGAGTGACTAATTATATTTGAAATTGTCCAATTGTTCAACTGTCCGATCATTTGTTCAACTAATCACAAAGTTTTAATTTATATGGTCAATTGTTTAACTAAACTTGAAATTGTGTCGATATATGACCAATTGTTCAACTATATTCGAAATTGTTCAATTTAGATGATTTTACATATAGTTGAACAATTTGTCATGTAATTAAACAATCTCGAGACCACCCAATCTCGAGATCTCTAAAAGAAGTGTTCAAAGTAGTCGAAAAAGTAGCAAATCTCTCTTCATGAGGAATAACAACGGTAAATGGTAAATTCATAAAGAGTAGAAAAGAAATAGGGCTCAACCAGGACCGGAGTTGTCCTGGTCAAACCTACAGAGCATCAAAGTTTATCATCATGCAAACATAAGGGCTAAAACAAGGCCCTAGTACTCCTGGTAGGCATGCAAGCCCCCTGAACGTACCATCTACCATCAACTGACTATGAATATAAATAAAATACATCTCACGGCACTGTCTATAAGGTCCTTCCACCTTCGGCAATGCCATCAGCAGAATGGAGCACTCACAGATCATCAAGGTGCCTAACCAACGGATCATGATATCATTCACCTTCGGCATTGCCATCAGCAAATGAGTCTCAAGTCCGGGACAAAATATCAACAATGAAACATGCAGGCCAAGAGCAAAATACAACTCTGGCATAAAGAATAAATCATACAAAGTGCTAGACCTCAAACCTCTCTCCAACTCTATCTGGGAAGGCCTCATAAAGTAACCTGTATGTATGCCCTCTAATCATCCGGACCAGGATATCAATGGGGATCCTGTTCCGGTCAAATACCAGGGCATTCCTGGAGTGCCATAAATAGTAGATCGTCGCTGAGAAGGCGTATATACGTGCCCTGCTCGTCCAGCTCCTCCCTGGTGCAGAGTGTAGTAGATATGCTATGACGTCTGTCCTCGAGATCATCTTTGTAGACATCCGGAATCCGTAGCATACCTGCCTCCAAACCTCCCTGGCATAGGTGCATCCAAAGAACAAGTGGTCATGTGACTCACTCTCCAGACCACACCAATGACAGGTAGGATCTATGTCGAGGAAGTGTAATCTGTCTCTGGTCGATAGGCGTCCTAGAATCGCCATCCAAAGGATAAAGCAGTGCTTGGGTGTGTTGCCCGTGCCCCAAACTATCCTGGACCAGTCCATCTCCTCTCCATGCTCTCTGATCACGTCGTAGGCATCTGTGACTCTGAACTTGTCCCCATGGCAGCAGCTGTCTAGCACCTCCTCTAGTGTCGTCTCCTCATCCACAAACGTGGCTAGCTGATCTCTGGCTCCGATTATGGCCTTCACCAGAGGCGAGTCACGTCTGTGGGCCATCCAGTGGTCGGGCTCAACCACCTGTAAGTATCTGTGGTGGATCCACCTAACCCAGAGGCTGTCCCTCTTAGCATGAATATGCCAGTAGTACTTACACATAAATGCCGAGTTCCAGCACCCGAGGTTACGAAGACCCACGCCACCCTCTCTCCGGGGCATGCATACTCGTGTCTAAGCTACTCTGGGCCAGCTCCAAAGGAACTATCTGCATAGTCCTGTCAGCCTATCCATCACCAGCGCGGGGACCGGTAGTATCGACAGCCAGAAGTTCTCCGTGCCCTGAAGGACCGTCCTGATCAGCTCCAGTCTACCTGCAAAAGACAAATGTCTCTTGTTCTACGCGCAGATGTACCTCCCAATCTTATTCAGGAGTGGGGTGTAATCAGCTGCCCGTAAAACATGAGATGCTATGGGGATTCCCAGGTATCGGAAGGGAAAGGTTCCCGTAGAGAATCCCGAAAGCGAGGTTAATTCGTTTGTCTCTGTTTCAGAAACAGAGGCTAGGAAAATTGAAGATTTTGGGAGGCTAACTGCTAATCCCGAAATCTTTTCAAACCTGCGTAAGCAATCCATAAGGATGCTTACTGACTACACATCCCCTCTACAGAAGAGAACGACATCATCCGCATACATCAGGTGAGAAATCTTGAGTTCCTCACAGTGCTGATGGAAACGGAAGCCAGGTCTAGAGGTCTCGTTGCGTATCATCCTAGAAAGGAATTCCATACAGATGACAAAAAGCAACGGAGACATAGGACACCCTTGTCTAAGCCCACTCTTTCCCGGAAATAACCCATGCATTGTCTTGTTTACCCGGATGGAGTAGGACGTTGTGGTGACACACTCCATCACCCAGTCAATGAACCTGGTCGGGAACCTCAGCTCTGTCATGGCATAGCGGAGGAACTGCCAGGATATCGTGTCGTAAGCTTTAGCTAAGTCAATGTTCATGAAACACCGCTTAGTATCCCTCTTGACACTATATCTCCGTAGAAGTTCCTTGACAAGGAAAATATTGTCAGACATCAACCTCCCTGGGATGAAAGCAAATTGTGCCGGGTCAATGAGGTACCCAAGATACGGCCCTAATCTGTTTGCAATCAGTTTGGTGATGATTTTATAGACAACATTACAACAGGAGATAGGCCTAAACTGGTCTACTCGAGTTGGGGAGTCAACTTTCGCTATCAAAGAAACCGAGGTATGGTTAATTTGTCTGAGCAGTTTCCCATTAATAAAGAATTCCCTAACTGTAGCACAAACCTCACTCCCAATCGTCTCCCAAGTTTGCTTAAAGAACTTGGAAGAGAAACCATCTGGTCCTGGTGCTATGAGGTCTCCAATCGACCAGAGAGCCTGCTTTATCTCATCATTAGTAACTGGTCCAATAAGTTTTTCCTGGTCCAGATCCTTAACCCGTGGTCCCACCGCAAACCAATCCCTCGGTGGTACCTCAACCTGCCTCTCAGTCCCAAACAGCCCCTGGTAATACGTCACAAACTCATCCGCTACTTCTATTAGGGAAGTGGTAGTAGAGCCATTAGGTAAATGGAGTGCAGGAATAAAATTCCTTTGTCCATTTGCCTTCATGAGACCATGGAAGTACGATGTAGTCCTATCACTGTTAAGGACGTACCTCGACTTAGCCTGTTGTTCAAAGAAACTCCTCTCTGCAGAAGAAAGCCTTTTGGCTTTTGTTCTACAACTCTCAAGTTGGGCCCGCAAGGCCTCAGAAGTCGGATCCAACCTAACGTTCTCAAGGCATGTGGCATACTCCTCGTTGGCCACTTTGGCCTTCTCAGAGATATGTCCAAAATGCCTCCTATTTAACCCACGTAGCGGTCCTTTCATGCCCCTGAGGAGGTTGCAGAGGCGAAACTGATAGGTCCCCCTAAGGTGACACTTCCAGTTCTCCTCTACTATCTCCTAGAACTGGTCATGACCTGTCCACATATTGAAGAACTTGAAATTGGGCTTTCCAGCCCGGGGACGGCGGATATGATGCGCTATAGCCGGCTTATGATCCGAAAACTGCCACTTATTCGGAAAGCTAGCGCGGCAATACATCTCCTGGTCCAACCAATCCGAATTAACAAAAATCCTGTCAATCCTACTCCAGATGGTACCATTAGTCCAGGTGAACTTGTTATCACTCGTGAAAGGTACATCTGTGAGACCTAGATCCTGACAGGCATCCAACATACCCCTGCACTCGTACATCCGTACGGGCTCCCCATTGATCCTCTCGTCGGGATACATGACATTATTGAAGTCCCCCAAAACCATCCAGGGTATAGAGTAGTCCCTAAACCAACGTCTAATGGGTTCCCACACTCGCCTTCTGTAGGCAATGCTACCTTTTCCATAGACAAAACACACCCCATACTGCACACCAGTTACTCTACTAGTAACTAGAACAGTGATAAACTGCTCCCCAATCTCTCCAACAGTAAGGTCAAGACGGGTATCATCCCAGAGTACAAGTATGCCACACCTATCATCAATCTCAAAGTTAGTGATATACTTTTAGTTTGGAAAACTAGAAGCCATCACACGGTGGATATCTAACGGTCTAGACCCATACTTGGTTTCCAGTACACCACATAAGCATCCATCAAACTCCCTCAGCAGCTCGGTCAACCCTTTTTGTTTCTGGGGTTGGGTAAACCCCTGGATATTCCAAGAGATGACACTCATCGGGAGACCGTCTGTCTAGTGGTCCTCCCCTGGGCCCTAATATCCGCCCTCACCTGTGAGCTAGATGCTAGCCTCGTAGATCTACGCTCAGGTATAACAACCACCTCTCTCCTAACTTGCTTCCTATCCCTAGGGGCTTTTAAGATAGTAGGGGTTTTAACTTTTTCTGTACTACCTCTGTCTCTCTGGGTACGATGTGCACGCCTGTCCGACCTAGATAACACTCTCTGGAATCCTCCATTCCTATCATTACTTTTTCCATTATCGGTCTCTATTTCCAAAGCCTTATATGTATTCGAAGTTTTGATATTAGGGGTAGTATACGATTTCCTTCTACTCTCGACACTCACCCTATCATCCTCACTCTCCTGGCTATCCTCCGAGTCCTCCTCCACTCCCGTAGCCTCCTCATACCTGACAACCTCTGTGTCACTAATTCCCGTGTACGTGTAATCCGTACTCTCACTATCAGAGCCCATCTTAGTATTAGCTAGCTCTCCCTCAGAGCTAGACTCAACCACCATTTCCTTTTTCTTTCCCGAAGAGGATTTTGTTGTCCCTTTTGGGGCAACATTTTAGGTCTAACTATCAACTCTCTCTCTTTCGTGCCAATCCTAATCCTGCCTTCCCCAGAAGGTCTCTCCTTTCTGTGTCCGCTTCGGTCACCCTCTACCAAAGTGGCCTTTATGGCAGCCACCCGGCCGACCTCCACAGCCACCCTATCGTCATTGGTCACCTTCTTCGCCTCTCGGCGTCGACGGCGCCTAATGGAAGACTTACTTATTGGTCTTTCGGCATCAGTTGTAGGCCTACTAACAATTTTAGGCCTATCAACCTCCACCTCACCCTCCTTCTCTGGGAGTCTAGGTTCCTCTCCTATCTTCCTTTTTCCTCTTTCCTCAACGGTAAACCGTTTTCTAATCCCATATGTCGTTTGTCCCTGTACCTGAGCATTGTTCCCTTCCCTTCCAGACTCTTTGTTGGCCTCTTTGTGATTACCATTCCCTTCTCTAACATTGTCCTTCCTAGTTCCTGGTCTAGGCCTCATCCCGGGGATGCCTCTTTTTTCTTTGAAGGAGCATTCCTCCTCATTATGCCCAAAGCTAAAACACCCCTTACAATATTTCTGCTCATTTTCAATAAGCACATTACAAACCACCTTAATCCCATCATCAAACTCTAGGGTGGCCTCTCTCCTAATCTCCTCAGCAAAATTCATTTCAATCAGCACTCTCGCATAGGAGCCCCTTTTCCTCTCCCCAGTGACGGGATCCATGTGTAGGGGTTTGCCTAACATGGAGGCCACCCGTCCAAGGATGTCAGGCGACCAGTAGTTATTAGGGATACCATATAACCTAACCCATAGGGGTATAGTAGCTACATCCCTCTTATTAAAAGCAAATTTATCCGGAGCATGCTTAAGGATTAAAGGTCTACCATGGATCTGGTACGGTCCCCCCCCCCCCGGAGAACTTTGTCTCTATCCCCATCATTATCAAACATGAAAATAAGCCATCCGGCTTCCGTTTTAAGTTTAGATTGGACCCCCCAAGATTGTTGTAGGTCCCTAATAGCGTGATATCCAAGATAATACCCCACATACTGCCCAAGTAAGCAGCTACCCCACACTTGCTCCCTAGGTAGAGCTTCAACACATTTTATCTTAACGGTATCACCCGTTGGGGTGTATACTCAAGAGTCCCCCCTATCCCTCTATTCATAAAAGTCCTAGGTAGAGGCTTAGTCCAGGCATTTTGCCTTGGAGGAGCCTCACCAGAAGTGCCATCAGTGCCCGTGCGGGGCAGATTCGGAAATTGCATGTGACCAACTCACCATATACCGTGTATGGTGAGTTGGTCACATGCAATTTCATGTGACCAACTCACCATATACCGTGTATAATTTCACTAGCAGAGATCTCACTAGTAATTTAAAAGATTATTATAACCTAACCCACTAAATACGTTATAAAATATAAAAAAAAATTATGATATTTATGTTATGGAAAATATGTACAAGGCATTTGTACATGATGTTTTGTACACATATATCACATGCATGTCTTCTAGTGAAGATTGATCAATAAGTGAAGTAAATTGTACAAGGTGAATTATTCACCTTCTTACATCCTAGTTTATTTTATTAGTAACTCCTCCAAGTTTTGGCCTATAAATAGAGGCCATTCTCATTGTAACAAGATGTACCAAGAGCAAGTAAGAAATCTACTCTTCTTGTTCACTCCTCTCTTCCAACTTCATTCTAAGTGTTCTTGAACACATTCCACAAAAGTCTAAGTAATCAAGAGTCCAAAGCAATAATTTTATAACACGTTATCAGCACGAGGATTCTAAGTTACAACTGAGCTTCTCTACTAAAGTATGTTCGTAAACATTTTTTAGTCTTTCATTACACAAAAAAATTATACAAGAAAATCTACTTGAGGATTATGCTCTGTAGTTGCCCTTTACGGGATCTTCTACATCAGAAACTCAAGTTTTTTTTTGGAAACTTAACTTAATCCGAGGAGTATGCTCTGTAGTTGCCCAAATCGGGAACCTCTACATCAGAAACTCGTTATTTTAACATAAGATCTAGAATAAATTTTCTCAAAATAAAATCACGTGTTTGGATTTATGCTAAGAAACAAACAAAATTGAGATTTGCTTACCTCTTTTGACAAAGACCCACATTAATTTTTTCTTGCTTTCACCTCTTGGTTTACGGACGGAGATTTCCCACCAAAATAATGATTATGATAATGATGATGATGTAAATAAGGACAAGACAAATGAAAAGCTCGATTAAAAACCGATTATTGTTGGAAACAAGCCGATGAGTAATATCATCATCGGCCATGGACATGAAAGTTTTTTTGGATCGAATATGGAGATGGAGTAAAAGGAGGAAGAAGATAAGGATGAAGAAAGTAAAATGGATGGATGGAGATTAAAGAGGGTAAAAATAACCGGTTTTAATTCATGGATCTTGTAACGTTCATTTATCCGTATGATTTCTTACTTGTGACACACGATATTATACTTGTCTTTACATTTCTGATTATTGCTCTAACATACGCCACCTATTAAATCTACATGCATCCTTTAATATTTGATACGACTCATCTTCATGACATCTACACCTATGAAATGTCTTTACTTTATTAAATCATGACTAATAAAATCATGCATGCTTAATATTGACATAAAATATAACTTTTATGTAGTAACCAATGGCAAGCATTGCAAAAAGAGAGTTTGACATTCTTGACTTGTCGGGCCAAAAGTACCTTGAATGGAGGGTAGATGCACTTGCCCATCTCAAGGCAAATGGCCTTGAAAAAACGATTGAAGATAAAAATGATGCCACTCCACAAGAGAAGGCAAAAGCAATTGTGTTTCTTCGCCACCACATTCATGAAAGTCTTAAGACTGAATATTTATTTGTGGAGGATCCTAAAGAGTCGTGGGAAAGTTTGAATGAAAGATATGGACATCAAAAGGGAGTCCTTTTCCCACAAGCTCTATATGAATGGAACAACTTGAGGTTCCAGGACTTCAAGTCCATATCTGAATATAACAGTGCTATTCACAGGATCACCTCCCAACTGAGACTATGTGGCCATGTGATTACCCAAGAAGAAATGCTAGAAAGAACATTTTGTACTATGCATGCCACAAATGTATTGTTACAGCAACAATACCGGGAGAGAGGTTTCAAGAGGTACTCAGACCTCTTGAAAGTATTGTTGGTGGCGGAAAAGAATAATGAGCTCCTAATGAGAAACCACAACCTCAGGCCCACGGGATCAATAGCAGTTCCTGAAGCCAATGCCACTGACAAGGCATCCGAAGAAAAATGCAAGAGTCACAAAGAACGTGGGCAACCGTCATGGCACTATAATAGCCGTGGCCGAGGTCGTGGTGATCGTGGTGGCCGTGGAGGCCGTGGTGGCCGTGGTGGCCGCGGTCGTGGGCAAGGCTATAATGATGGCCGCCATTACAATCGAGGTGGTAACTATGGTTACAAGGGGAGTGATAAGCCAAAGGTCCAGACGGGTCAAAAGGGACCCTCTCACAAGCCAAGAACTGTTTGCTACAGATGTGGCATAGCTGGTCATTGGGCAAAAATATGTCGTACAGCTTCACATTTGGTGGATGCTTATCAGGCCGAAAGAAACAAAGAAAAGGCCAATGAAACCAACTTCGTGGAAAATGAAGTTGTTGGTACTTCACCCATGACCAGCTTGGATGTCTCTCACTTTCTCAACTTTGAGAATGACGATGCATGTGCCTTGGACTAGAGCATTCGGTTTATGAACTTGTGATATTATCCTTATTGTATAATAATGTATAATATGATGTAATGTATTGTAATGTCTTATTTCAAGATCTAGTAGGACTATGTAAAATATGGTTATCCTAATGTAAAATATGAAGTTTTTATTATTAATGGCTTAACTTATTTGTGCTACTTTCTTTATAGAGAAAACATGGAATCTTCTAAGGAAAGACTCGATGAGAAGGAGCAATGTCTTGTAGACAGTGCCACCACACATACCATCCTGAGAAATAAAGAGTATTTCACACATTTGAAACCCTTTAAGGGAAATGTGAATACAATATCTAGTGTGGCTAGGCTCATCGAAGGCTCGGGAAGGGCTCTTGTTCTACTACCAAAGGGAACAAAAATAATAATAAATGACGCATTATATTCGAGTAAATCTCGAAGAAATTTATTGAGCTTTAAGGATGTGCGTCAAAACGGGTTTCATATGGAAACCATGAACGAAAATGGGAGAGAATATTTGTGCATCACAACACATGAATGTGATAAGAAAAGGATCCTTGAAAAAATGCAAGGACAAGCCTCCGGATTATATGAAACATATATTCATCCGGTTGAGGCTAATGTGATTTCTAACAAACGGTCGGATGACCGAGTCAAATTCACACTATGGCATGACCGATTGGGTCACCCGAGATCAATGATGATGCACAAAATTATAAAGGGTTCAATTGGACACTCACTAAAGAACATGAAGGTTATGCCGCCAAGTCATATTAATTATGCGGCTTGCTCACTTGGAAAGCTTATAATTAGACCTTCTAAAAGTAAGGTGACAAGTGAGACTCCTGCATTTTTGGAAAGGATACAAGGAGACATATGTGGACCAATTGCTCCACCGTGTGGCCCGTTTCGATACTTTATGGTATTAATTGACGCATCTACAAGATGGTCACATGTAAGTCTATTATCGACTAGAAATGCGGCATTTGCTAAACTCCTTGCACAAATAATCCGTTTGAGAGCTCAATTCCCGGATTATACAATAAAGAAAATTCGTCTTGACAATGCAGGAGAATTTACATCCCAAACATTCAATGACTTTTGCATGTCAATTGGGATTGATGTGGAGCACCTAGTAGCTCATGTTCACACACAAAATGGTCTTGCTGAATCATTAATAAAGAGATTACAATTAATCGCTAGACCATTATTGATGAAATCAAAATTACCACCATCTGCTTGGGGACATGCGATATTGCATACTGCAGCCTTGATTCGGTTAAGACCAAGTGCAAATCATGAACAATCTCCATTGCAATTAGTGTTTGGAAAGGAGCCTAATATATCACATCTAAAAATATTTGGATGTGCAGTTTATGTTCCTATTGCTCCACCACAACGTACAAAGATGGGTCCACAAAGAAGATTGGAAATATATGTTGGTTTTGAATCCCCCTCGATCATTAGATATCTTGAGCCAACAACGGGTGATTTATTTACAACAAGATTTGCTGATTGTCATTTTGATGAAAATACATTCTCAATCTTAGGGGGAGAAAAGAAGAAAGTGGACCCAAGTACGAAAGAAATTACATGGAATGCAACACTATTATCACACCTTGATCCAAGAACAAAAATGTGTGAACAAGAAGTTCAACGAATCATTCATTTACAAAGTGTTGCAAACCAATTACCAGATGCATTTACAGACACTAAGAAGGTGGTAAAGTCACATGTTCCTGCAACAAATGCTCCTACAAGAATTGATGTACCCATTAGACAACCAAATGTGTCTATTGCAAATGAGTCTATGACTCGTCGAAAACGTGGTAGACCACTTGGTTCAAAAGACTTGAAACCGAGAAAAACAAGGAATCAAAAGGATATAGCAGGAGATGCTATAGTGACCGAATCAAATGAGGAACATGAGAAAGACAAAGAAAATGAGGATGAGAACATCCTACAAGAAGACAATATCCTTGATGATGAGAGAATCGACAATTATGAAATTGCTATAAATTATGTCGACACAAGGATACAATGGAATAGAAAGGATATCATTATTGATGATATATTTGCATACTCTGTGGCTAATGACATCACAACTGAAGATGACGACATTGAGCCAAAAACAGTTGATGAATGTCGTCGTAGAAAAGATTGGCTAAAATGGAAAGAGGCCATTCAGACAGAATTAAAATCACTTGAAAAACGTGAAGTATTTGGTCTTGTAGTTCATACACCAAAGGGTGTAAAGCCAGTCGGCTATAAATGGGTTTTCGTGAGAAAACGAAATGAGAAAAACGAAATTGTGAGATATAAGGCAAGGCTTGTAGCCCAAGGTTTTTCCCAAATTCCAGGAATCGATTATGATGAAACATACTCTCCGGTAATTGATGCAACTATTTAGATTCCTAATCGGCCTGACCGTCTTTGAAAAACTACAGATGTGCCTTATGGATGTCGTGACTGCATACTTATACGGGTCACTTGATACCGACATCTACATGAAAGTCCCACAAGGACTAAAATTGCCAGAGGCCAATTCCTCAAAGCCACGAGAAATGTTTTCCATAAAATTGAGAAGATCCTTGTATGGATTAAAACAATCAGGACGAATGTGGTACAACCGCCTTAGTGAATATCTTCTCAAAGAGGGATATAAGAACAACATTATATGTCCATGTGTTTTCATCAAGCGATCTCAAAGTGGATTTGCTATAATCGCAGTATATGTCGACGATTTGAATATTGTTGGAACTTCTAACGAGCTTGAAGAAACTGCAAAGTATTTGATGATAGAATTCGAGATGAAAGATCTTGGAAAGACCAAGCTTTGTCTTGGCCTACAAATTGAGCATTTAAGGGGTGGAATCTTTATTCATCAATCTAATTACACAGAAAAAATACTAAAGAGATTCTACATGGACAAAGCACACCCTTTAAGCTCACCCATGGTTGTTCGATCCCTTAATGTGGAAAATGATGAGTTCCGTCCTCGCGAAGAGGATGAAGAAATCCTTGGCCCAGAAGTGCCATATTTAAGTGCAATTGGTGCCTTAATGTATTTGACTAACAATACAATATCAGATATTGCTTTTGCTGTAAATTTGTTATCCAGGTACAGTTGTGCACCCACAAGAAGACATTGGAATGGCATCAAACACATATTTCGTTACCTTCGAGGTACATATGACCTTGGTTTGTTTTATCAAAACAAAATAGATGCCACTTTGGTTGGATATGCAGATGCAGGATATTTATCTGACCCGCACAAGGCCAAATCCCAAAACGGATACGTGTTCACATATGGAGGCACGACAATTTCATGGAGGTCAACAAAACAAACAATTACAGCCACTTCTTCAAATCACGCAGAGTTGATCGCTCTATATGAGGCCGGAAGAGAATGTTTATCCCTACGATCAATGATCAACTTCATACAAAAGGAGTGCGGGATGAAACCCATCACTGAAAATCCAACCATCTTGTATGAAGACAATTCAACATGCATTGCTCAGATGAAGAAAGGGCATATCAAGGGAGATCGTACAAAGCACATATTGCCAAAATTCTTCTCTACCCGTGAGCTAGAGGAAACCGGGAAGCTGATATTCAACAAATCCGTTCCAGTGACAATCTTGCTGACTTATTCACAAAATCATTGAACCCGAAGAAGTTTGAAGAGCTTGTGCGCAAGATTGGAATGTATAGACTCCGAGACATATGTTGAAATCAGGGGGAGCATTATACGCGTTGCACTCTTTTTCCCTTCGATCAGGTTTTTATCCCATTGGGTTTTTCCTGACAAGGTTTTTAATGAGGCAACATCACCCAAGCGTATAACAACTTTGGAGTCATCAACAAACGCTCAAGTTTGATAATAGAAGAAGGTGAATATTCAAGGGGGAGTGTTATGGAAAATATGTACAAGGCATTTGTACATGATGTTTTGTACACATATATCACATGCATGTCTTCTAGTGAAGATTGATCAATAAGTGAAGTAAATTGTACAAGGTGAATTATTCACCTTTTTACATCCTAGTTTATTTTATTAGTAACTCCTCCAAGTTTTGGCCTATAAATAGAGGTCATTCTCATTGTAACAAGATATACCAAGAGCAAGTAAGAAATCTACTCTTCTTGTTCACTCCTCTCTTCCAACTTCATTCTAAGTGTTCTTGAACACATTCCACAAAAGTCTAAGTAATCAAGAGTCCAAAGCAATAATTTTATAACAATTTAGATGTTTTATTATATTTTCCCACCTTTAAGTACAAGAAGTAACACTACAATATTGGGTACCAAACACGCCACTATGCCCTTGGCAATGGAGGAGTTGAGTGGCCCACGACTCCACGGACACTTTCTATCTCTCTCCAAAATGAGGAGGTGTGTAGTCACTTAAAATCTATAAGGATTAGACCTATGCAAATTCGGTCCGGTCCGTCCTGTCTGTCCAATCCGCCGAAAAAAACACGGGTACGGACAACGAGTTTGGCCTGTTTGAGTCCGGCCCGATCCGGTTCAGATTTTGATGGGACGGGTATGGGTAGCCATTTTAGTATGCGGGTTGGCCTGTCCCGTATATATATATATATATATATATATATATATATAATTCTAATTATTTTACATAATATATTTTATTAAACCCTAACATTTTTTCTTCCATCGTTGCTTGGTTCATCCAGCTGTTTTTTTTTAATTATTGTTGTTTGTAACTTGTAAGTTGTAATGCACCATGCAATGTTACATATTCACAGATATCGGTATCAATGAATTGAAAATTGGAAGTTTGTATTAAAAGGTTTAAGGCTTAGAGGCCCGTACATTTTGGACAATTTTTTTTTTATTTTAGTCCAGTCCGAACCTGGATTTGCAGAGGTCTAATAAATATCCGCACAAACTATAATGATAATAACGTCCACGGACACTTTTTATTTCTCCCCCATAGATTTATGTAAACACCATAGATTTTATACCAATAACAAAATTTGAAATATATATTTTAAAGATAGATTTCAAATAAAATTAAAATTAAAAATAGAAATAGAAATATATTTATATACGTGCATACACAACTAATTCATTGAATACTTCAAAAAACAACTTCAACCGGTTCATATCCTCTCTCAATAGAAGTCTTGACAGCATCAACCACAAGTTGCGTTTTCCTACTTATAGTTGGCCACTTCCTATCAGCCTTCGTCCCATTTCGTATTACATTCTTAACCAAACTCGAAAACTCCTTCACCATAAGAGCTTCTTGTGGAAGCTCCGTTGCGACATTGTGCACAACAGCTCCGGGAGACCATCCGATCTCGAGATCTCTAAAAGAAGTGTTTGAAGTAGTTGAAAAAGTCGCAAAGCTCTCTTCTTGAGGAACAACAAAGTCTGTGATCCGTAGAGTTCCCTTTGTTCCAACGATTGTTACATCCATGGTTAAATGGGAGAGGAAGGAACACTGAAAATTGCCCACAACTCCGTCCGCCCAAAGCAAAGACGCTCCACATGATAAAATAACACCGTCTTCATTCGTGACATTGCCACGTAAGGCTGTCACTACTTTCGGAAGCTCGTAATTTGCAGCCAGCAAGCTTGCTCTAATGCAATACCAACCTATATCACCTAAGGAGCCGAGTGCATCGAGATTTGGCTTGACACGAATGTCGTTTTGTAGGAAGTCGTCGCTTGCAGCGAAATGGAAAACTGCTTGAATCTGAGAACATACAAGAATAAGTCTGACGATTTTAAATAATGACAAATCTGCACTTGTGCAGGATTTTTTAAATATATTATTATTTAGATTTTTCGTCAACAAATAATAATGACAAATCTATAAATATAGACCGACTTTAACTTAATACCAAATTCAAGTTTTTTTTCATTTTTAAATTTAGTGAAGATTTAGGTCGTCAAAAAAATGCCTGAACTTATTCGACTTTAACTCAATACCAAATTCAAGTATTTTTTTATTTTTAAATTTAGTGAAGATTTAGGTCATCACAAAAATGTTTGAACTTATTTTAAGTTTTTATTAAAAAAAATTGTGGCTTACTTGTATAATTTAGAAAAAGAAAAACTCGTAATAACATAAATAATTTAAAAGAAAATAAAAAAGGCAAATTTGCACAATAAGTTGAAAAAATCAGGGTTGATGATCTTAAAAGACTTACATTCTTTAGGCGGCCAAAATTGTGGTGATCGTTAAAAAACTCTTGGATCGTTTTGGCTCTAGGGTGATGGACCCACATGGTCCCGTCCATGAATTGCAGGTTGTTGGTGTCGCACACCTCTAAGATTTGATCTAGTTCGCAACGTTTAGGGTAACAGGTTTCTCGAGGAGGATGTGTTTCTTCTTCTCGGCGGCGCGTAGTGCCCATTGGAGGTGGAGGGCAGTAGGGAGGGGAATATAGACTGCTTGGATATCCGGGTCATCAAGGATATCCTCATATGATCCGTAGACCTTGGCTCCGTCAGGGAGGCCGATGGTGGTTGCGAAGCGGTGGGCCCTATCGATTGAGCGGCTTGCTACAGCGTGGACTACTGCGTCTGTGGGTGTTAGAGAGATGGCACGAGACAACTTCCGAGCTATGTTGGCGCATCCCACTATACCAATGCGGATGGGGGTTTCTGCATTGTATTCACAAGAATAAATTTTAGTTTTTAAAAAGAAGAAGAAAAATGTAATTAAGTGATGGAGTATATATATATATATATGTATACCTTGAGTATCTGAATCAGGTTTTTGAGACGCTCTCACACAAAGACTTTTTGTCGGGTGTAGAGTTGGAAGTGGCAGGATTCCGGTGGCGTAAAATGCTGCGTCCGCCATTTTCAATGTCAAAGTAGAAGGTGCGCTGAGTAGATGAAGATTGAAGATATTGTAGAAATAAGGGGGCAGAAGGAAATAATTATGGAATGGGACATAAGCTACATACTGCATAGTGGGACCAACTACCACTGTCACATCAATTATTAATTATTGTTATTATCACCTAACCCACTAAGCCTCATATAAACGTACACATAAATTAAATTTTAGATTGAAAATATAAGGGGGTTTTTTTTATAAAACAATGGTATATATATATATATATATATATATATATATATATATATATATATATATATATTCCATGATAATCATTTAATGACCTAAAATGCTTTGAAATTTAAACTGATATGACTCAAATTCATGAAAAAATTAAAAATAAAACAATGAAAAATAATGGAATTGCTCACTTCAATGCCTTTCACTACCAAACTAGTTTAGATCTCGTGCCCTGCACGAGATCTAACTTATTAAGGAAGAACGCATTTTAAAAAATTTAAACTGATATGATCGGGTAAATAAGCATTTTGTTAAAAAGAACGCATTTAAAAAAAATATTCATTAAAAGTGACTGATATATAATCTGATTTAAATCATGTAATTGAGAATATAGTTTAACCGTAAGGAGGCTGAAATTCTAAAATAAAAAAAAATACAATATAATAAGGATCTAACTTATTAAAGAAGATAGAAATGCACTGAAATATATAAATCGTTTAAACAAAAACTAAGCTTAACTTAAATGGATTTTTTTTAATAAAAATATTTTTACTTTAAAACATTTAATATTAACAATTCTTTAAAAAAACGATATTAGATATACATTAAAGATTTGTAACAAATTTAACAATTTCAATCTTGATTGAAATACTGTAAACAATTATTTACTTATTTTAAAATTTTCTAATATAAAAGATGGCAAACAAACCCTAAATACTTTAAAGCAAAATGAAAAAAGATCAAAGATATTGAGATCTTATATTATATTTTCACCACTTTTTAAGTACAAGAATACATATAGAATCATATTAACCGTTCATGACGTATAATCAATTAGTTAAATTTACTAAAAATAGAACAGTTTAACCCATTGTCAATTATGTAAAATGACGTGACAATGTTTATTGTTAAAAAGTGATCTTCGACCGTTAGTTTCAGCCGGCTTTTATTTAACATTACATTTGATAATTTTAAATTTTCAAATGCTAAGAAAATTAACATTATCTATGACATTTGATAACTAGTTGTCAACTAAATTTTAGATAAACCCCTTATCTTTTATCAAATTAAACCACTCAAAAAAAAAAATTGTATTTAATACCTGCATACACCTTTATGTGGTTTGTCTTTAAACTCTGATGATAAAATAAATTTAATAATATAATTATTTATCATGATCAAATATATCTGTAAATTTGAAATTTAAATATATTTATTCAAACAACGATGAAATCATGTAAAATAAATACTTTTACCCTAACGAGGTTTTGTCGGAATATGTTTCAGAAAAATAGTTTTGCTACAACTTCTCGATTGTTAATTTTTTTTTAAAAAAAAGTGGATTTTTTTTTTTCAAGATTGTACATAGGTTGACAAGTTACTCGGGCTCGGCTTGTGTTCGGCTTGTCAAAGTTCGGTTCGAGCTCGTTCATATTTTAAACGATCCGAATATGAACGCATTTTAGAGCTCATATAAAATTTAGGCTCGGACCGGACTCGGCTCGTCAAAAGCTTGGTTCGAGCTCGTTCATTTTCTAAACGAACCGAATATGAAAACATTTTAATGCTCGTATAAGATTTAGGCTCAGCTCGGGCTCGGATCGTTCGGGTAAAGTTCGGCTAAAATAACACTATAGGAACATTATGTTAGCCGATCTACTCGGGCTCGGCTCATAATCGGCTCGTCAAATGCTCGGATCGAACTCGTTCACTTTCTAAACGAGCCATATATGAACATATTTTAAACTCGTATATATTTTAGGCTCGACTTGAGCACGGCTCGTTCAACTAAAATAACACTATAGGAGCATTATTATTATTATTATTATCACCTAACCCACTAAGGCCTCATTTAATAAACGTACACATAAATTAAATTCATTTTTAGATTGAAAATATAAGTTTTTTTTATAAAACAATGGTTTATATACTTTGAAATTTGAACCGATATGACTCAAATTCATGAAAATTTTTTAAAAAAAACAATGAAAAATAATGGAATCACTCACTTCTTCGATGCCTTTCACTACCAAATACAAGTATTAATTTTAATACATCCTAAACCGTTCCTAATTTCTTGAAAATCTTACCAAACAGGACCTAAATATTTAGGGCAAAATAAAAAAAGGTAGAACTATGTTTCAGCCAACTGGAACAGAATAACAATGGACAACTATCAATTCAATTAAACACATTTGAAAATCCCTGTGGGATCTAGATTTGATATTGTCTGATATTGCTAATATCTTGTGTATTTTTAATCTGTTCCAAATTCGTCATATCTATCGTGAGGTTAATTTGGTGGCTGAGAAGCTGGCGGATCTTGGTCACGAGGCGTCTCAGCTTGTTTCTTCTTCCATGCATTGTGTGGAAGATCTCATCCATTTGTATGCCCTAGGGAGGAAGATCTCGAGGAGATAGTCTGCCCTAATTACTTACCGTGTTGTATCAAAATAAAAAGAATAGCAATGATAAGGTTTGGGCTAACATTCTTAGCATACAACTTACCTCTTAGGTTGTTTGTTATTCTTCCTCCTCTCTATAACTTTTGAACTATGTTCCTATCCATAGGATATCCTTGTATCTCCCTATTTTCTCAATACAAGTACCTTTTCAAAAAAAAAAAGTTAGAACTTATATTATATTTTCACCAGTTTTAAGTACAAGAATACATATAGAATCATATCAATCGTTCATGATGTATGATAAATTAGTAAAATTTACTAAAAATAGCTAGTAAAGCAAGTTCACCCATTGCGTTTAATCATTTGTCACCTATTTAAAACGGCGTGGCAATATTTATTGTTAAAAGGTGATCTTCGGTCTTTAGTTTCAGCCGACTTTTATTTAACATTTGATAACTTTTAGTTTTCAAATGCTAAGAAGTTGACATTTTCTATGACATTGGGTATCTAGTTGTCAAGTAGATTTTAGATAGACCCCTTCTCTTTTATCTAATTAAACCACTCAAAATAAATAAATTTTGAAAAAGAGTTGTATTTAATATCCGCACCTTTGTGATTTGTCTTTAAACTCTGATAATAAAATAAATTTAATATTATAATTATTTACCATGGTCAAATATATCTGTAAATTTGAAATTTAAATATATTTATTCAAACAACGATGAAATCATGAAAAGATATATATTTTTACCCTAACAAGGTTTTGTCGGAATATTGTTTTAGTAAAATAGTTTTGCTCCAACTTCTCGATTGTTAAAAGTTACTTTTAAAAAGCGGATTTTTTTTTAAGATTGTACATGGGGTGATTATAATATGAGACAAGTTACTCGATCGGGCTCAACTTGTGTTCGGCTTGTTAAAATTTTTGTTCGAGCTCGTTTATATTCTAAACGATCTGAATATACACACATTTTAGAGCTCGTATAAAATTTAGGATCGGCTCGTCAAAAGCTTGGTTCGAGCTCGTTCACTTTCTAAACGAACCGAATATGAACACATTTTAAGCTCGTATATATTCTAGGCTTGGCTCAGGCACGGCTATTCGGGTAAAGTTGGGCTCGTTCGGTTAAAATAACACTATAGGAGCATAATTTAGCCGATCCCGAGTAGCTCGGCTACGAATAGGCTCGTCAAAAGCTCGGAAGCTCGTTCACTTTCTAAACAAGCCGAGTACGAACACATTTTTATACTCGTATATATTTAGGCTCGGCTCTTCTATTAAAATAACACTATAGGAGCATCATTTTAGCCGAACTAATCGAAATCGGCTCATCAAAAGCTCGGCTCGATATCGTTCACTTTCTAAACGAGCCGAATATAAACACATTTTAAAACTTGTATAAATTTTAGGCTCGGTCATCTATAAACGAGCCGAGCTTGAGCATACCAATATTTGACTCGTATTACACCCTAATTGTACATGTGATTTCCGTTTTATAAATTTATCAATGCATAATTATGGTGCATAGAGCAGGTAGTGATCAATTATTTGTGCACTTTGTCGGTACGTATACACTTGCATCTTTGTATAATTTATTGTATCTTCACAACGCATGCATAGGGAAGGGTTGCGGGCTTACAGCAGATCACCTGAAGGTTAACAAAGAATATGCCAAATATGCTCATCATTTTCATGTACCATACAAATGTTCTATTTCATCAGTTTCATTGGCTTCAAATTATGTCAAAAGAGCAGGCCGTCCAAAAAATTATAGGATTTGAACCCTTGACCTATAGCACCAAATATTAAGCTCTAATCATTATGACAAACACTCTTTTGTATTATAAAGCAACTAAAATTATATATTATGGACCCCAAAAAATTAAAGGCCCTGTACTTTTGGGCCGAATGACACCCCTTGTTGGACGGGCCTACAAAAGAGTATGTACAAGTGAAGTGCTCCTCTTTTTAAGTCACAACTATCCGATGCTAGGAAATGCAACTTAAATGAGAATACTTTATTTATTTATTTATTTAATTATTATTATATAGTATTAAGTTGTTATTCTTTTTATTTTGATCTTCTCTCGTTATACTATATAAGCACAAATTAGAGTTAGACTTATTTACTTGTAGTTTATTTCTGTTTCATTTAGTTTATAAACCTTGAGTTTAATTTTTGTGCGTGTTTACTTGGAGATTGGTTTAATTTTCTATGAGTTTATTTGGGTTTATAAACCACTCAAAAATAAACTAATTTGAGCAAGATTATTGTCAAATCCACCTTGTGATGACATCAAAGTGTTCTTTAACAATGCGTGTGCACTCTCAACCCTACAACAAATATAATACACGATAAAAGTTTTAATAATAAAAATAAGAAATAAGAAATATAAGTCACGAGAGAATTTTACTTACCTATTTGTGGTCCTTGTTCCAAAGTGATGATATCTATCCGTCCATGCTCGAACAAGACATTCCTTGAACATTATCAACCAAGTATTCTCAAGATAAGTCATTAGGTTCCACTTATCACCCCATTTCACTTTCATCTTATGAAGTCTCTCCTCATAAGTTGTGATAGAGTGAAGAGAACAATCCCATGCAATCTTGTTTGAACTTATTTTGTTGTGCAACTGAACGTGTCTTGTACCATCCATTTTCTTCAATTTTTCGTATCAAGTGAACGTTGCAAATTATATGTTTCGCATTGGGGAAGACCTTTCCGATGGCGTTGATAAGGGCAAGTTCCCGGCCCGTCGTAATCACGTCTAGTAGCCGATTCCCGCATATTATCTTAACACGCTCCAATGCCCACTCATAGTGATCCGTAGTTTCCCTCGACATGAATACAAATGCGACGGCAAAGGTCTTTTCCGTGCTAGTGAATCCGACCACCTCCAATAACGGCATTTCGTACCTAATATCATTTAAAAATATGAATCAAATTGAAAAATAAATTACACACATTAACATTAAAGAAAGTGGAATTAGATACTAACCGGTTTGTCTTGTACGTTGTGTCCATCACGAGGACATACGGAAACATGCTCAACCAATGTCTTGACATATGGTGACTCAAGATAAGATCACTAATGATGTTTGTCCCGGGAAGAGTCCTATAATCCGTATAATAATTGCGCTCACCCAAAAAATGTAATGCTTGTTGTGTTATCGTCCGCCCGCTTCTATCTTCGACCTTCAATTTATATCGAGCGTTGTAAATTTGTTGTGTAGATGTGACATTTGATGGATATTCCTTTCGAAGCATATCCAAAATTTTCACCGGTTTAACCCGGAAGCGGAACAAGTTCTCACCTTCTGCATTTGTTCGCTCGTAAGCCGACCCGAAAATGAATGGCCTTCTAGTGATGGTAGAATATCGTGGTTGTGACTACCATGAACCACGGTAATCTTCCACCTAGTCGGTACCACTCCATTGCTCCGTTGTACTTCATCCCCCACTATCTTAAATTTACAATCCCTTTTCTTCGACTTTGATCTACGCTTATTCGAAGGATCAATATCATCCATCTTCACACTCTTTCGCCTCCCAAATTTCTCACACACCAATACAACCTTCCCATATTGATGATCGCTCGGCTTGTATGATTTTAATATGATCATCACCATATAATGTTTTCTACCTTCCTCACGAACCCAATCAACTAGGGAATCTTTATCCGGAAAAAATTGTTCGACTCCAAACACATCCGAATAATCTAGTTCCTCTATTTCAGGTTGATTTTCCATTGCAATAATTAGCTACAATATATATTAAAAATTTGTAAATACTCTATATCTCGCATGTTAACCTACAACGCGTTTATTTATTAAAAACTTATAAATACTAAAAATCTAAAAATACGACATTACATACCTCATTAGGGGGTTGCAATTCATCGTCGGAAGAAATACCGCCGCCGGCTTCATTAGATGACATCTTTCTTCTTCTCCTCCTCTTAGTTTTTGTAGAATTTGAGACAATTCGATACAAAACGATATTAATCGTGTATATATAGGAAAAACAATTTGTAACCGTTACAAAGATGACCGTTTTTTAACAGTCATATTATATTTAATTACGCTAATGGCAAGCGTAGCCGTAAATATTTGAAATATGACCGTTGGGTAGACTACTACTACGCTTCCTATAAGCGTAGTGGTTTTTTTTAATCTACTACTACGCTTATCGCAAGCGTAGTAGTAGTTTTTTTTTTTAAAAAAAAAAAAATCTACTACTACGCTTATGGCAAGCGTAGTAGTAGTAGTAGTAGTGTTTTTTTAAATTTTTTATTTTAACTACTACTACGCTTATGGCAAGCGTAGTAGTAGTAGTTTTTTTTTTCTAAAAAAAAAATCTACAACTACGCTTATGGTAAGCGTAGTAGTAGTAGTAGTAGTTGTAGTTTTTTTCCTTACGGCTACGCATATGGCAAGCGTAGTAGTAGTTTATCTGCTTGTTCGGCTTCGCATCGGCTCCAACTACGCACGCCAAACGCGTAGTTTCAGTCCGTAGTGAAAAACCGAAACTACGCACGCGAAGTGCGTAGTTTAGGTTACATTTAGCGTTTTTTCGCCGGTACGTCTATTATCGGCCTAAACTTATACTTCATTTTATGGTGAAAAACGAGGTTAGTATAAATTGTCAACGGTTATGTCAAACGCATATCAAGTTATGAAATTGAAAAGACCCATAATAACATGTCCATGTCAAGTACTCAGATCATCATTGGATATTGAATTAGTTAGCCACTAACTGAAAATCACTACATGCTACTTACAAATTCTCCTTGAGTCTAGCATAACATTGAATCTCAAAGATTCCTCACCCTAATGATTATTTTCAATTCTAGTTAATTTGATTACAAGGAAGGATTAAGTAAATGGACTTAAATTGATGTGAATAACAAAATAAGACAAAAAATTGTTAAAACCTGGATGCCTATGAGGATGTGTTATCGAAGAAGTTCCTGGAACAAGGATTTGATTATCAGCGAAATTACAACTTTTCATAGGATTGGCGGTTTTCTAGGGTCAGAATATCACCATCGAAACAAATTGAAATAAACACCTACCATTTTTTGGCTTTGTAGAGTTTCGAGGTTTTATTACGGCACTCTTCCGGATGACGATGTCCATGGCGACTCTCTTCCATGACATCTCTTCACGCTCGTTCAATCTCTCCGCATAGGAGGTGGTCGCCGATGATAAAGGAGAATGAATTGCAATATCTTAAACGTTAATTTATAAATTCTCACTCCTTATTGTAGAATAAGTTATCACTTGAACTTGACCCCATATATATATATATATATATATATATATATATATATATATATATATATATATGGTTAAGTTCAAGTGAGACCCTTTCTTATGGTATGGAGTAAGAACCTCTAATAGTCATCTGGTTAATAAATGAACGTTCAACATATTGCACCACTATAAGTGTTCATGAGTGTGAAATATGAGATTATAATCGATATACACACTTTCAATAAATAAATATGTATTTGTGCAAATAGAATTATGCCCTTTAATGTTGCAAACTCTTGTTTTTTCTATTTCGGCCGTTGCATAGCAATATACTCGTCACTTAATGTATTGATTGAAAGTATTTCCCTCGAAATAGTCTTATTGCGGTCGAAATCCATAAACTTGAAACTTTCTATTTCGGTTGTAACCCGTATTATTTCGGTCTTTACAAAACAATATACTCGTCACTTAATGTAATGATTGAACACATTTTGCTCAAAATAATCCTATTTCGGTCGAAATCCATAAACTTTAAGTTATAGGTTTATATTTTGGTCGTAAACGTATTATTTTGGTCGTTACATAGCAATATACTCGTCACTCAATGTATTGCTTGGACTTATTTCACTCAAAATAGTCCTAGTTTGGTCGAAATTCATAAACTTGAAAAACAATGGTAAAAGTAACGATTTAAATAGATAAACCAAGGAAATAGTTAATATATTTAATGGCCAAAATACTATATAGCGAGTTGTTCGTAAGGATCTATATATGTAGTTGTTGATTAAAACTCATAACAGAAGAAGCACATCAAGCAATGTACATCGTTAATCTATTTAACGACCGAAATGCTAAATTCAGAGTCGTTCTTGATATCTAACGTTGATGTTACAACATAGTTAAGAAAAGTACCCATAATAACTTAGCAATAACTACGATATTATTACTACTGTTAATCACGATAAGGTAAGAAACAATCAAGATCTTCTATATCACTCATATTTGTATCATTTGTATCCCCTTCACGTGATTGGTGGGTTTTATATTATTTATTATTTTTCTCGTAAAACACTAATATTTTAATACCTATTTATTTGACTTCATCCAATCACCTGAGAGGGATATATGTAACAGTGTTACAGAAGATCCTGATTGGGTAAGAAAGGTTCCTATTTGATCCTCTTCCATATATATACACACACACTATATTTGTTTTCATATCTTCCATTACATACAACCAAACTGACCCAAGTTGATCTAACACATAGTATCATACATGTATAATAGGATAAAAAACCAAGTGCAAGAAAACAAAACTAACTTCAAACTATCACCACATTCAACGTTGAGATGATCTTATATCATCACACATTGCCTCCGGGCGAGAACACATGAGAATTTTCGGTTCCTTGACGCCGACACCTCTCACTACGGCTGGTCTCAGCAAATCTGAGGCTGCTAGTGTGTAATCCATTTTGTTTTTCTTCGTCACTCCATTCTTTCAAGTAGTAGTCTTCCTCGGAACTATCAGATCTAGGACCACAAAACATTCCTCCCCATTGACTAAAGTATATGAGCATCAAGGGAAGGGTGCAAGCAATGATCATGATCCCCATGTACTCTATTCCCCACTCCGTCGAGTACATGGATCCTTTGAAGAAGACTATTTGCGTAATCACTGCCCCAACATTGCCTCCTGCTCCGGTCATGCCCGAAATAAACCCCAAAGATCTCCTAGAGATGAAAGGGACCACCCCGAAAGCAAGGCCGCAGGAGGATTGCACGAAGACGGAGAAAATCAAGAGTATAGAAACCGAAGCTCCGAGCGAGCTGACTTTTCCAAGCATAACGCAACAGACGCCTCCGAGGGTTTGAAAAATCCACCATGCCCACAACCGGCCCCTCATACCAAAATACGTTGATGTGTAATCTGACAAGAAGCCCCCACCCGGCCTAGCGAAAATGTTGGTCAAGCCAAAACTGGCGGCTATGATGCCGGCAGTGTGGAGGTGGAGATTGAAGTTGTCATAGTAGTATTGGGCTATTATGTTGTCTATGGTCAACTCCACTCCGAAGCAATATCCGTACAAGAGTGTCGTTATCCATCCTCTGTAGTTCCTCACGCCATGGAATATCACCTTTCGTATGTCATCCTTATGCTTTTCACCTGTCCGTTCACGTGTGTTGTGGAGAATTATGAAGATAAACACAAATCAATAAACATGAATGAAAAACGATACATATTTATAGTGGTGGTTCATTAATGAGGAGTTTCAGATCACACATAATAAGATAACAGGCAAAACAAATACACCGATATATAAAATATAAAAAAAAACCCTTGATACATTAAAAGGTCCGAACATATGACAAGCGGTCAAATTGCGTAATTACAGTTTGTGTCGGGGGTGTCTCCACCCCCTCAACTCTGTGACTGAATCTATGAATCAAATTTTGAGTTTAGTTTGCGTTGGTATTGAAACTGTCTTTCACTTTGCATTCAACTAATCGTTATGCATAATTACAAGCTAGTCTAGCTAGCAAAGCAACGAAGAAAATAGGGTTTTATTCTTCTTTTTCATTAAAGCATGTTGGGTATATAGTGTTAAAGTCCGATATAAATTGACCATAGAGCGAGAATGTGTATATGTGAGCGCACATGTACATTAGGTCCAAACCTAACCCAAGTCTAATGGTTTCCATTATAAAATCAATTTAAAATAGAAAAATAGCCCACCGGCCTTATTATCTCCAATTATCAATTAGATATATGAATGAGAATCTCAAAAATATAGTGATAAGCATGCCTGATTTGTGTAGATCTGTAAAGTTGCCATTTGGGAGGTCTTGTCCAAAGAAGATGACAGCGAAAGCGGACAACGTTTGGAAGACGGCAGGGATAAACAAGGCAATCCTCCAAGAAGTGAATTCCGGGGCTCCAAAGTGCTTAATGAGCTCATAGACTAACGGCATGATCAACTGAGTAACCCCGCCGCCAAGATTCCCGAATCCGGCAGCAACACCATTAGCGCAACCAACGATGGGGCTAGAGAACATGGTGCTCATCCAGTACTGTGTGGATACAAACGTGGCGAGGGAGAAGCCAATGAAAAAGCGGGATAAAAGGAAAGCAAAGGGGGAGTTGATGAGGGCGGTTAGGTAGACTATCGACGCCGTCAATAGGGTTAGCGATGCGGAGGCTAGTCGAGGCCCGAGAATATCACAGGTTGTCCCCATCGCTAATCGAGCGAACACTGCGCCCAATACTGCGGCTGTTCCCGCGTTGCTTATGTCCGTGGCGGTGAGGTTGAGGTTGTCCCGGATCGGCGGCAACAACGGCGGGATGGCGAATGTGGAGATGAAGCAAGCAAAGAATTGTAGCCATGAGAGGTGGAAGGCTCTCATGTGTGGCTTTGAAATTGACTGGATTATTAGCTTTTTCGCCTTCTTCTCGCTGTCCACCGGCATCCTGCCGAATCGCCTATTGCCTTCTACGTTCGCTTCGGCCATGTATGCCTTTGATTGTCTTGATTTGGCAACTGGTTAATTTTCTTGGAAATTGTGGTTGGGTTTATATAAGATTTGGGCTTGCCTCTTCAAGGTTTCATAAGTGTAAGCTTCGTCGATGTCATGTTTTGTTGTATTCGGAAATTTTAGTCACTCCACTTCTCTTGAAATGTATATTCCCAAAACGTACATAAAATTGTAATAGTTACTATTGACGTTAATAGGTTCTCACTCTCTAATTTGAAAATGGTCTACCTTAATTTGGATTATTATTAGTTCGACCTCTCAAACAAATGTTGTAACCAAAAGTTATACTAGTTATATGGTCCCTAACAATATTTGCTTCACAAAACTCATGGCGAAACTATATAGGCTTTTTTTTTTTCTAAGAAACTCTTGGCATTGTTTCCCACTAGGGAATGCCTAACATCTCAACCTATCTTTATTTTACATATAGGTACTCTTCTCTTTATAGTTAAGTTTAATTTTCTCTTAAACCATTTCGTTATATATCCAAAGTATTCTTTTTTGGTGCATCCATCTTATTTATTACAATATTCTCTTAACATGTATACAATCGGGAATTTAAAGTTAAATATATATCCATATTATTTAAAATAATATACCTCGGAATTTTGTATGTTATCTTTGTTGTATTAAGCATGCTAATATTTATTGCATCACCCATGCAATTTACTAAATTTCTTATCTACCTATTTATTTTATGCCTATCCTCTCCCTTGATTATCTATCGTCTTCCAACTTCTATAATTGGTCTATCGAGTTTATTTCGTGTATTTGTCACGGTTTGTATATTTGGAAATTTAAGGGTTGAAAATTATGTGAGTGAACACGGATTGAAAAACTTTGTTTACGGTGACTCGATTATATATAATTTGAGTCATGAGATTCTATAAAAAAATCTCACAATTTTTGGCGAAAAAGACGGGCCTTTGGCGTTGGGATTGGGAGTTTATTTGTGTGTAATATCATGCTACACAGGCTGGTTGCGAGGTTAAACGCGATGTATATCCATAAACCAACCGCTTTACTTTTTTAACCGCTTTGTTTCGGGACTTGTGTTTTAGGAGTTCGCATGCACTGACCAATTTGCTCCTTTCCACTCCAATCGGTTCAAAATTGATATCAGCAATGTGGTTCTGTCGAATTTCCCTACGACACCTCTCGGTCCCAAATCTATAAGTGTTTTTTTTTTATGAAAATAAACAAAGGTTTGTATATTTAATATATGTACTTATTCATTTAAAAACTTAAAAAATAGTATAGTTACATTTTATATAATACATAGTGTATATATATATATATATACATATTTGATAAGATGGGACATCAATTAGTCCAAAAACTATCTATATGTAAAGAAATTAGAAATCATGAAACACTAATCCTCTCTTTATCTAATCTTCCGTTCCTTCGCTTCCCTGCAATCCTAATCTTTTATCTATCTCCATGGCTTTCACTCTTCAGCTCTTCTGCTTCATTCCCTCATTTCTTCTACGGTACCTCCGTTCCTTCGCTTCTCTTTGTCAAATTGCAACCCCGACCCATTGAAGAGCCGACTAAAGAAGATGAAATTGGCCCAAGATTAACCACGGCAGGCGAAACCTCCAACCTCCTATTTGGTTTTGTTGATCACCATTACCGTTCACCCTTTCGTCACCGACTAGAGCAACATGTTTGTCTCGTCTACCTCTTTGTTATTGTATAATTTGTGTCGGTCAGAAGCATCTTCAATTGGTGAAGTTGGAAAGCAAACTTTGTTTTTTCTCATAGGGTTTGATGTTTATGATCTTCATCGCATTCTCGTGTGTAACTAAAATAGGATGGAATGCGAGATAAAACGAATGGTTCATGATAAGGGGTGGGCATTGTTCCCCAATTACGTCAAGTCTAGAAAGGATTTGTGCGCATTTAGATATCTCCTTTGTACATTTTAGAAGTTACAAGTACAATCAAATCAGATTATTTTATTTTCACTTGCTTTCTATTTATGTCTAGGTGTCAAATGGTGTATGCTTGATATATCAGTAAAAATTTATATCTGAGCATGTGTGTGTACTTATTGAGTTTAGTGTATAATCGTTGACATTTGGAAAATTTGATCTTAGTTTGCACTAGCTTTATCAGTTTAACTTATTCTAAACTCTAAAGTTTGTATTCTTAATCCAGACCCTTCTAATGATCCTTGATAGCCCCAACGACATTTTGCTCTTAGTTTGTTTATTGAGTGAATTTTTGGTGTTTGTTATTGCCTTATGTTTTCTTTGGGTCTTAGTTATGCTTTTTGTAAGTAGCTACTGCTACTCTTCATAAAGTCATAATCATTGTTGTCATTGCCATTGTCATCATTTCCGTTTGATATTCTTGCTATGAATATTGTATTGGTTTTTTTGCCGGTGTAGCCTAGAAAATTCAATGAGAAAAATGATGAGAGGCAAATCTTTGGTTTGTCTAGAAGGTATATTTTTAATTCATCCGCATCATGTTTCACCTTATGCCAATTTCTCTGAAGTATTTTATTTTGTTCAACCAGTCGCCAAGACTTCAGGTTCACCTGATGGTTTCACATTGGGCAACCTCAAGGTAAAATACTTGTTTTAATACTTATAGAGTAGGTATGCATATCTCTTCACTTCCCTCTTGAAAATTGTTACATTTTTTGTTTACTGTCTGATCTTATTTCTTACTACAACTTGATTTCTCTTATTTGTTTGTATATTAATTAGAGCAGAAGAATATTATGTAGCAAATGGCTGTGACAACTGTATTATTTAGAACAACTATATGACAACGACAACTTGCTTATAATTGGGAAATGTAGTTGTTTATTTTATCTAATTGCAACAATTCTAATCTACAAGAAGTAGGTATGTCTTAAATATACAATCTTGATGCAAGCCTTTGTCTGCTTTGACTCAACCAATTACATCTAAATACAAGTGATCATATTACTTTCATTTGATGAGTTTTTTCAACAGTTGATTTTGTGTTTTTGTGTAACTTGAGCCTACATGAAAATGTTAAAGAGCACTCAAATTATTTCTCGGATTTTGGTTAATGTTCAATAGAGAGATCCTTTAACAACTTTTTGATGCTACTAAACATGATATTGTATACATGCCATGTGCTTGCCTGGAAACTAATTGATCTTTATGATTCAGTTGTGCAGGCTCTTATGGCAATACATGCTTCGAACTTCAGGTTTTGTTCCTTCTCGAAGCCTGAGAAAGTGGTATGATTCCTTGTAATTGATCTTGCTTCTTTAATGTTAATTACTATGGAGTTTCATTATTTGTGATCTTTATCCTTACTCTAGATACAAATATGAATGTACTCGGGTTTTAAAAATTTTGTACTAATTGTCAAATGCTCTACAGATTAAAAATTAAATGACATTGTAGGAAGTGCATACTATGTAGCACCTAAAGTACTCCATCAATCTTATAGTTCAAAGGTTGATGTGTTGAGTGTATGTAATGGCATACATATTGTTGTGTGGAAGCAGACCATTCTGGGCGCCTGAATATGGGATCTTTCGAGCATTTCTCAAAGCTGACTCGAGTTTTGATGAACCTCCTTGGCCTTCATTATCTTTTGATGTGAGAGACTTTATCAAGCGCATTGTTGAGAATGATGGTTGCTCAAGCTCTTTATGAGTCTAGCTTTGCTCCAGTTTACATAAATGTTGCGCTTAATTTGGTAGTTGCTTATATATAGTATTCCGACACAGGTCATCCTTGGCTTAGAATTGAAGGTGGTGTGGTAATGACCCCAAATGTATTGATATTCAACTTATAAAGGCTTATGTGTGACATCTTCTCTCCAAAAAGTTGCTCTAAGGGTATGCCTATGTTGCCATGATTATAGCTTTTGGTCTTTCTTTTGTGTCTTCCATTTATTGCCTTTGTCATCAGGACCCAGTTAAAGCTTTGACTGGATTACGTGTATTCTTTGAAGTTACGTATTTAGTAGTATAGTTCTTTCAGGTTCTTCTGACTGATGATATATGTAGAGGCTGTAACTTCTAAAGTTACATCCTCATTCACTGCTGAAAAATACTTTTCCTGTCTCTCGGCTTTTGGATGCTTTGACTGTATGGGTGATTACTCAGGTAGTTCCTTACATTTAGGAATATTCAAACACTTACTTATGTTTTACGATCTGTTTACGAGGATCTGGTCAATTTAAACTTTACAGGCATTCCAGGGAGATTTGGCAGTGGGTTTACAAATGAGGGTTTAGACTCTCTTGCCTACCTTTATTGTTTCATTTACAAGTTAATATGGAACACTGGTTTGCGTGTGTTCAAGGGGTCACTTTAAACTCTCCAATATTGTTTTTTCTATTTCGGCCGTTGCATAGCAATATACTCGTCACTTAATGTATTGATTGAAAGTATTTCCCTCGAAATAGTCTTATTGCGGTCGAAATCCATAAACTTGAAACTATAGTTTTCTATTTCGGTTGTAACCCGTATTATTTCGGTCTTCACAAAACAATATACTCGTCACTTAATGTAATGATTGAACACATTTTGCTCAAAATAATCTTATTTCGGTCGAAATCCATAAACTTTAAGTTATAGGTTTATATTTTGGTCGTAAACGTATTATTTTGGTCGTTACATAGCAATATACTCGTCACTCAATGTATTGCTTGGACTTATTTCGCTCAAAATAGTCCTAGTTTGATCGAAATTCATAAACTTGAAAAACAATGGTAAAAGTTTGTTACATAATTATAACGATTGAAATAGATAAACCAAGGAAATAGTTAATATATAATGGCCAAAATACTATATAGCGAGATGTTCGTAAGGATCTATATATGTAGTTGTTGATTAAAACTCATAACAGAAGAAGCACATCAAACAATGTACATCGTTAATCTATTTAACGACCGAAATGCTAAAATCAGAGTCGTTCTTGATATCTAACATTGATGTTACAACATAGTTAAGAAAAGTACCCATAATAACTTAGCAATAACTATGATATTATTACTACTGTTAATCACGATAAGGTAACAAAGGTTCCTATTTGATCATCTTCCATATATATACACACACTATACTTGTTTTCATATCTCCATTACATACAACCAAACTAACCCAAGTTGATCTAACACATAGTATCATACATGTATAACAGGATAAAAAACTAAGTGCAAGAAAACAAAACTAACTTCAAATTATCACCACATTCAACGTTGAGATGATCTTATATGATCACACATTGCCTCCGGGCGAGAACACATGGGAATTCTCGGTTCCTTGACGCCGACACCTCTCACTACGGCTGGTATCAGCAAATCTGAGGCTGCTAGTGTGTAATCCATTTTGTTTTTCTTCGTCACTTCATTCTTTCAAGTAGTAGTCTTCCTTGGAACTATCAGATCTAGGACCACAAAACATTCCTCCCCATTGACTAAAGTATATGAGCATCAAGGGAAGGGTGCAAGCAATGATCATGATCCCATGTACTCTATTCCCCACTCCGTCGAGTACATGGATCCTTTAAAGAAGACTATTTGTGTAATCACCGCCCCAACATTGCCTCCTGCTCCGGTCATGCCCGAAATAAACCCCAAAGATCTCCTAGAGATGAAAGGGACCACCCGAAAGCAAGGCCGCAGGAGGATTGCACGAAGACGGAGAAAATCAAGAGTATAGAAACCAAAGCTCCGAGCGAGCTGACTTTTCCAAGCATAACGCAACAGACGCCTCCGAGGGTTTGGAAAATCCACCATGCATGCCCACAACCGGCCCCTCATACCGAAAAAACGTTGATGTGTAATCTGACAAGAAGCCCCCACCCGGCCTAGCGAAAATGTTGGTCAAGCCGAAACTGACGGCTATGATGCCGGCAGTGTGAAAGTGGAGATTGAAGTTGTCATAGTAGTATTGGGCTATTATGTTGTCTATGGTCAACTCCACTCTGAAGCAATATCCGTACAATAGTGTCGTTATCCATCCTCTGTAGTTCCTCACGCCATGGAATATCACCTTTCGTATGTCATCCTTATGCTTTTCACCTGTCCGTTCACGTGTGTTGTGGAGAATTATGAAGATAAACACAAATTAATAAACACGAATGAAAAACGATACATATTTATAGTGGTGGTTCATTATTGAGGAGTATCAGATCACACATAATAAGATAACAGGCAAAAAAAATGCAAAGATATATAAAATATAAAACCCTTGATACATTAAAGGTCCAAACATATGACAAGCGGTTAAATTGCGTAATTACGGTTTGTGTCGTGGGTGTCTCCACCCCCTCAACTCTGTGACTGAATCTATGAATCAAATTTTGAGTTTCGTTTGCGTTGGTATTGAAATTGTCTTCACTTTGCATTCAACTAATCGTTGTGCATAATTACAAGTCTAGCTAGCAAAGCAACGAAGAAAATAGGATTTTACTCTTCTTTTTTATTAAAACATGTTGGGTATATAGTGTTAAAGTCCGATATAAATTGACCATAGAGGGAGAATGTGTATATGTGAGCGCACATGTACATTAGGTCCAAACCTAACACAAGTCTAATGGTTTCCATTATAAAATCAATTTAAAATAGAAAAATAGCCCACCGGCCTTATTATCTCCAATTATCAATTAGATATATGAATGAGAATCTCAAAAATATAGTGATAAGCATGCCTGATTTGTGTAGATCTGTAAAGTTGCCATTTGGGAGGTCTTGTCCAAAGAAGATGACAGCGAAAGCGGACAACGTTTGGAAGACGGCAGGGATAAACAAGGCAATCCTCCAAAAAGTGAATTCCGGGGCTCCAAAGTGCTTAATGAGCTCATAGACTAACGGCATGATCAACTGAGTAACCCCGCCGCCAAGATTCCCGAATCCGGCAGCAACACCATTAACGCAACCAACGATGGGGCTAGAGAACATGGTGCTCATCTAGTACTGTGTGGATACAAACGTGGCGAGGGAGAAGCCAATGAAAAAGCGGGATAAAAGGAAAGCAAAGGGGGAGTTGATGAGGGCGGTTAGGTAGACTACCGGCGCCGTCAATAGGGTTAGCAAATCTGAGGCTGCTAGTGTGTAATCCATTTTGTTTTTCTTCGTCACTCCATTCTTTCAAGTAGTAGTCTTCCTCGGAACTATCAGATCTAGGACCACAAAACATTCCTCCCCATTGACTAAAGTATATGAGCATCAAGGGAAGGGTGCAAGCAATGATCATGATCCCCATGTACTCTATTCCCCACTCCGTCGAGTACATGGATCCTTTGAAGAAGACTATTTGCGTAATCACTGCCCCAACATTGCCTCCTGCTCCGGTCATGCCCGAAATAAACCCCAAAGATCTCCTAGAGATGAAAGGGACCACCCCGAAAGCAAGGCCGCAGGAGGATTGCACGAAGACGGAGAAAATCAAGAGTATAGAAACCGAAGCTCCGAGCGAGCTGACTTTTCCAAGCATAACGCAACAGACGCCTCCGAGGGTTTGAAAAATCCACCATGCCCACAACCGGCCCCTCATACCAAAATACGTTGATGTGTAATCTGACAAGAAGCCCCCACCCGGCCTAGCGAAAATGTTGGTCAAGCCAAAACTGGCGGCTATGATGCCGGCAGTGTGGAGGTGGAGATTGAAGTTGTCATAGTAGTATTGGGCTATTATGTTGTCTATGGTCAACTCCACTCCGAAGCAATATCCGTACAAGAGTGTCGTTATCCATCCTCTGTAGTTCCTCACGCCATGGAATATCACCTTTCGTATGTCATCCTTATGCTTTTCACCTGTCCGTTCACGTGTGTTGTGGAGAATTATGAAGATAAACACAAATCAATAAACATGAATGAAAAACGATACATATTTATAGTGGTGGTTCATTAATGAGGAGTTTCAGATCACACATAATAAGATAACAGGCAAAACAAATACACCGATATATAAAATATAAAAAAAAACCCTTGATACATTAAAAGGTCCGAACATATGACAAGCGGTCAAATTGCGTAATTACAGTTTGTGTCGGGGGTGTCTCCACCCCCTCAACTCTGTGACTGAATCTATGAATCAAATTTTGAGTTTAGTTTGCGTTGGTATTGAAACTGTCTTTCACTTTGCATTCAACTAATCGTTATGCATAATTACAAGCTAGTCTAGCTAGCAAAGCAACGAAGAAAATAGGGTTTTATTCTTCTTTTTCATTAAAGCATGTTGGGTATATAGTGTTAAAGTCCGATATAAATTGACCATAGAGCGAGAATGTGTATATGTGAGCGCACATGTACATTAGGTCCAAACCTAACCCAAGTCTAATGGTTTCCATTATAAAATCAATTTAAAATAGAAAAATAGCCCACCGGCCTTATTATCTCCAATTATCAATTAGATATATGAATGAGAATCTCAAAAATATAGTGATAAGCATGCCTGATTTGTGTAGATCTGTAAAGTTGCCATTTGGGAGGTCTTGTCCAAAGAAGATGACAGCGAAAGCGGACAACGTTTGGAAGACGGCAGGGATAAACAAGGCAATCCTCCAAGAAGTGAATTCCGGGGCTCCAAAGTGCTTAATGAGCTCATAGACTAACGGCATGATCAACTGAGTAACCCCGCCGCCAAGATTCCCGAATCCGGCAGCAACACCATTAGCGCAACCAACGATGGGGCTAGAGAACATGGTGCTCATCCAGTACTGTGTGGATACAAACGTGGCGAGGGAGAAGCCAATGAAAAAGCGGGATAAAAGGAAAGCAAAGGGGGAGTTGATGAGGGCGGTTAGGTAGACTATCGACGCCGTCAATAGGGTTAGCGATGCGGAGGCTAGTCGAGGCCCGAGAATATCACAGGTTGTCCCCATCAATAATCGAGCGAACACTGCGCCCAATACTGCGGCTGTTCCCGCGTTGCTTATGTCCGTGGCGGTGAGGTTGAGGTTGTCCCGGATCGGCGGCAACAACGGCGGGATGGCGAATGTGGAGATGAAGCAAGCAAAGAATTGTAGCCATGAGAGGTGGAAGGCTCTCATGTGTGGCTTTGAAATTGACTGGATTATTAGCTTTGTCGCCTTCTTCTCGCTGTCCACCGGCATCCTGCCGAATCGCCTATTGCCTTCTACGTTCGCTTCGGTCATGTATGCCTTTGATTGTCTTGATTTGGCAACTGGTTAATTTTCTTGGAAATTGTGGTTGGGTTTATATAAGATTTGGGCTTGCCTCTTCAAGGTTTCATAAGTGTAAGCTTCGTCGATGTCATGTTTTGTTGTAATCGGAAATTTTAGTCACTCCACTTCTCTTGAAATGTATATTCCCAAAACGTACATAAAACCGTAATAGTTACTATTGACGTTAATAGGTTCTCACTCTCTAATTTGAAAATGGTCTACCTTAATTTGGATTATTATTAGTTCGACCTCTCAAACCAATGTTGTAACCAAAAGTTATACTAGTTATATGGTCCCTAACAATATTCGCTTCACAAAACTCATGGCGAAACTGTATAGGCTTTTTTTTTTCCTAAGAAATTCTTGGCATTGTTTCCCACTAGGGAATGCCTAACACCTCAACCTATCTTTATTTTACATATAGGTGACTCTTCTCTTTATAGTTAAGTTTATTTTTCTCTTAAACCATTTCGTTATATATCTAGAGTTTTTTTTTTTGTGTGCATCCGTCTTATTTATTACTATATTCTCTTAACATGTATACAATCGGGAATTTAGAGTTAAATATCCATATTATTTAAAATAATATACCTCGGAATTTTGTATGTTATCTTTGTTGTATTAAGCATGCTAATATTTATTGCATCACCCATGCAATTTACTACATTTCTTATCTACCTATTTATTTTATGCCTATTCTCTCCTTTGATTATCTATCGTCTTCCAACTTCTATATTTGGTCTATCGAGTTTATTTCGTGTATTTGTCACGGTTTGTATATTTGGAAATTTAAGGGTTGAAAATTCTGAGAGTGAACACGGATTGAAAAACTTTGTTTACGGTGACTCGATTGTATATATTTTTACAAATCAATTGATTCATGAGATTCTATAAAAAAATCTCACAATTTTTGGCGAGAAAGACGGGCCTTTGGCGTTGGGATTGGGTGTTTGTTTGTGTGTAATGTAATGCTACACAGGTTCGTTGCGAGGTTAAACGCGATGTATATCCATAAACCAACCGCTTTACTTTTTTACCCCTTTGTTTCGGGACTTGTGTTTTAGGTGTTCGCATGCATTGACCAATTTGCTCCTTTCCACTCCAATCGGTTCAAAATTGATATCGGCAACGTGGTTGCGTCGAATTTCCTTACGGCACCTCTCGGTCCCAAATCTATAAGTGTTTTTTTTTTATGACAATAAACAAAGGTTTGTATATTTAATATATGTACTTATTCATTTAAAAACTTAAAAAATAGTATAGTTACATTTTATATAATACATAATACATAGTATATATATATATATATATATATATATATATATATATATATATATATATATATATATATATATATATATATATATATATATATATATTGATAAGATAGGACTTCCTAAATGTAAAGAAATTAGAAACCATGAAACACTAATCCTCTCTTTATCTAATTTTCTGTAACACCCCAAGTCCGTAGGACTCGGAGTGCTACTGGGCTAGGATCTCACAATGGATTCTGACCCTAGCCTGACAACAAATTCACTGAATCTTACAACAAGGCACCAATAGATTAAAACAAAACATAAAACTGATATATATACACATATCAAAAAGGTGGTACAAGGTACTGCTGAGTACAAAGTCAAAACATGAATCCGTACAACATAAATAACCCATAATCCCACGAATACGCCTAGTGTACGGAACCCTCAGCAGATCACCCCTCTTGATCACTCTGCAGCTCTCCTAACCTGCAAAGGATCTACAACACGGTATAAAACCGTTAGCTAACTATACACATATATAAGAAGATGCTAGAGCACAAACACATATCAGAAATAATAAACACTTCAACATGATATCAAACATTTACCCGGTTTATTATCTTTAATAAGTCGAATCACTTAATCGTATAAATATATATATATGAAGATAGGTGACACGAGGAATATAATCCTCGCCTTTGAGTGCAATAGCCAGCTGGAGTAGTATCTGCACACCTCCCGTGTACCCTATGGGAGTGGTGAGGGTCCTTCCCATATACCAGATCTGGCATGACTACAGAGAACCTCCCAGACTCCACGACAGGATGAAAGGGAAAGGTTATCACGGCCACTACAATGGGCAGTCAATTAAAGCTTTGACTGGATTACGTGTATTCTTTGAAGTTACGTATTTAGTAGTATAGTTCTTTCAGGTTCTTCTGACCGATGATATATGTAGAGGTTGTAACTTCTAATGTTACATCCTCTATCAATGCTGAAAAATACTTTTCCTGTCTCTCGGCTTCTGGATGCTTTGACTGTATGGGTGATTACTCAGGTAGTTCCTTACATTTAGGAATATTCAAACACTTACTTATGTTCTAAGATCTGTTTACGAGGATCTGGTCAATTTGAACTCTACAGGCATTCCAGGGAGATTTGGCAGTGGGTTTACAAATGAGGGTTTAGACTCTCTTGCCTACCTTTATTGTTTCATTTACATGTTAATATAGAACACTGGTTTGCGTGTGTTCAAGGGGTCACTTTAAACTCTCCAATAACCAGGGTAACTTTGCCTTGCAATTACATATATACATTGATTGGTTTTGCTGTTCTTTTGTTTTCCGGTTAATCCTTGCCAACTATTTTGCAGTTCTGTGTTCAACTTGCCACTATTCATGTAATCTACGAACCCAAATTCATTCTCACCATTTTTCTGCTCATAACCATTTCCCCCAAGATTTGGGTCCTGTCTCTGCTTGGTTGATGTTTCTTATCAAACTTGGTTATTTCCTAGCATTTAGTATATATGGTTTCTACAATTGAAATTTGTTTTTGTTTGCACAAACTTCCAGTTCATTTTTCAATATAACATCTTCGTTGATTGGTTATTGTTCTCTTCCTTGATCTTAATTTCTAGGTTTTGATGTTTCCCCTGTCTCCCATGTCTTCTTTTGATGCAGTAAACAAATACGGACTTTCTCAAAGTCTTCAAGTTATAAGGTACGAAAATAACTATTTGAGATGTATTGTTTTATATACATATTACTTGAGGATAGACGTTACTAGTTATTTCAATCATTATTTCCTTAACCCAGAGATATTTTGGTCAAGAAACTAGAGACTGTCTTTTGTTCTTAACTTTTTATTCCTATCGTGTTCATGATTTTCTCTTCTACATATGTACAAGCTACTTGTTTCGGTCTAATTTACACATGGTGCTCTGTTGCACTTTTTTTTTTTTGTGTTCTTGATCTATACAATATCATAGTTTGCTTAATTATATTTATACATGCTTCCTTAGCAATCATTATTGTACACCAGATTCATGTACTCACTTTTGTTTTCTTATCATTGAAAAAATCAGTTATAATTGTTCTGTCCTTTAAACTAGCAATAGCATTAAGTGACAACTAATTTAGGCTATGTTTGAATCAGTCCGTTGCAAGGTGTGTGACACTCCTGAAGCGTTATCTACTGAGTTATTGACAGAGTTTTTATCTTTTTCACTCTTGTCTACTTTACCCCTTTTTCCTGCATCGGAGATATGCATCTTTCCTTCTCATAAGTTTTGTAGTTAGTTTAAAGATCAGTGTTTCCACAACAATAATAAATCACGTATTACATTTATTCGCGGGGTGAAAGATGACCAATCTTTGTAATGATGTGGTGACGAAATGCATTAAAGGAATGCATCTTTTTTTTTATTGGTAGTTTGTGCTTAAGTTGCTACTTGTTGTTTGAGGTATTAGGGGACATGTACATATACATAGTCGGATGAGACCTTTTCAGTTGAAAAGTAATATTTCTTCTACTTGCATTTAGCTACAGCGTGTAAAAATATTTGTGCAAAGCAACCAAGAATACCTCCAACCCTATTTTCTTTCTTATTTTACTTTATGAACTTGTTTTCATTTTTTTAATAGTTTATTTATTTATTTATTTGCTCAAAATATACGAATGCATCTATATTGTATATGTCTATGCATACTATAATCTTTAATATAAGCTTGCTTGCGGAGCCCTTGAAGCAACCACCGGAAGATCTCTGATATCGTGATATATCTGACTATTTGAGGGAGTTTGAAGATTGGGTATTTTTTAAAAAATTTCTTAGTGATGTTATTGTGTTATTTTTACGTACAGTGGTCATACTTATTTTAAAAAAAAATTACATATATTATTATTATTGTGTTTTCATGATTTTGGCAAAGGGTTAGGCTTTGGGTCTTGTAACACCCCAAATCCGTAGGACTCGGAGTGCTGCTGGGCTAGGATCTCACAATGGATCATGACCCTAGCCTGACAACAATTTCACTAATCTTACAACAAGGCACAGATAGATTAAAACAAAACATGAAACTGATACATAAATATCAAAAGGTTTATACAAGTTCTGCTGAGTACAACAAAACATAACCATATACATAGTCAAAAGATCTCATCCCATGAGGACGACCCAATGTACGGAGCCCTCAGCAGATCACCCCTCTGGATCACTCTGCAGTTCTCCTAACCTACAAAGGATCTACAACACGGTATAAAACCGTTAGCTAACCATACGCATATATAAGAAGATGCATAAGCACAATCACACACCAATGAATCATAAACACATCACCATGCTATCACACATTTACCTGGTTTATTATCTTTATAATGTCCAGTCATCCAAGCGTATATATATATATATATCAATATGAACGTATGTGACACGAGGAATGTAACCCTCGCCTCTCGGGAATGGTGCCAGCTAGAGTGGAGATCCGGTCCCACCTCCCGTGTACCCTATGGGAGTGGTGCAGGTGGCCGGCCCACTGAACTAGACTAGCCTGCCCGAAGAGAACCTCTAGACTCCCAACGGGATGAAAGGACAAGTTGTCACGGTCCTACAATGGGCAGTCACTAAACCATAGGTAGGTAATCAACATAACTCGGGCTATCAATCATATAGCACACACCACTCATGCACACATCCAATATATGGATAGCAGCTAAGTAAGTCCTATGGACTTACCTCAATCTCTGAAGTCTCAAATCAACTCAACTCAACTCAAACGGCTCCAACTCTGGAGATCAACACTGCCTAAACAAGGCATAACAACATACATCAACCCATATCCATCACAGGGGTCACACCTAGACCCAAGGGATCCATAAGGATTGAATTCTAACTCATAAACCTCACAGCCATAACCGGCATAACCGAAACGTACTCAACATCATTCTATCCTCAAACACATACCTAACAAGCCACTAAACCGCTCATACTAGGAAAGGAAAGGATCTACCTAACTCTAGGTAGATCCGGGACAAGACGCACCTACGTGACGGAAAGACGCAGGGGAGGAACAGGCAATCCCGCAGGGGCGGCAAGGCTCAGCCGTAGGGGCGGTGACAGCGGCTGCAGGCACGGCGCAGGCGCTGGGACAATGGCCGCGGGGACGGTGGCTTCTGGCCGCGGGTGCGGCGACAAGGTACCCGCAGGGGCGCTTTGCTGGACCGCGGGGGCGGCGACAGTGCAGAAGATGATCCCGCGGTTCTTCTTTCACTCTTCACGTGATCAATTCACGTCTTCTCTTCACCAAAACCAAGCATATACATATACATACACATACCAACATCAATACCCTTAAACATGCATCTAATCCTAAGCTAGGAAGATGGAATCAAGGAAAGAAAGAAGAAGAAGCAAGATCACTTACCACTCTTGTGGTCCTAGGCTGCAGGGAGAGGTCACACACCTCAGTAGCTGGCCTCCAAGCTCAGCATACACACATCCATCATCAACATCAACATCAACATCAAGCCACACAACTCTTCCAAACTCTAAGAATACTCAAGCAAGATCAAGGAGGAGAGAAGGAGAAGCAAGGAGAACGAGAGAAGGCTGAAGAATTGAGGTAAAACCCTTGATCACGAGCCAAGGGAAGAATAAGAGAAGAAAAGGGTAAAGCACGAGTCAAAGGGTCAACAAAAACGGCTGTAGCCGTAGGAAACCGCAGGGGCGGTTCCCTGAGCCGCCGGAGTGGGAGCCCGCAGGGGCGGCACACCCATCCGCGGGTGCGGCTAAGCCACAACTCGGTCAAAACTAACCTCGGCTAACGACCAAACTCGGTCCAAAAATTAGGGCTCTTACAGGTCTGACCGGAAATGATGTTATCGTTTCTTTTTCCGGAGTTTAAACCAAACAGACCCTTAGTTGCTTTTAAAGTTATAAATATAGTTTACTTGTTATTGATACTTTAGGCATTCAATCATGCGTATACCTTTTCCTTACATTATTTCTACATGGTTTTTTTCTTACTGTTGACCTTATTAACTAAGTTGATATTAATTTCATGAATTATATTGCAGAGTATAAGTATTCTTTTTCTTCCGGATATTAATATGTAGTTGTAGAATGTTTAAGGAGAAGTACGTCTAAGATCAAGACATTTGTATCATTTGTATTTATATTATCTTTCTGTTTTCCGAACTTGTAAATTATTGATAAATAGGTGGCTTGCTCCTGAAAGGCAACTTTTGAGGGGTGCAACAAATGAAGTACAAGCAAATGAAGGAGGAGGGTCAGGAGGCAATAATCAGAAAGAAATTGAAGAAATTAAAGGTGACAAGATAAATGTTTTATTGTGCTTTGTAAATTGAGAATACTTTTTCACATTCACTTTAGTTTTATTTTTCAAAGCTTGGAATAATATTCATGTGTGAGTTAACTATTGTTTATGAAAAGAAATGTAAGGTAGACAACTCAATTTACCCACTTTATCACAATATTTATCACATTATGATGAAATTTGTCTTACCAACAATTAAAGGATACTGTTGCACAAATTACTTCGAGATGTATCAACATCGTACTAAGTTAAACCAACATCAGTCTCATGGTATTAATAAATGATAAATTCTTCGCGGAGATATAGATGTTTCAACATCGTTAACGGTTCGGTTTCGGTTCGATTCGTAGGTAAAGACTCTTCTCTTTATAGCTAAGTTTAATTTCCTCCTAAACCACTTTGTTATATATCTATACATTACCAAATCTTGCATACAATGGTACAATAGTTGTGTGCTCTCCAATTAAGAAATGACATGTCCTTGAATTATTATTTGATTAATTTCTCAATAATTGTGGTTTCAACATTAACAAGACAAAGAAATTGTTGCGTAATGCAAAGGCTGAGACATGGTGGATTTTGAGATTAGGAACTTACATTTTCGAAGCTTACTAAATGTAAAGAAGTGTCATCCCTTCGCGAACTCTTATTTATTGTGTACGTATATATGTCTTAACTACACTAATATAATTTGAATTTCCTTCGATTCATAATCCTTTTTTTTCGTAAACCACTTGCATACAATCATACAATAGTTAATATTGACATCCAATAGTTGTTTGCCTTCGGATTTATATATGGCATGCTCTTAAATTATTACTAGACACGGCTGTCAATAATTGTGATCTCTTCCAAAAAAAAACAACTGGTGGCTATTTATATCAATGCTTCGATTCTTACAACTATTTTGTATTAATCATTTTGAGTTTGAATTATATAGTAAAAATTTGTATTAGTTAATTCAACTTTGTATATATTATAAAAAAAATTGTATAAGTTAATCAATTACATTCCATCTAGTAATGGTGGCCTTTTAAACCCATCACCCCCGAGGTCACAAACATTTCATCAGTTACTACTAAAAAAATGTTCGAATTGTATTGTTATTTATTATTATATACCTTGTTTGACGTAAAAGTTAACAGCATATTTTCCTTGGAATTTTATTACTAATGTAAGAGACTTGATCTTTAGGATTTATTTTTGGCCTTAGCCGTCACTGGGGGTTTGTAGAGCCGTTTCTGCGGCTGAGTCCATGATCCGCCCTGCGGCTAGGAAGCCCGCCCCTTCGGTTTCTTGTGGCTGCAGCCGGCTTTGTTGACTCTTGACCGTGCTTTACCCTTTCATTTCTTAACCTATTTCCTTTGCTTTGGGAGCAAGAGATCTTCATACCATTCCAGAGTACCTCCTCACGTCCTTCTTGCTTCTCCCTTCTTACCTTGATCTTCTTCTTGGTTTCCTTAGAATTTGGAAGAGTTTTGGTGTGGCTTTGTGTGTGGTTGTTGATGATGATGTTGGTAGAGGTTGTTGCTGAGCTTGAGAGCTAGTTGTTGAGGTGGTTGATCTTCCTTGTAGCCTAGGACCACAAGTGTGATATGTCTTCTTCTTTTTCTCTTCTTCCTTTCTTGGTTTTCCTTTGCCTAGCTTAGGATTAGATGCATGTAAGGTGTATGTTGATGTTAGATTGTGTATGTATATGATTGTATGTGGCTTTGGAATGGTGAAGACGTGAATTGATCACGTGAAGAGCCGAAGAGGAACCGCGGGATCACTCTCTGCAATTGCTGTCGCCCCCGCGGTCCAGCGAAGCCGCCCATGCAGGAGCCTTGTCACCGCACCCGCGCCTGGAAGCCGCCGCCCCCGCAGCCACTGTCCCAACGCCTGCATGCGGGTTGCCTGATCCGCCCCTGCGTCTCTCTTGTCACGCAGGTGCGTCTTGTTCCGGGTCTACCTAAAGTAAGGTAGATCCTTTCCTTTCCTAGTATGAGCGGTTTAGTGGCATGCTAGGTACGTATAAGAGGATAGAATGAGGATGATCATGATATCGTTTATGCCGGTTATGGCTTTGAGGTTTATGAGTTAGGATATGATCCTTATGGATCCCTTGGGTCTAGGTGTGGCCCCTTTGATGGATATGAGTTTGATATATTGTTATGCCTTGTTACTAGGCAGTGTTGTCCTCCAGATTGGAGTGGACCAGGTTGAGAGTTGATCGTAGTTAAGACTACTCCTGAGGTTGAGGTAAGTCTATAGGACTTACTTAGCTATCATCCCTATATTGGATGTGTGCATGAGTGGTATGTGTTATATGCTTTATAGCATGCGTTATGGTTTATTACCGACCTATGGTATAGTGGTTTCCCATTGTAGGGCCATGATAGTTGTCCCTTTCATCCCTTTGGAGTCTGGGCGGTTCTCTGTGGTTGGGTCAGACTTGGTAAACGGTTGGCCACTCCCCATTCCCTTAGGGTACACGGGTGGGTGTGACCAGAGACCACTCCAGCTGCCATGAGCACCTAGAGGCGAGGGTTATATTCCTCGTGTCACATATGTTCATATTGATATGTATATATATACGATTTGAATATTAGACTTTATAAAGATAATAAACCGGGTAAATGTGTGAAAGCATGATGATGTGTTATAATTCCTGATGTGTGTTTGTGCTCTTGCATCTCTATATATATGTGTATGGTTAGCTAACGGTTTTATACCGTGTTGTAGATCCTTTGCAGGTTAGGAGAGCTGCAGAGTGATCCAGAGTGGGTGATTCGCTGAGGGCTCCGTACACTGGGTCGTTATCGGGATATGGGATCTTTTGTTCTACAGTCATGTTTTATTTGTACTCAGCGGTACTTATGTATTACCTTTTGATACTTATATATATCAGTTTCATGTTTTGTATTTAATCTATTTGTACCTTGTTGTAAGATCCAGTGAACTTGTTGTCAGGCTAGGGTCAGGATCCATTGTGAGATCCTAGCCTAGTAGCACCTCGAGTCCTACGGATTCGGGGTGTTACAAAGTTGGTATCACAGCCTGGTTGACAACAATGGCACTTGCAATCTGCGATAAAGGTCGAATAGATAAATAAAAAGAATCCGAAAGAGGTCTGAATTTTCAAAAGGTTTTGGTATTGAAATGAGTACAAATGTTTTGGGATATCGTGTAAGTGAGCCATCGCCCTTCTGAAGATCTCGACAGTATAGATATATATAGATATTCTGTTGTGATTGATTTGATATATATCTATACATATGACATATATATAGCCTTCTGAGTTAGGTTTACGTCCTCTGCAGATGGTTCAGACTAGAGCCTTACCTACAGCTGGACGAGGTAGAGGTAGACCCCTCCTAGGTAGAGGACGGGGTAGGATTCCCGCTGTTGATCCACGTGCAGCGGAGGAGATTCACGAGGACGTTGCCGAGAGTGCCTTTCCTGAGACTGGGAACGGTGCAGCTGAGAGACATGGATCCCAAAGAGTCCAGTCAAATGACTCTGATCGTGTCTCCATGGAGGGACCAGGCTTCCGCGAGTATATCAGACGAGTCGAGGAGGCTGCCAGAGTAGGTAGGCGTGCCCCTGATATGCCGGCACAAGGGGGACCATCTCAAAGATCCCATGCAGTTACTCAGGTGTCAGCTGCACCGGCACCTGCTGCTGAGATTGCTCGAGCTATAGAGGAGCATAGAGGGCCTCGACCAGATACTTGGTTGAAGGCCTTCCATCAGATGGGAGTACCCCCTTTCTTTAGGAAGGTGGGGCTAGAGGTTGAGATTTGGATAGGACATGTAGACTCAGCTCTAGAGTCTATTAGATGTCCAGCAGACAGATAGATAGAGTTGGTACAGACTGTTCAGAGACTTAGAACAACACTGGTGGAGGTCTGTACGAGTACATGTTAGCAGTTATGATTAGATGAGGACTATGATCAGAGAGCATTTCTGCCCTGCCTCATTGAGGAGGGAGAAACTGCGGGATTTTGTTGAGGCTGGATTTGAGGATGTACCAGTCTAAGAGGCTATCAGGCGGTTTCAGGAGGAGCTGGCTTTGTTGGGTCCAACTGCACCTTCTGCAGATCAGCATGTTTATCTCTTTTCCTGACGACTGAGGGATACTACCCGGACCTATATGGCGGGATTTCATTGTGAGTCCCTGATGGACTACTAGGACAGAGCTTCTGATTATGAGAGGGAGCGGGCTAGTAAGAGGAGAGCTTCTCAGACCGGAGGGTCTAAGAAGAGACAGCGTACCGAGAAGACCAGTGGTACCGGTGGAGTTACTGGTTCAGGGCGAGGCCAGAGTCGCCAAAGTCATCCCTCATCTGCACTAGCTACAGATAAGGGACCATAGTGTTCCAACTGTGGTGGTTATGGACATATGCGACAAGAGTGCACGAGGCAGACAGTGACTTGTTACATTTGTGGCAGACTAGGTCACAGACATATTTTCTGTAGACGAGGTGGAGCTTCGTCTCAGCAGGGTTCTACTCCTGCCAGTGTAGCAGGGGGTGGGCAGAGGCCACCTCAACAACAGCAGCTGACACAGGGACAGCAAAGAGTCCCAGATCGTCCTACCACTCAGGGATCTGCTCCTAGGTTGGGTAGAGGCAGAGGTCGTGGTGGGAGTGCCACGGACACTAGAGGACCACAGGATCGAGTTTTTGAGCTGAGGAGTGTAGAGGATCCAGCTGCACCGACTGCTACAAGTACCATTTTGATTCATGGTTTACCTGTTAGAGTCTTGTTTGATACGGGTGCTACGCACTCTTTTATATCTGATGCCTGTGTAGAGCGTCTGAATCTAGATACGATTGAGGGGATGCCCTTTATTATAGGGTTACCCGATGGTAGTAGGGTCAGAGGTACCCGTGAGATTCGTGACTGTCCCATTTCTGTAGGGACCCGTGTGTTACTAGTTGACTTCTTTGTCATGCCATTAGAGCATGAAGAAGTCATTCTAGGTATGGATTGGATGGATAGACATTCTGCAGTCTTAGATGTAGGTAGGAGGACTGTTACCCTCTCTACCGAGTTAGGTCAGATAGAGGTTTTCCGAGGTTGGGACCTTGGAAAGACAGGCATGGTTATCAGTGTGATATGGGCAGCTAGATTGATTGCACAGGGTTGTGAGGCCTTCTGGTGTTATGCCATGAAGGAGGGGGAGAGTCTAGCATTAGAGGATATTCTAGTGGTATGTGAGTTTACAGATGTGTTTGTTGAGCCGTCCAGTTTGCCGCCTCAAGGGAGTGTGGATTTCGGTATTGAGTTAGAGCCTGGTACGAGACAGATCTCGAAGGCCCCATACCGGATGGCGCCTGTTGAGATGTTAGAGCCGAAGAAGCAACTCGAGGAGTTGGCTGAGAAGGGTTTTATCTGCCCTAGCGTATCCCCATGGGGAGCACTTGTCCTCTTCGTATGGAAGAAGGACGGATCGTTGAGATTGTGTATAGATTACAAAGAGTTGAACAACGTGACCATCAAGAATAAGTATCCATTGCCGCGCATTGATGACTTGTTAGATCAGCTTCAGGGAGCGACAATATTCTCCAGGATTGACCTGCACTCAGGGTATCCCCACCTGAGGGTGAGAGAGCAGGATGTGCACAGGACAGCATTTCAGACCAGATATGGACACTACGAGTTTGTAGTGATGCCATTTGGGCTTACGAATGCCCCAGCCGTCTTTATGGAGTTGATAAACAGTATATTTATCGACTTCCTGGATCAGTTTGTGGTGGTCTTTATAGATGATATTCCGGTATACTCTTGCAGTAGAGAGGAGCATGCAGGACAGCTGAGGACTGTATTACAAGTTTTACGGGATAGAGAAATTTATGCTAAGTTCTCTAAGTGCGAGTTTTGGATGCCAGAGGTAGCATTCCTGGGTCATATTGTTTCCACCGAGGGGGTCAAGGTTGATCCGGCGAAGATAGACGCAGTAGCAGCATGGACGACACCGACGAACGTCAAGGAAGTACTAGCTTTCTTGGCCTAACCGGGTATTACCGACGTTTTGTGGAGGGATTTTCTATGATTGCCCGTCCACTAACGAGTCTGCTGAGGAAGACTAACAGATTTGTATGGTCTGATCAGTGTATGCAGAGTTTTGAGGAGCTGAAGAGATGTCTGACTTCTGCTCCTATTTTGCCACAGCTAGAGGGTACAGAGGATTTTGTGGTTTACAGTGATGCATCCAAGCTAGGCTTGGGATGTGTGTTGATGCAGCGGGGCTGAGTGATTGCATATGCGTCTAGACAAATGAAGACGTATGAGGAGAACTACCCGACTCATGATCTGGAGTTGGCTGCGGTAGTTCATGCCTTGAAGATTTGGAGACATTACATGTATGGTGCTACATGTCAGATCTTCACAGACCATAAGAGTCTGAAGTACATTTTCACGCAACGGGAATTGAATAACCGCCAGCGTAGGTGGCTTGAGCTGATCAAGGACTTTGATCTGGAGATTCTGTATCATCCGGGGAAGGCGAACGTTGTCGCCGATGCCCTGAGCAGGAAGACGCCTCAAGAGCAGGAGATTGCGAGATTGACAGTACAGTCTCAGTTACAGAGAGACCTGATCTGGTTAGAGTTGGACATCCATTTTCCTGATGAGGATGCCCGACTGAGTACTTTAGAGGTTCTACCTGATCTGTTGAGTGAGATCCAACAGAAGAAGGAGACCTGCCCGACACTGACAAGGATCTGTGAGAGGATGTCTCGGGATGAGGCACCACAGTTCCTGCTAGGAGAAAATGGAGTATTGAGGCGCCGCGGTCGCGTCTGTGTACCCGTAGATGCGGATCTACGCCAGAGGATATTACAGGAGGCTCATTGTACACCTTATTTTGTACACCCAGGTACGAGTAAGATGTATAAGGACTTGAGACGTTCATATTGGTGGGGAGGGCTGAAGCCCGATGTGGCCAAATTTGTGGCACAGTGTGCAACCTGCCAGCAGGTCAAGATAGAGCATTGTAGACCTGGAGGTGAGCTCCATCCACTTCCTATTCCACAGAGGAAGTGGGAGGACGTCACCATGGACTTTGTGACTGGGCTGAGACTGAGCCGGAGTTTTGATGCTATATGGGTTATAGTGGACAGATTGACGAAGACGGCACGTTTTATCCCTATTCGGGAAACGTGGCCAGTGAGCAGATTGGCTGAGGAGTACACTAGGCAGTTAGTGAGACTCCATGGTGTACCGAGGACGATCGTCTCAGACAGAGATGGACGATTTACCTCGAGGGTTTGGCAGCAGATTCAGACTGCCCTGGGGACGAGTTTGCACTTCACGACTGCGTTCCATCCTCAGACAGATGGCCAGTCAGAGAGGACCATCCAGACGTTGGAGGATATGTTGCGAGCTTGTGTGTTGGACTAGGGACAAGGGTGGACGGATCACCTCCCACTTGTTGAGTTCTCATACAACAATAGCTGGCATGCATCTATTGGGATGGCCCCATATGAGGCACTGTATGGGCAGAGATGTCGTACTCCGTTATGTTGGGATGAGAAGAGCAGTGTTAGTGGTTTGACACCTGATCAGATTCAGGATGATGTGGCTCGAGTAGCATTGATTAGAGAGAGGATGCTGACTGCTTAAAGCCGTCAGAAGTCGTATGCAGATAGGAGGCGTAGACCTCTAGAGTTCAGAGTGGGAGCCCATGTGTGGCTGAGAGTGTCTCTGACACGAGGTGTTAGGTGATTTGGCATTAAGGGGAAGTTGAGCCCCCGATATGTTGGAGCGTTCGAGATTCTGGATCGGGTTGGGAGCGCAACATACAGGTTAGCTTTGCCTCCGAGGTTAGAGGGTGTTCACCCTGTGTTTCATGTGTCTCAGCTGAGGGAGTACATATTAGATCCGAGACACATCGTGAGTTATGATGATTTGGTGGTTGAGCCGGACCACACTTTTGTTGAGCACCCGATTGCAGTCCTATAACGAGATATGAGACGCCTGCGTTCGAAGGACATTCCTATGCTGAGGATACAGTGGTCGAGACGAGGACTTGATGAGGCTACATGGGAGACTGAGGATAGTATCCAGATGAACTATCCAGAGTTTTATGCCGAGATAGATGTACCAGTAGGATCGACAAGTAGATCTTAGTACTATCTTGGTGAGTGTTATATGCTTATATGCTTATATGCTATGATGTGTTTATTTTCGTATTAGCTATGATATGTTGTGTGATCTTATTAGATTTTGTTGTGCTAGTGAGATTGATTATAGCTGGAGATGGTTCTTTCCTCCATGCTATTATGATGCGTTTAGATTTAGCTGGAGATGTTTTTCCTCCATGCCCTTCTGTTAGGAGTATGATACGGCTAGAGATGTTCTTCATCTATACCCTTATGATGTGATGGTGATGGTTTGGCTAGAGATGTTTTTCCTCTATGCCCTGGATAGTTTAGTGATCTTATGGCTGGAGATGATGAGTTCATCCATGCCTGTCCTTGAGGTTATAGAGTGATATAGGTTGATACCACTGTACGGAGATGTGATTCCTCCGATAGAGAGAGTTGTACCTCGGCTTATGAGTCCGAGTGGTTTGAAGATTTTACAAGTTTCGGGACGAAACTTGTTTTTAGGGGGGAGAGATGTAAGAGCCTTGATCTTTAGGAGCCATTTTTGGCCTTAACCGCCCCTGCGGCTGAGTCCATGATTCGCCCCTGAGGCCAGGAAGCCCGTCCCTGCGGTTTCTTGCGGTTGCAACCGGCTTTGTTGACTCTTGACCGTGCTTTACCCTTTCATTCCTTAACCTATTTCCTTTTCTTTGGGAGCAAGAGATCTTCATTCCATTCCAGAGTACCTCCTCACGTCCTTCTTTCTTCTCCCTTCTTGCCTTGATCTTCTTCTTGGTTTCCTTAGAGTTTGAAAGAGTTTTGGTGTGGCTTTGTGTGTGGTTGTTGATGATGATGTTGGTAGAGGTTGTTGCTGAGCTTGAGAGCTAGCTGTTGAGGTGGTTGATCTTCCTTGCAGCCTAGGACCACAAGTGTGGTATGTCTTCTTCTTCTTCTCTTCTTCCTTTCTTGGTTTTCCTTTGCCTAACTTAGGATTAGATGCATGTAAGGTGTATGTTGATGTTAGATTGTGTATGTATATGATTGTATGTGGCTTTGGAATGGTGAAGACGTGAATTGATCACGTGAAGAGCCGAAGAGGAACCGCGGGATCACTCTCTGCATTGTCGCCGCCCCCGCGGTCCAGCGAAGCTGCCCTGCGGGAGCCTTGTCACCGCACCCGCGCCCGGAAGCCGCCGCCCCGCGGCCACTGTCCCAGCGCCTGCGGGTTGCCCTGCTCCGCCCCTGCGTCTCTTATGTCACGCAGGTGCGTCTTGTCCCGGGTCTACCTAGAGTAAGGTAGATCCATTCCTTTCCTAGTATGAGCGGTTTAGTGGCATGCTAGGTACGTATAGGAGGATAAAATGAGGATGATCATGATATCGTTCATGCCTGTTATGGCTTTGAGGTTTATGAGTTCGGATATGATCCTTATGGATCCCTTGGGTCTAGGTCTGACCCCTTTGATGGATATGAGTTTGATATATTGTTATGCCTTGTTACTAGGCAGTGTTGTCCTCCATATTGGAGTGGACCAGGTTGAGAGTTGATCGTAGTTGAGACTACTTCTGAGGTTGAGGTAAGTCCATAGGACTTACTTAGCTACCATCATTATATTGGATGTGTGCATGAGTGGTGTGTGTTATATGCTTTATAGCATGTGTTATGGTTTATTACCGACCTATGGTATAGTGGTTGCCCATTGTAGGGCCATGACAGTTGTCCCTTTCATCCCTTTGGAGTCTGGGCGGTTCTCTGTGGTTGGGTCAGACTTGGTAAACGGTTGGCCACTCCCCATTCCCTTAGGGTACACGGGTGGGTGTGACCAGGGACCACTCCAACCGCCATGAGCACCCAGAGGCGAGGGTTATATTTCTCATGTCCCATATGTTCATATTGATATCTATATATATACGATTTGAGTATTGGACTTTATAAAGATAATAAACCTGGTAAATGTATGAAAGCATGATGATGTGTTATGATTCCTGATGTGTGTTTGTGCTCTTGCATCTCTATATATATGTGTATGGTTAGCTAACGGTTTTATACCGTGTTGTAGATCCTTTGCAGGTTAGGAGAGCTGCAGAGTGATCCAGAGTGGGTGATCCGCTGAGGGCTCCGTACACTGGGTCGTTATCGGGGATATGAGATCTTTTGTTGTACAGTCATGTTTTATTTGTACTCAGCGGTACTTATGTATTACCTTTTGATACTTATATATATCAGTTTCATGTTTTGTATTTAATCTATTTGTGCCTTGTTGTAAGATCCAGTGAACTTGTTGTCAGGCTCTGGTCAGGATCCATTGTGAGATCCTAGCCCAGTAGCACCTCGAGTCCTACGGATTCGGGGTGTTACAACTTAGACGTCAGATTTCCGCAATTGGCACATTGGCTTTGAGGAAATTTTTTTAATGTTTTGCATGAATCAACGGATCTAAGGTACTTGATAATAGATGGATGAAATGGGCTAATGGGCCTTTAACATATTGTTGAGCATATAAAAGACTCTTTGTATTAATTACTGAGAGAATAGACACCATTAAATATTGGGAAAAAGATTAATTATGTAGATATAAAAAGATTCTGACTATTTTATCCTCTCCCTCTCTCCTCCTTTGCTGAAAAGTTGTTAGACGGTTTAGAAAAGTTCTTTTTCTTCGTGAGAGAATATTCTTCTTCGTCCCAGATCTGAGAAATATGGCGAGAAGTACGTTCTCCTTTCCTTCGCCAATTTCTTCTAAGTGGAGCCAATTATTCTTCGTAGAGGATTTATGAGAGTAGATCTGAGATTTTCGAAGACAATTTATCCTCTCCTTCAACCGTAATCTTCTTCGTTCAGCACAGATTTCTTCGAATTTTGAATCTGACTTAACCTCTTCTTCGAACAACAACATCTTCTCTGTTTATTTCATCGAACAGTATGTATATCCGTATTCAAAATTTAAGTTTGTATGTTTCTTCATTTGGTGCAGATTGTATGTGTATTTCTAATTCATAGTTTTCTTTCCTCTCTTCTCCCTTGTTGAAACTTGTGTATTTATTTCCCTTCTTCGTGTATGTACAAACGTTTTAATATTTTGATCTGTGTAATAGATGAATTATTTATGAAAGAGATGTGTATCTTCAGATATCTCCAACTTCAGATTTTTGTAAATAATTTGTATCATGATTTCATTTGTGTAGCTATTATACATATTGTTATAGTTTGTCTAGCTATAAACGTGATGATAATTAAATGTTCTGAGTCTTGGATTTCTTCGTATACATCTTATACTAGAGTCTTCAAAACATGTTTGTCTTGGTTGTGTATTTATTCTACATATTTATCGACTTTGTGTACCTTTTTTTGTGTAATTATCATGCTTGTATATTCAATACATATTGGTATGGTTTGTATAGTTCCTAATTATAGTTTTCAATCTTTGTGTAGTCAAAATCATATGTAACAATAGTGTATAATATACACAAAATGATGAAATACACAACATTAAATGACTACACAAGGTAAAGGAATACAGAACATTAAATGGCTACACAAAGTGATGAAATACACAACATAAAATGTCTACACAAGGTAAAGAAATACACAACAATAAATGGCTACACAAAGTAATTGAATACACAACATTTAATATAGCAGCAAACCACATTGAATTCTTACGCCTTGAACGGACCTCCCTCATGAGCATATAGTGAATAAGTTGATTTGACATTTTTATTCTTGTGCTCATTTCAAATATAACAACAAAAATTTCAGTCTTCAATTTAAATCTATCTTCATCACACAGATTATCAAGAATCCAGGGGATCAGTTGTAAGCGACATAAACTGTTTATTCTGGCCATCTCAGAACGTTCGTTCTCTTCCCATATGTATGTAAACTGCAAATTTAAACAATAATTATTAATTGAATAATCAATGTATGTTAAAAATGATCATTTCTGGTTACAAAAATAATGACATATTAACCTTTAAATGTGCCTCCTCAGTTCAATACAAATGAGCTAGATCTTGTGCGTAAGAATCACCTACACACTGTTTTACAAAAGAAAACACAAATAAAGAGAATGATGTACACAAGTACTTGAAATGTGTATTCATTATACATACCATATCGAGAACATATAATTAATAAACACACAATTTAAATGGATCACAACAAAATCTATATTAAACAAACAAAGATAACCACAATAAATATAATACACAAATAATTCCACAATAAACTCATTGTACATACCCTATGAACAACATACACATTGAAACACACAATACTTACACAATACACATACCTCACACATATCATATACACAAACACCATAAAACTGGAAAAAGAAAAAAGGGCTTACACTAGCAGATATCGTAAATATCAACAACAAATACAAAACACAAACCCTAAATCGGTGAATCACAGTGAACTAAAACAGACATAGATAGAGATATCTACCTGAATGCTCCAAAAACGAAGAATGAACAAGGAATCGGGATAGATTCTCCACCAGCAAAACAGATCAAGATTCTCCACAAAGACGAACCAAAAATAGCGAGTACGAGTGAAGACGAACCAGAAACAGCGAGTACGAGTGAAGACGAACCAGCCAAACACGAGAGGAACAAGGAAAAGATGAACCAGAACGGGCAGATCCGTCGGCGAACAATTGGAGAGCACACAACTATTGTACGATTGTATGCAAGATTTGGTAATGTATACATAGATAACGAAGTGGTTTAGGAGGAAATTAAACTTAGTTATAAAGAGAAGAGTATTTACTATTTACCTATACTAAGTTTACCCGCGCGCGAAATGATAATACTATAATGGTTGACGTTAACGATGTTGACACATATATATCTCCGCGAGGAATTTACCATTTAGTAAAATCATGAGACGGATGTTGGTTTAACTTAGTACGTTGTTGATACATCTCGAAGTGATTTGTGCAACAATATCCTTAATTGCTGGTAAGACAAATTTCATCATAATGTGATAAATAATGTGATAAAGTGAGTAAATTGAGATGTCTACCTTACATTTCTTTTTTATAAACAGTAGTTAACTCACCCTTGGATAATATTCCAAGCTTTAAAAAATAAAACAGCTAAAATGAATGTGAAAAAGTATTCTCAATTTACAAAGCACAATAAAACATTTACCTTGCCACCTTTAATTTCTTCACTTTCCTTCTAATTAACGCCTCCTAACCCTCCTCCTTCATTTGCTTGTACTTCATAAGTTCATCTGTTGCACCCCCTCAAAGTTGCCTTTCAGGAGCAAGCCACCTATTTATCAATAATTTGCAACTTCGCAAAACAGAAAGATAATATAAATACAAATGATACAAATGTCTTGATCTTAGACGTGCTTCTCCTTAAACATTCTACAACTATATATTAATATCCGGAAGAAAAAGAGGACTTATACTCTGCAACATAATTCATGAAATTAATATCAACATAGTTAATAAGGTCGGCAGTAAGAAAAAAAAACATGAAAGTATGCGCATGATTGAATGCGTAAAGGATCAATAACAAGTAAACTATATTTATAACTTCAAAAACAATTAAGTTTCTACAAAATTATAGGACCGTTTATTGAATTATTCACATGAGATGAGGAGAAACAGTCATGGAGGAAGTGTGAGATTACCTAGCAGCAGTAACAATCAAATTAAGGCAGGTTCTCTTGTCAAGATGCTCAACTAACAAACCAATGTCCTCAACCTACAAGGAAGGATACATCTTAGATTTTTAAAACATATAGCAATAGCTAAAATGCAATGCTCTTAGTAGAGGAATCAGGGCACAAATCTAGAAAATTTGAGGCGATATTCGCTAATCAGGGCACAAATCTATATGTTCTTTGGTTTTTCTGTATCCTGATATTTATACAATTATTGTGCATATGTACCTCAAGCTTTTGTACGAGCTCCTTAGCAGTGCTCGCAGACACAAAGATATCAGTGCTAATACCAAAACACATAAAACAACATTATATTAAAGACATTATATTAAAGATTATAGTATGCATAGACATATACAATATAGATGCATTCGTACATTTTGAGCAAATAAATAAATAAATAAACTATTAAAAAAATGAAAACAAGTTCTTAAAGAAAAATAAGAAAGAAAATAGGTTTGGGGGTATTCTTTGTTGCTTTGCACAAAAAAAATTTCACGCTGTAGCTAAATGCAAGTAGAAGAAACATTACTTTTCAACTGGAAAGGCCTCATCCAACTATGTACATGTACATGCCCCCTAATACCTCAAACAACAAGTAGCAACTTAAGCATAAACTACCAATAATAAAAAAAAGATGCATTCCATTAATGCATTTCTTCACCACATCAATACAAAGATTGGTCATCTTTCACCCCGCGAATGAATGTAATATGTGATTTAATTATTGTTATGGAAACATTGATCCTTAAACTAATACAAAACATATGAGAAGGAAAGTTGCACATCTCCAATGCAGGAAAAAGGGGTAAAGTAGACAAGAGTAAAAAGGATAAAAACTCTGTCAATACCTCAGTAGATAACGCTTCAAGAGTGCCACACACCTTGCAACAACTGCAGGACTGATTCAAACAGATCCTAAATTAGTTGCCGCTTATGCTATTGCTAGTTTAAAGGACAGAGCAGTTATAACTGATGTTTTCAATGATAAGAAAACAAAAGTGAATACTTGAATTTGGTGTACAATAATGATTGCTAAGGAAGCATGTATAAATATAATTAAGCAAACTATGAGATTGTATAGATCAAGAACACAAAAAAAGAAAAAAAAAGTGCACCAGAGCACCATGTGTAAATTAGACCGAAACAAGTAGCTAGTACAGATGTAGAAGAGAAAATCATGAGCACGATAGGAATAAAAAGTTAAAAGCAAAAGACAGTGTCTACTTTCTTGATCAAAAAATCTCTGGGTTACGGATATAATGATTGAAATAAACGTAACGTCTATCCTCAAGTAATATGTGTATAAAACAATATATCTAAAAGAGTTATTTTCGTACCTTATAACTTGAAGACTTTGAGAAAGTCCGTATTTGTTTACTGCATCAAAAGAAGACATGGGAGACAAAGGAAATATCAAAACCTAGAAACTAGGATCAAGGAAGAGAACAATAACCAATCAACGAAGATGTTGCATTGAAAAATGAACTGGAAGTTTGTGCAAACAAAAACAAAGTTCAATTGTAGAAACCATATATACTAAATGCTAGGAAATAACCAAGTCTGATCAGAAACATCAACCAAGCAGAGACAGGACCCAAATCCTGGGAAAAACGGTTCTGAGCAGAGAAAATGGTGAGAATGAATTTGCGTTCGTAGATTACATAAATAGTTGTCAAGTTGAACACAAACCTGCAAAATAGTTGGCAAGGATTAACCGGAAAACAAAATAACAGCAAAACCAATCCAATGTATATATTTAATTGCAAGACAAAGTTACCCTGGTTATTCGAGAGTTTAAAGTGAACCCCTTGTACACACGCAAACTAGTGCTTCATATTAACTTGTAAATGAAACAATAAAGGTAGGCAAGAGAGCCTGAACCCTCATATGTAAACCCACTGCCAAATCTCCCTAGAGTGCCTGTAAAGTTCAAATTGACCAGATCCTCGTAAACAGATCTTAGAACATAAGTAAGTTTCTGAATATTCCTAAATGTAAAGAACTACCTGAGTAATCACCCATACAGTCAAAGCATTAAGAAGCCGAGAGACAACATAAGTATTTTTCAGCAATGAATGAGGATGTAACTTTAGAAGTTACAGCCTCCCATATATCCCAAAATGCGGACTTTAATCAGTCAGAAGAACCTGAAAGAACTATACTACTAAATGCGTAACTTCAAAGAATACACGCAATCCAGTCAAAGCTTTAAATGGGTCCTGATGACAAAGGCAATAAATGGAAGAAACAAAAGATAAAGGCCAAAAGCTATAATCACTGCAACATAGGCATACCCTTAGAGAGCAGCTTTTTGGAGAGAAGATGCCACGTATAAGCCTTTATAAGTTTGAATATCAATACATCTGAGGGCACCACCACACCACCTTCATTTCTAAGCCAAGGATGACTTGTGTCAGAATACTATATATAAGCAACTACCAAATTAAGCGCAACATTTATGTAAACTGGAGCAAAGCGAGGCTTATAAAGAGCTTGAGCAACCATCATTCTTGTTCTTGGGTCTTTATTCAACATGCGCTTGATAAAGTCTCTCACATCAAAAGATAATGAAGGGCAAGGAGGTTCCTCAAAACTCGAGTCAGCTTTGAGAAATGCTTGAAATATCCCAGATTCAGGCGCCCGGAATTGTCTGCTTCCACACAACAATATGTATGCTTATTACACTACACTCCACACATCAACCTTTGAACTATAAGATCGATGGAGAACTTTAGGTGCTACATAGTATGCACTTCCTACAATGTCATTTAATTTTTAATCTGTAGAGCATTTGACAATTAGTACAAAATTTTTAAAACCCGAGTACATTCATATTTATATCTAGAGTAAGGATAAAGATCACAAATAATGAAACTCCATAGTAATTAGCATTAAAAAAGCAAGATCGATTTCAAGGAATCATACCACTTTCTCAGGCTTCGAGAAGGGACAAAAGCTGAAATTCGAAGCATGTATTGCCATAAGAGCCTGCACAAGTGAATCATAAAGATCAATTAGTTTTCAGGCAAGCACATGGCGTGTATGCAATATCATATTTAGTAGCATCAAAAAGTTGTTAAAGGATCTCTCTGTTGAACCTGAACAAAATCCGAGATATAATTTGAGTGCTCTTTCACATTTTCATTTAGGCTCAAGCTACACAAAAGCACAAAATCAACTGTTGAAAAAACTCATCAAATGACAGTAATATGATCACTTGTATTTAGATGTAATTGGTTGAGTCAAAGCAGACAAAGGCTTGCATCAAGATTGTTTTTTTTAAGACATACCTACCTCTTGCAGATTAGAATTGTTGCAATTAGATAAAATAAACAACTACATTTCCCAATTAGAAGCAAGTTGTCGTAGTCATATAGTTGTTCTAAATAACACAGTTGTCACAACCATTTGCTACCTAATATTCTTCTGCTCTAATTAATATACAAACAAATAAGAGAAATCAAGTTGTAGTAAGAAATAAGATCAGACAATAAACAAAAAATGTAACAATTATCAAGAGGGTGGTGTAGAGATATGCATAGCTACCTCTATAAGTATTAAAACCAGTATTTTACCTTGAGGTTGCCCGATGTGAAACCATAAGGTGAACCTGAAGTCTCGGTGACTGGTTGAACAAAAGAAAATACTTTAGAGAAATTGGCATAAGGTGAAACCATGATGCGGATGAATTAAAAATATACCTTCTAGACAAACCAAAGCTTTGCCTCTCATCATTTTTTTCATTGAATATGCTAGGCTACACCGGCAAAAAACAATACATATGAATAGCAAGAATATCAACAGGCAATGATGACAATGGCAATGACTATGACTTTATGAAGAGTACCAGTAGCTACTGACAAAAAGCATAACTAAGACTCAAAGAAAACATAAGGCAATAACAAACACCAAAAATTCACTCAATAAACAAACTAAGAGCAAAATGTCGTTGGGGTTATCTAGGATCATTGAAGGGCCTGGATTAAGAATACAAACTTTAGAGTTTAGAATAAGTTAAACTGATAAAGATAGTGCAAACTAAGATCAAAATTTCCAAATGCCAACTTTCGATTATACACTGAACTCAATAAACGTAGACACACATGCTCATATATAAATTTTTAATGATATATCAAGCATACACCCTTTGAAATCTAGACATAAATAGAAAGCAAGTGAAAATCGAATAATATGATTTTATTGTACTAGTAACTTCTAAAATGTACAAAGGAGATATCTAAATGCGCACAAATCCTTTCTAGACTTGACGTAGTTGGGAAACAATGCCCACCCCTTATCACGAACCATTCGTTTTATCTCGCATTCCATCTTATTTGAGTTACACACGAGAATGCGATGAAGATCATAAACATCAAACCCTATGAGAAAAAACAAAGTTTGCTTTCCAACTTCACCAATTGAAGATGCTTCAAACCGACACAAGTTATACAATAACAGAGGGGTAGACGAAACAAACCTGCTGCTCTAGTCGGTGACGAAAGGGTGAACGGGAATGGTGATCAACAAAACCAGATAGGAGGTCGGAGGTTTCGCCTGCCGTGGTTTTTCTTGGGCCAATTTCATCTTCTTTAGTCGGCTCTTCAATGGGTCGGGGTTGCAATTTTTCAAAGAGAAGCGAAGGAACGGAGGTGCCGTAGAAGAAATGAGGGAATGAAACAGAAGAGCTGAAGAGTGAAAGCCATGGAAGAGATTAGGATTGCAGGGAAGCGAAGGAACAAAAGATTAGATAAAGAGAGGATTAGTGTTTCATGATTTCTAATTTATTTACATTTAGGTAGTTTTTGGACTAATTGATATACCATCTTATCAAATAGAAATATAATATATATATATATACTATGTATTATATAAAATGTAACTATACTATTTTTTAAGTTTTTAAATGAATAAGTACATATATTAAATATACAAACCTTTATTGTTACGGTATAACTTTTGGTTACAACATTGGTTTGAGAGGTCGAACTAATAATAGTCCAAATTAAGGTAGGCCATTTTCAAATTAGAGAGTGAGAACCTATTGACGTCAATAGTAACTATTACGATTTTATGTGCGTTTTGGGAATATACATTTCAAGAGAAGCGGAGTGACTAAAATTTCCGAATACAACAAAACATGACATCAACGAAGCTTACACTTACGAAACCTTGAAGAGGCAAGCCCAAATCTTATATAAACCCAACCACAATTTCCAAGAAAATTAACCAATTGCCAAATCAAAACAATCAAACGCATACATGGCCGAAGCGAACGTAGAAGACAGTAGGCGATTCGGCGGGATGCCGGTGGACAACGAGAAGAAGGCGACAAGGCTAATAATACCGTCAATTTCAAAGCCACACATGAGAGCCTTCCACCTCTCATGGCTACAATGTTTTGCTTGCTTCATCTCCACATTCGTCATCCCGCCGCTATTGCCACCGATCCGGGACAACCTCAACCTCACCGCCACGGACATAACCAACTTGGGAACAGCCGCAGTATTGGGCGCAGTGTTCGCTCGATTAGCGATGGGACAACCTGTGATATTTCCGGGCCTCAGCTAGCCTCCGCATCGCTAACCCTATTGACGGCGCCGGTAGTCTACCTAACCGCCCTCATCAACTCCCCCTTTGCTTTCCTTTTATCCCGCTTTTTCATTGGCTTCTCCCTCGCTACTTTTGTATTCACACAGTATTGGATGAGCACCATGTTCTCTAGCCCCATCGTTGGTTGCGCTAACGGTGTTGCTGCCGGATTCGGGAATCTTGGTGGTGGGGTTACTCAGTTGATCATGTCGTTAGTCTATGAGCTCATTAAGCATTTTGGAGCCCCAAAATTCACTGCTTGAAGGATTGTCTTGTTTATCTCTGCCATCTTCCAAACATTGTCCGCCTTCGTTGTCATCTTTTTTGGACAAGACCTTCCATATGACATCTTTACAGATTTACACAAATGTGAATCAATATTGTTAGAAAATTCTTATTTTTGTAGGTAAAGGGACGTCCGAATGCATTTATTAAACTATAGGAAAAAATTACAAACACATTTATAAATTATAAATTAATTTTGTTATCTACAATTTTAATTTTCTTACAATCTTGTATTATTATTTATCATAAGTCATGAAATTTTATTGCATTAAGCAAAGTTGGTCGTGCCAACACATTTATAAAGTCTCCATCCATTTATCTCAGCGTTACCTCCTCGCACGTTATAATGTTATACGTCAATCTCAAACTTAATATATAAAAGGGGAAAAAAATTACAGACGGCGGATGGAAGATAGACGGCATGCTAAGACCGCCGTCAGCGGCGGAGCTAATACGTCCACAAGGGCTTGCTGGGCTTCCACTACCGAATAATATTAAAAAAAAACCTCACAAAATTCTGCTGTCTATCTCTTGACAGTGGACTCCAGTGCATCACATTTTGATGTGTTTTACTCTCCCTTTGTTTTCTTGCAGTATCCTATTTTCATTTCAAAAATCCAATGTATTTTGTCCTCTTCTGTTCCTCATCTATCCGTTGGGGCCTTCGTCCTTAATGCTCTTTAAAGCTTCCATTATCAATTCTTAATGGGTATTGTCCTCTTGACAGGAATAATAAAGATAATACCCATAAATTAGACTCTTTTTTTTTTTTCCCAATTCTTTCTTGTTGAGTGAAACGTGGGTGCTTGAAGGGAATATTCCGGGCAGCAACAAACCCTTCAACTTCTGTCCCCAAACCTACATTCCTGTTAATGTAATCTAGGGTTTCTTCTTTGCTCTTCTCAAGGTTCGTTGCTTCACCCTTATCTTCATTTTCTTACTGATTTGACGAGATTGTTTACTTTCAATGTGATCTTGGGTAAAGTTTCTTTTCTGCACAAATTCTGCAATTTGTTGTGTATATCGTTTGACCCTTTTTTCTTGGTTTTGTACTTGATTCTGGCCTATATCTATCATGGATGAAGACGCCAATTTTGATTTTCTGGATCCTAAAGACATTTTGCTCAGCAGACATGGTTTAGGTTTTGGTTTGTTAGATTCTGCAAACGAGTTTCTAATTTGTTAAATTATTGTTCGAGGCTAATCCAATTTTGAACTCTTTGGTCGAGGTTTTCAATTCGATGGTCTGTAATTTGTGAATAGGACTGAACTTTAGTATCTTAGATTGAATGCTGCATTTAGATTTTAACAATCAGTAGAACTTGTGCAGGTTGTATAACTGGACCATAGCATGCTAATTCCAGCCATTGTTACTTGAAGCTTCATCCTTCAGTTTTTTCTGCAATCTGGATTGTAATCGTATTGGTTCTTATGGCTAAAAAGGAAGGCAATGCTAATGCTGACATTGAGAGTGATCATATTCCCCTTAGAACAGGAAATTTTGCCTCAGCTTGTAGCGTGCTGTCGAAAACTGATGGATCAATGAGCAATGTTAGTGAGAAACTAAGTAGTTTTGTGCCAAAATCTGGAGATCATACCTGTGAAAATTTGCAAGTAGTGATAGACATGAATCAGGGAATCGAATGTAGAGATTTTTTGGCTTTGGTGGAGAAGGGTTATCCAAAAGAGAAGCGTTTGAATACATGCTCCAGTAAGCACCCCAAGCCACCAAGGCCTCCTAAGGGTCCTTTGCTGAAAGCTTCTGACATGGATTTTGTGAGGCAGATTTCAGAGATTGCTGCTTTGAAACGTGCTAGAATTGAAAGGCTGAGAGCCTTGAAGAAGATGAAAGCAGCCAAAGGATCACCGACAAGTAGCAACGTTACTGCAGTAGTCATGACCATTCTCTTCTTCATTGTCATAATACTTCAAGGTATACTTGCCTCATAACTCAGTACACACCGTTTTGTGCATAATTCCTGTCATTTTTACACATTAGTATAGTTTTTATTCTTTCTTTATAATTTTCAGTTGGGTCGCTTGATTGAATATTTGAATTACAAAAATGATCAACCAGTAGACTGAGACTCAGATTTTTTTTTATGTAGCAGCAGTAGTCTGAGACTATCTAATAATCTAACAGCTGGTGATTTGAGTGCTTGCTTGAAAAAAATTTGAGACCAGCCAGTTAGCTAACCAGCACAATTGACATCTTGTAGTGCTAAATTGATCATGAACAAAAGATATTGATAACTTAGATGTGAAGAAGTAATTCTATTAACAAAACTGCTAATAGTTTGCCCTTTTGTTGCAATCTTTTTTCCTGGCCAGAAATTCTGTAGTAACTTTTTAAGGCTACTGTAAGTGGTAACCATTTTTAGGTCACGGTGATGCAAATGTTTTTGGTATAAGTTCATATCGTTAGAGCTGGGAACATGCTTGAGTTTCAGGGGAACCTGTTATTTGTTCTGGTTTGTGCGTTAGTCTATGCATGATCATCATAGTCATCTTCTTTGATTTCGGTACTCTGTTACATATGCTCTTGAATCCAAAAGCATTATCCATTGTAGTATTTCTGAGAAAAATGTCTTTCATTGGCTAGAAGTTCTATAAACCATCACTAGAAGTTTAATAAGTGTAATTGCTGGTTTTGCAGGTGTATGCTCAAGAAGTGGCATTTCAGCTGGATTCCATGGTTCCCCTGAACCTTCAGTTGCAAACAAAGGACTGATTTCCATGGCTCCCCTGAACCTTCATCCTGCAAACGAGATCAATGGCCCTGTGTACGGATATCCCAAGTGGGTTCTCTATCCTTCCATTAAAATTGCTATGTTATAATAATAATAGTTCAAGTGAAAAGACCCTTAATAAACAACACACTCTTCCTCTTAAATGCAGTTTCCGAGAGGCACCGAGAAGATCAGGTCCTCGGATGGAAGACGGAGGGGAAGCTCAGTAAGGAAATTTCCCAAGAAGGACTGTAATTCTGTGTTTAGATAGAAGAAGATCATTCCTTAATTTGTTTATTAAAATTCCTCGGTAGATTTAAGCTTCATTAGCATCTCGTGTCATGCTTCTCGAATATATGTGTGCATAGAAGACATCTAGCTTAGCCTAATTCCTTAGACTGTGAGATCCTGTTTTGAAAGATTCTCAGTTTTGTAACATAATTCCATCAAACAAGATCCATTATGAATCCTATAAGAATGGCTTTTTGGTCATGCATGACGATTGACGACGAGCCTGAAAATGCAATCATTTATTGTATTCTTGAATAGTCACTCCTTTGACTGTTTATGCCAAAGCATCGTCATATAGTGAAGACTCGTTCTTACCAACTGAATCAACATGGGTTAGTTAAAGAATAGTTTCATGGATCAAAAAAGTTTTTTTTTTATCTATTCCTTCCGCCTGTGACCAGTCTGTAATGTAGGATCTGTATCATTAACTCGAACAGTCAAAATGTGGGGAAGTATCTAGACATTTTTAGGGGGGAGATATTTAAGATCTGACGTGATTTCTTGGGAAAAAGCATTCAATTTTTAAATTAAAATTGCAAATGAAAAAACCCACAAGATTTATCAATCGTTTACTTGTGTCATCTGCATTGACAAATTTATCATATTAAAATCGATTGTCCACCTTTATTGAATTAGGGTAATCTGTCTCCACTTCAACCCTAAATTGGATGATTGACAAATTTGATTTAGATAATTAAGGCAACCGCTAAGAAAAAGTCGTAAGCCGCAATCAATCATAAATTCGATACTGTTAGATCCAGCTATCAGCCTATTAATCGTCGATTTGACCCACTTGGCCTAATTTCGAAGAAAAACCCTAAAATTAATGCAATTCACGAGCAATTAGGAAGAAGGAAAAATCAATTCAGATTGTTGATTGCTAGCATATACCGTCCTAGAAAGCGTCGATTCTCCTGTATTGAATCGGCAATGACTTGTGCGCGTAGCAAAGTACCTACCTTTTTATCCTCTAGTCTTGTTTGGTGTCCTCGTGTGGACCTTGGCATTTTCGTAATAAAACCAAAGTTCGAGACTTGGTCTTTTAATTTCACTAGATCTGTATAAATAGCCACATAGTCTACTCTTTTGCTTACTTACCTCTTACTTGCCTTACTTGATTGGATCTAAACATGGGGAGATACTTCTCATTCTTCAACACCCTTCTTCACTTCTTCTCTACAAGAGTTCTCCAAAAACACCATAGACAACTTCTTAGGAAATCAAGCAATGCCCATCTTCTCAAATCCACATCACTTCCTCGACAAATCGAAACACAACCGTGTTCTTGTATTCTCGACAATTTCGATTCATCTTCCACTTTGATCTTCAATGTGGAAGAGGCTTTACTAAGGTCCACTTCCTTGTTTTCATACTTCATGCTTGTAGCCTTTGAAGCCGGTGGCCCGATAAGGGCACTTGTGTTGTTCATTTTGTACCCTCTCATTTGCTTGGTTGGTCATGATTTGGGTTTGAAGATCATGGTCATGGTTTGCTTCTTTGGAATCAAGAAAGAAGGGTTTAGGGCAGGAAGTGCCGTGTTGCCCAAGTTTCTCCTTGAGGATGTTGGCTTAGAAGGGTTTGAGATGGTTAAGAAGTTTAAGAAGAAAGTGGGTGTAAGTGTTATGCCACAAGTGATGGTGGAAAACTTCTTAAGAGATTATCTGGAGATTGATCTTGTTTTTGGAAGAGACCTTAAAGTGTTCCATGGATACTTCATTGGTCTTATGGAGGAGGTTAACAATGACCTTATCAAGAAAAGCATTGGTTCCAATGTAATTGGAATTTGTGTCTCCAAAAATTCTCTTGATCATCAACTTGTCTCTATTTGCAAGGAGGTATATCCAATCAATGAAACCGAAAAGACTAATTGGCGCGAGTTGCCTAAGAAGATGTATCCGAAACCATTGATCTTCCACGATGGTCGGTTAGCAACAAAGCCAAGCCCGGGAGCCACCTTTGTGATCCTTATGTGGGCGCCGTTCGGGTTAGTCCTTGCCCTTCTAAGAGGAGTCATTTTCCTAACATTCCCCACCATGTTGTCTAGCCCTATACTTACATTCATGGGTATGCATACTTTAATAAGTAAACCTCTTTCTCCACCAACACCAACAAAAACCAAAGGAAATCTCTATGTATGCAACCACAAAACCCTACTAGACCCGGTCTACCTATCCTTTTGCCTCGGAAAGTCACTCACCGCGGTTACTTACAGTCTAAGCAAGGTGTCGGAGATTCTAGCTCCGATCAAGACGATTAGATTGTCAAGAAACCGCGATCAAGATGCTATGATGATGGAAAAAATGCTTAAACAAGGTGACCTTGCGGTTTGCCCTGAGGGGACCACATGTAGGGAGCCCTACCTCTTAAGGTTTAGCCCTTTATTTGCGGAAATGAGCGATGAGATAGTGCCCGTTGCAATGGACTGTCATGTTACCATGTTTTATGGGACCACGGCTAGTGGGCTCAAGTGCTTTGATCCACTCTTCTTCCTCATGAACCCGCAGCCAAGCTACACCGTCCGATTCCTCGAGAAGGTCCAAGGAGCATCCACGTGTCGCAATGATGTTGTGGACCGGTCGAGGTTCGATGTTGCCAATCTTGTCCAGGCTGAGATTGGTAAGGCTCTAGAGTTTGAGTCCACAATGCTTACAAGGAAGGACAAGTACCTCATTTTGGCTGGTAATGAAGGAGTTGTTAGCCACCATTGATTAATGAAGGAACAATATAATTCTTTCATGTACTATATTTTTTTGTTACCCAAAATAGATATAGAGCTTGTAAAACAATAGTATTTAAATTCTTTTTATGCTTATTAGAAAATCTAAAGTTATTGTAATAGAGTGACATTTATTATTCAGATTTAGATTTTTATATATTCGAATTAATATACCTCATCATTTTATATCTATAAATCCATTTATCTAAAGCCTTTGTATAATTTTTGAGTTGTGTAAAAGGAGATCTATTTTAAGGGTTGTTTGTGTAGTTTATCCACACAAGAAAAAAAAAACTTAGTTTCAATCAAATATAACAATAAACTGTTTGTATTGTTTATATAAGAGATAATATGAAAGTTGATTCATATGAGATGTAGATAATTTGATAATGTTATGTATATATTTATAATTGAATATCTAAGAGAAATACTTTGTTATTAATTTGTTGTTGGTGATACAGAAGTATTTCTAACTGGTTTTAAGAGATGAGTTGTAATGCATAATTTTTATTAAAAAAAAATTGTGCAACAAAAAGTCTCGGGAGCTTTTTTTTTATTTTCTACCACATCAACTTTTTACTTATTTACATCCATACTAGTGTATTACCCGTGCCTTGCACGAGATTTGATAAAAATATTTTTTGTTATTTATTTCTTTAAGGGATTATATAAACTATTTTTTATCATTAGATAGAGTAGATAATAATCGACAAATATTTGTACACTTTATATATAATATTATATAATACATTAATAAAATATCTAATTGTATAATAACTCATAATATGATTTTTTTTCTCCTTTATAATACTGGTTCATATGATTAATATTTTTATCTATTATATAATATTATATAATACATTAATAAATATTTGCTTAGGGAAGATCTTTGTTTGGTTGGTTGTTGAAATTTATTAAACTTTCAAATTTTTTGTGGGATTCATCAGAATCTTTATTTTTATACATTTTTTTCAACAGAATTTATGTTTTTATACATATTTCTTTAAATATTTTTTAATGAATAAACTTAATTAATATTTTGTGGGCTCTGGTTATATGTTAAAATAACACGTGGCTGTTAGCATTTTTCTGTGTGACACGTGGCAAGGAGCTGCTACTCCTATAATATATATAAGATAGGTCCAACTCCTATTTTCACTTTTTCTCAATAAATTAATGAATTATTTATTTATATCATTTTATTAATAATAATATTATTATAAATAAACATTAGCCATAAATTTTAAATTTTAGTAATTAAAAATTAATAAAATAAAATTTTAAATAACAAATAAATTAATAAATAAAATTATTTATAGGAAAATTGGGTTACAAGAAGTCACAACTAAATTTTTATGCAACTCAGCTCCAGAGCCAAAACGACGTCGTTTAGACCCAATTGAGCTAAAAAAACATTATTTCAGTGATTTAAAAAAACGGATAAAAATCGACATCAACCTCCCAGAAATCTTATGCCCCTCTCCTCACGTCATCAAGTTAATGACATGGAGGGAGCTTAAGAGCCCCCAACCCTCCACCGTTGTGAAGGGTCTTAGTTATATATATATAAAATGATCCTTGAAAAACAATCTAATGGTTAATATTAGGGGTGGGTACAAATCCCGCCAATTCCGGGCCCATTCCGATCCCGTCCTGATCCCGACGGGATTTCATTTTAAAAATATAAATCCCGTCCCGAACCCGTCCCATCAAAAACTATATGGAACGGGGTATGGACCTTAACTTTTCCATCCCGCTAGGCCCGTCCCGTCCCGTATATAATAAAGTTTTTAATTTAAAATTATAAATATAAGTAGAATTACTAAAAAATTAGCGAAATAATTATATAGTTATTTTATAGTTACGTTCTTATATTTTAAAAAATAAATCACGTCGATCAAACCGTTAAAATTGACAAATGTACCAACTTCATTTAGATGTGTTTTATTATATATATTTGGAAACTTTAGTTTAACTATAATATGTTATCATGAATATTTGAAAACTTTAATGTTTTTGCGTTTTCAATACGATATAAACGAATTTTTTTTGGATAAAGCATTAATTTTTTAAAAACATTTAATAAACTAATTTGTAAACGGGATTAGGCCCATCCTGTCCCGTCCCAGTCCCAGCCGGGATAGGACCCGTTGAGATTCAATCTAAAATACCCAAGGCCCATCCCGATCCCGTCCCATTTAAAATAGCCGGGACGGGACTGGGATGACCTCAATCCCGTCCCATGCCCACCCCTAGTTAATATTACTCCCTATCCTATGAGAGGTTCCTACATGATCCTTTTCACACACATAGATATACATACGTACATACGTACATACATACATATTGATCATTAAAAAATATTATCATTCAATCCTAATCTAATTTATATTTTAGTTAGAAATATATTTGAATAATATAATATCTATGAATTTATTAATATTTTTCGAAATGTCCATTTTATGTAAACGGTTCTAGAAGAAAAATAAAATAAAATAGAATACAGTATCCTAACATATACTTAGAGGTTAAGGTTCAGGTGGGTTGAACATCCGGTATAGTATTATGGAGAGTTGTTGGACTGGCACATGTCAATTTTATTTTTTAAAATTTGTGTGACGAGCACATTTTTAGCTCAAAATTTTTATACAATTTTTTGTTATATTAGTTCAATTAATTTGTAATTAATGATTCGTACATTTTTTTAGCGAAAAATCTCAATGACGATTCCGCCGCCATCCCCTTCTCTCTCCCTTTCGAATCCGCTAGTGCCCCCACCACCGCCTGACCCTATGCGCCCCCAACATCTATGGCCCTTCCCCTGCAACCAAGACACTAGATAATCAAAACGCAACTCAAAATACTCGTGTTCCGGTATCATACACCTTTGATGTATCAGGCCCGAAAGCCCCAAAAGCTGCGCCGCTTGCTAAAGATTACCTCATCGAGTCGCAACGTATGAGAATTGATATCTCTGATAAGGAAAAAGGCCTCGCTTTGGTTGAAACAAACGACAAACGATTAAGTAATGCGTCTACTCCCAAGCATGCCACAATTTTATTTTATTTTTAGTATTAAGTGTGGGAATCAATTAATTGTTTTTCAACAGATTTGGCCCATAACGAGAGGGTGCGAGTTAAAAAGAATTGTTTTTGGACTGGGCCTCATGAGCCAAACGGAACCTAAGGAATTAAGATTTGGCCCATAACGAGAGCGTGCGAGTTGAAAATTCAGAACCTTCAATCTATTCCATGGTATAAAAGGCGTGTGAATTCACGATAGCGCCTTCCATTGCTCCCTCGTTCTAGAGGCTTCCAATTTAGGGCACAAAAACTCGCGAACCATAAACAAACCTTCTCTATCTTCTCCGAATCTCGTCGAACCACTTTTGCGAGCTAGCTAGGGTTTGCAGTGAGCAGAATGGGTACGGAGAGGAAAAGGAAGGTGAGTTTGTTCGACGTTGTTGACGAGGCTGCCGTCTCCAAGGTTTCGAAGGTTAACGGCTTAGGATCGATGTACCCTAGCAATGGCGCCACAACTGCTCTGTCTACGATTAATAGGTGGAATGCAAGGCCGTATTCGCAAAGATACTATGAGATTCTCGAGAAGAGGAAAACGCTTCCCGTTTGGCTACAGAAAGAGGAGTTTTTTCAAGTTCTTAAGAATAATCAGATTATTATCTTGGTTGGAGAAACTGGTAGTGGTAAAACTACTCAGGTTAGTGCAAATCCGAGGTTTTAATATCCCTCTTGAATGTTTTTTTTACTTGATTGGCTCTGAATGAACCTGTTAATTCTGATGTGCTTTCCTTTGTTGATTTTCTACTTCATTTTGTGTCATGAACACGCTTTGTTAAATTGTCGATTGCATCATATGAACTGTAGATACCACAATTTGTGCTGGAAGCTGTTGATATGGAGACTTCAGATAGAAGAAAGAAAATGATGGTTGCCTGTACACAGCCTCGTAGAGTTGCAGCCATGTCGGTGTCTCGTAGGGTTGCAGAAGAGATGGATGTAACTCTTGGAGAAGAAGTTGGTTACACCATCCGTTTTGAGGATTGCAGTAGTTCAAGAACAGTGTTAAAGTATGCACTTTTGCTGATTTGTTTTATTATCTTGCTTATGTTGCTCGTGTTTCTTATGTTAGCTTGTTGTGTTTAGATATTTGACAGATGGTATGCTTTTGAGAGAAGCTATGACAGACCCTCTATTGGAAAGGTATAAGGTTATTGTTCTTGATGAAGCTCATGAAAGGACTCTGGCAACCGATGTTCTCTTTGGACTTTTGAAGGAAGTTTTGAAGAACAGACCTGATCTTAAGCTAGTTGTTATGAGTGCTACTCTTGAAGCTGAAAAGTTTCAAGGATACTTCTTTGGTGCACCACTTATGAAAGTTCCTGGACGACTTCATCCAGTTGAAATTTTTTACACCCAGGATCCGGAAAGAGATTATTTGGAGGCGGCAATTCGTACTGTTGTGCAGATCCATACCTGTGAAGGTCCTGGTGACATTCTTGTTTTTCTCACGGGAGAGGAGGAGATAGAGGATGCATGCCGGAAAATTACGAAAGAAGTAGGAAATTTGGGGGATCAAGTTGGTCCTGTGAAAGTGGTTCCTCTTTATTCTACTCTTCCTCCTGCTATGCAACAGAAGATATTTGATTCTGCTCCACCACCGTTGAAAGAGGGCGGTCCACCCGGAAGGAAAATAGTTGTGTCTACTAACATTGCAGAAACTTCTTTGACAATTGATGGTATAGTGTATGTTATTGATCCTGGGTTTGCAAAGCAAAAGGTGTATAATCCTCGAATCCGTGTGGAATCCTTGTTGGTATCTCCAATATCAAAGGCAAGTGCTCATCAGAGGGCTGGTCGTGCTGGAAGAACACAACCTGGAAAATGCTTTAGACTTTATACAGAAAAAAGTTTCGAAAACGATCTGGTGCCGCAGACATATCCAGAGATTTTGAGATCAAATCTTGCTAATACAGTCCTGACATTGAAGAAACTGGGCATAGACGATCTTGTGCATTTTGATTTCATGGACCCCCCTGCCCCGGAGACTCTGATGCGTGCATTGGAAGTACTTAATTATCTTGGAGCACTGGATGATGAGGGGAACTTGACTAAGTTGGGCGAGATAATGAGTGAGTTACCACTCGACCCACAAATGGCAAAAATGCTCGTTGTCAGCCCTGATTTCAACTGCTCAAACGAGATTCTCTCTATCTCAGCAATGCTTTCAGGTATGTGCTTTGTTGTCCTGTGACTTACTCCCTCCTATTTACAATATTTATCATTGTAACAATTTTCACATCTCAAAGGAACTATTGAATATACCATGATAAGGATGTGTAAATTAGATGCCCAAGAATCTAAAATGACAGTTATTTTGAAACAAATCTCGAACCCTAGAATGACACTTATATTAAAAGGAGGGAATAATAAACTTATCCTCTAGGCCCCCACCATTCCATTTATAGCGGGTGTATCATAAGCTGGCAAGGGCATAGATCATGTCTATGTACCGGTTGCTAGCTTAAATGCATACAGTTGGATGCAAATGCATCCGTTCATAAATGAGTGTTTAGGCTGTCATCAGCAACTGTCAGTCTTGGGTTCCATGTCCCAGTTTGGCATGCATAATAGAGTTTCTAAGTAAGTGCTGATGCAGATAGATCCAGTTTCTCAGTATTCTGTCATGAAGCAAATGGTCTTGTCTCATCGCCTCTATGCATCTGCTGACCTTCCATTGGGCCTTTGTTTGGGCCTCGTCTGTGATACAATTTCTGTATTTAGTACCCAATTGCTTTGTGCGGCCTAGGGAGGCCCAGAAAGCTGCAGATGAAGCAAAAGCCAGGTTCGGTCACATTGATGGGGATCACCTTACACTGTTGAACGTGTATCACTCTTTCAAGCAGAACAGTAAGTGTTGATTATTACGTTCTCCTTCAATTTTAATTTCTTGCTATTAGCATCTTTGTATGAGTCTGCCTCTGACCCTTGTCATCTGCAACATTTCGTGCAGATGAGGATCCTTCCTGGTGTTATGAGAACTTCATCAACCACAGAGCTTTGAAGTCTGCTGATAATGTGAGGCAACAGCTCGTGCGAATCATGTCCAGGTTCCAGCTCAAGTTATGCAGCACAGACTTTAACAGCAGGGATTATTATATCAATATTAGAAAGGCATTGCTGGCTGGCTACTTTATGCAAGTTGCTCATTTGGAGAGGACTGGGCACTACCTAACCGTAAAAGATAATCAAGTAGGAATACAGTTTTGCAGTAGTCATGTAGCTTAATACCTATTCAAATTTTTTTTATTCATCTCGTGATCATCTGACCATGCTATCTCCAGGTGGTTCACCTGCATCCATCTACTTGCCTGGATCATAAACCAGAGTGGGTAATATACAACGAGTACGTGCTCACAACTAGGAGTTTCATCCGAACAGTATCGGATATTCGTGGGGAATGGTAAAAGATTCTGTCTTTGTTACTAGTAATAATAACTAGTTACTACAGTAGATTTGATCTCTTTAAGAATTAAGACGGATCTATCCCGTTCTGCCCTAACCACCACCACCTTGTGTGTTGTGAATTGAGCAGGATTATCGACATAGCATCACATTACTATGACCTCACTAACTTTCCCAACTGTGAGGCGAAGCGTGTACTTGATAAGCTTTACAAGAAACGGGAGAGGGAAAGGGAGGAGGGCAAGAAATAGGAGAAGCAAGAAAGCTAGGCTACAAATCCAACCTTGCTTGCAGCTGCAGTTCTACCCAAAAGAAATAGAAGAAAAACCCTACAAAATCTACAATGTTGCGCTTGGGGTAATTATGCCAGGTTTATCTTGTATTTTGTACTAAAATGAAGTGTACCAGTTTAAGCAGAATCATTTTATGACATTTAAAAAGATGAAAAAATAGACTCACTCAAGTGAATCATGTCTGTTAATCTCCTTGGATTTTGTTTGAGAGTTCATACGCTATGACTATATGTGCCTTAAAAGATGCTATCTTTACCCAGAAGCATATTGTTTCCTGTATATTTTGCCCCTGGATATGCTATTGGTGGATGAGCTGAGATGTAAAAATGTGATCGTGTTACAATGCCATAGACTTCACACATTTCATACTTTTTTCGAATTTCTCTAGAATTATACGTCTAGGGACTAGGGTATGGATGTGAGTATATCTTTGAAATAGGACTCTTGGTGTCAGTATGATTTAGGAGACATTGAGACTGAAACACTGAATACAATATATGCGTACAACTTCTGCTGTAGCCATTGCTAAGTGGAAGCTTTTGAAGGAAGAAATGAGTAGAAAGGCTGATGAATAAACATCAACCTATAGTTTGCTAAGGCTGTGCTTTCAGTTGCAAATTGTAAATTGATACATAGCTTGTCCTTGCCAAATGAGTATGTAGCTTCTGCTTGCTAATATGCTCTACTAATATAATAAGTCTGCTTATTTTTGAATTATATTGAAGAAGATGATAATGATAAGTGAACTTCGTTCTTCATGTAATGGAAGTCCTCAGTTCTTCCCCTTAGTCAAACCACGATAGAGTTCATCGATTGCAGCCTGAAAATATTTTGTACTCAAATGAGTCTGTAAGTTTGATTTGATCACTGAAGCTGCATTGAAGGCTTTTGCTGTTACCTGATAATGTTTGAGCATTCCGTTCCTTTTCTTCTTCATTGTGGGTGTTACCAACCCGTCTTGTGTCTCAAACTGTCGGGGTTCCAGAGCGACGCCTTTGATGCACTCAAATCCTCGTAACTGAACACGAAAAAAAGAAGAAAAAAAACCATTACAAAAGGATTCAACGAGAAAGCAACCAAAAACTACACAAAACACACCTTGTTTCGCTCAGCTACAGATTTCAACTCCGAAAGGATATGAATCTTGAGTTCATTAAGCAAACACAGCTGCGCAAACGAGCCTTTGTAGCCGTTGTGATCAGCCCACTTTCTAGTGTAGTCTTCATTTGGCACCACCACTGCAACCACCATTGACTTGAAGCTGTCTCCGTACACCCAAATCTTCATTTCAAACAAATCTTTAGTTTTAAACTTCTTTAAAACACAATCAAGAATGGCAATGTTAGATTGTTATGCTTACATCTTCGACTATCGGACAAACATTATATATCTTCTCCAGATACTCAACTGCAACATATTCCCCTTGTGAGAGTTTGATCAGATTCTTCTTCCTGTCGATTATCTTAATCGCTCCATTCGGAAGCATCTCGCCTATATCACCTGATTTTTTATGCAGGAAACTTTGTTAAGAGTCTTCACCTGTCTAAGGGCCGTTTGGAATCTCTAAGAAAGACTACCTGTGTGGAACCAGCCATCTTTAAAGACCTCTTTAGTGAGCTCCGGGTTCTTATAGTATTCAGAAAAGACCGTCTTGCCTCTCACACATATCTCACCGCGTGGTGGGTCCACAAGCGGGTGATAGCCCATCTCAGGGACTTCTTCTAGACGCAATTCCGTGTACACAGATACTCCTCCAACGGTTCCAACCATGCACATCTCGTCTGGGTGACCACAGGTGGTTAAACCACATGTTTCAGTCAATCCTGCACAAAAACAGTGTTTATATTCACTTTCACATCACTATACTACATATACTCATCAATTGCGTATAATCTTACATCATTACCATATCCTTGGAGTACAAAACAACAGCAAGTAACGCGTAAAAACTCTTCGATTTCTCTGCTCAAGGGTGCAGCTCCGGATACTATAAGACGAACATGGCCACCTAACTTGTTCTTCACCTACATTAGTAACCAAGAAATGAGATTTCTTCCAAAAACATATTAAGAGTAAACATAATGAGTTAATTCTACCTTTCTGAATGCTATGAGATCTGCCAGTGGAGACGCGCTCTTCTGCTTGAACCCCATATTCATCCAAGCAAGTTTGCTGTAGATGTCAAAACCTTCTTCAATTTTCAGAAAAAGATGCAAAAACTTACAAAAAATCATTAGTCTTTGAAGAACTTACTACTTATACAGAAGGCCGAATATTGCCCTTCTTCTCGGATTGAGTACTTCTATTGTCTTTTGAATACCTTTTCAACAATGGAGAACAAGAATAGTTAGCAAAATTTATTCTTAGGACATGTTTGGTATCTATATCTAGATATCAATATATTGGTATCATGATATGGATATGAGATTGATATCCACTAGAGAGATAGTTCCAGAAAGAAAAAATAGAAGAGGGGTGAAAATGCAAGATATGTGATATCCTAGTTTTCGGAGTATATCAAAAAGAGAGAAAAAGTGTAATACAAGATATGTGATATCTAGATATGGATACCAAACAGGCCCTTATTGAGTAAGTTTGAAGTGAGTAGACTCTCACCTTCATACACTCTTTCGAAAACTCGTGGAACTCCTGCAAAAAATGTTGGCTTCAGCTCCATCAAATCATCTCCTAGTTCATTAATGTTCTGCACACAAAATATCAAAGTTGTAGAACAAATAATCTTCAATATGATAGTGTTGTCTTAGAAGCATACCCCATGATAGTATCCTACAGAAGCACCATTGCGGAAGAAGTACTCCTCAATCACACGATCAAGTATGTGCGCGAGAGGCAAAAACGACAAGTAAACATCATTGACTGTCATCTGTCCAAGAAGTTCTTACAGTTAGACAATTAACTGAATGATGTTCATATTCAGCTCGTTTAAAAAGAATAAGAAAATCTTGATTCATCTTACTTTATCTTCAAATTGATCCATAAAGATATCCAATCCTCTTATGAACATTGCAATGTTCTCTTGTGTAATCACCACGCCTTTCGGATCTCCACTGGTGCCGCTGGTGTACATGATCGTGCATATGTGAAGTGACTGTGGTGGTGTAGGCTCACTCGAATACTGTCGTCCCTGTCAAAAACAAACAAGTAACATAATATCCTTCAATTATATATATATAATCATCAAAGTGACAAACAAGGTAAGCATATCTTACCATATCTATGAATTCTGTCCATGAAAATGCTCTTATTCCTGCATTTTCAGCTTTCATCTTCTCGTCGGCCACGAAAGAAGTAAAGCAAACAATTGCTGCTCAACAAAACACAAAAATATCATTATCCATAAGATTATATGAAGTTATGTAATACAAAAAGCCTTTTTTTACTCACATTTTAGTCTTTTAGCAGACAAGCAATCAGAGCTGAGTACCTACACAGACAAGCACAGTTACAACAAGACGGTGATATTGTGAACATGAAGATACTTTTTTGAATATTTTTGGGTTCTTACTTCTTTCACCTTCTTGTCTTGTACGAAAACATAATCAATTTCCGCGTGGTCTATGATATAATTCACAGCACCCGGGCCTGCATCAAGAACAAAAGCAATTGACAATAAGAGGAGTAACTCACTGACCTTATATACTACTGAATGACCACAAAGATATCATACCAAGTGTATCATAAAGAGGCACACAGATCAAACTATGAGCTGCACAAGCCTACACAAAAATCATAAAATTCTGTCAAGATATTCAGATTATGGAAGAGAAAAACAATCAATTGAATATAAGATGTAACAAAATACAAACCTCCATTGCAACAATCCATTCAGGGCAATTGGAGCCATAGATTCCAACCCTAGCACCCTATATGAGATACAAATGCTGTCATAGTAAGCAAATTTATGTTACTCGTATCCGAATCACCTAGGGTTTGTTTGGTAGTTTTTTCAGATTATTTTGAGGGTTTATTATTTCCAATAATCTTCCAAATAATTGATAATTCAAGTGCAACTAGAATACAAAAATATTGATAAAATAATCTCAAAATAATATATATCAACATAATCTCTCTAATAATCCCAAAGCGTGCTTACAGGCTCAGCACTGCACTGACGCAACGCGGATCCAATGCTTAGAACTTCTTCATAGACTTGTTTGTAGGTTTTCCACACATAAGGCCCAAACTGAAATGCATAAAGGAGGCAATTGTTGTTTAAAGTTACTTGATGGTTTTAGTGTTAAGTAGTTATGATTTTTGTAGTAGTAAAGTCTTGCCTTGCCATTGACAATTTCTCGGCGACCAAGCATCCTGTTTTCTGGGTACTTCTCAACAGACAACCTGTTATCAGTATAGGTAAAAATTTGTAAGTATCTGTGTTACTAACAAAAGTGAGATTGTAATCACAAAAATATATTTATGTTATATTAACAAGTTATAGATAGTGTTAGTATCTTTATCATTAATACTATTTGTTTATGAATTTTGTGTGTGCAAAAAAATATTATGAAAATGCAACATAAGTTAAAAATATTGGCATTTTGTAATCACCCACAGTGAACCAGACCCACCCGGTCACCCAACAGACGAGGGATGCTAGGAATGTTTTTCGATTCGGACCTGAACTGGAATCGGAAATTTATTATAGGACCGTACATGGATTGAATATCCAGGTTCGTCGTCAATTGTTTTTAAAGCGTCAAATTTTGGGCCCTAAAAAGAGTATTAAAAAAAAATGATTCAACCGGTTTAGGACCGGACCTGAATAGTCCTAGTGGATGAACAATCCTAGTGGATGCAACAAATATGGTTAGCAGGTGGATGACGATAATAGTTCATCCGCCCATCACTCAACTCGTTGTCGTACTTGCTTTTGTATTTGTTTGTAATCTCGGTGGCTAGTTTTTATCCCCGCAAAAAAAACACTCATGGAGGACATCACAGTTCATGAAGTACTTCCACATTCAATTAAGTAATGATGATTGATGAGGATACTGTTTTTACCCTTTCCCCAGAAATAACACAAACAATTAACCAGAATGAAAATGAAGAGCAAAACCTGAAAGAATCCCAAGCAGTGGAGATTTCTGGGTGAGGTGGAGGGAAGCTATTCTTGGCATGAGGATTCCGGTAGACCGGACCCACCGCCGGCCGGCCATCTCTCCCTTCTTTTCCACTCTCTACTTCAACTGAGAACCTCTTCATCTCTCTTACCTATTCAAATTCACAACGCACAAAAATCAATCAATTAACACTCTTATTATAAGGTAGGTGAGTTGCTGAAATTATTCATCTTCCCATCTTAATCAAGAAGATTTCAAGCACAGTAAACCAACTGAAAATGGAATAATTTTTTTGATTTTCTCATTCACCAATAATAATAATAATAATAATCTCATTATACTTTTTATGCAACTGCTTTTATTACCAGTACCATGAAATCAACTACTTCTGAAAATTTACTGAAATCCAGAACAACTTCATGCATGAAAGTACAATCAATTTAATATTTCACCAAAAACAAAAAAAAAAAAACTACCATAATGAATCACCTTGTAAAGAAACTCAATGGCTGAAGAGAAGATAATGCTTTGAAGGGGGAGAAAATCAAGCAATAAACAATAGGGAAAGCAAGAAAGACATGAAACCTTGAAAAAAGGGCTCACTATAATATGTGACCACCAGGAAGTATCATATAACTCAAAAACTCAACCATAGAGGTATAAAATAATAATGGGGTTGAAGCTTTATGAGAAAAAAGTGGAGCGGTTACATGTTCAAATAGAGGTTCGGATATCAGAACAATAAATGAAGTTAGTTGAGGGATCGAATGAATTGTCAGATGAACAATATATGCTTCTGTTGTTTGTGTTACATCGTTGGTTCGTACTTTGATCACTAGGATTTTCATCCCATTTCTGATTAACTAAATAGTTTTTACTATTCATCTCGGTGTATAATGTTTTCGGAATCATTATCCGAGGTATAATGTTTTCGGTTTGATAATCGGTGTACGATGTTTTCGGTATCATTATCCGAGATGAACAATATATGCTTCTCTTTTCTTTTCTTTTTTTATAATATACGGTAAGCAATTAGGGAGCATCTCTCCTCAAGACTCTCTACCCTAGAACATCCTTCCGATTGAGATCGTCAACCAGAGCACTTGACGAACTAGAAGCTGACAGGCAGTCATAACCCAGCTTAGCAAGCAAATCCGTCACACCATTGACCTCTTTGAAGACATGCCTAATCTTAACCTGACAGAAACCAGCTAAAATATTAGTAATGTCAGACAGAAAGAGATCAAGATCTCCGGGAGTTTCTAAATCTGCTTAACCGAGTTAATAATCGAGAGGCTATCGCTTTCGATTTCAATATTTTCAATCCCCAAGTCATAAGCTATAACAAGTCATTCTCTAATCGCACATGCTTCAACGTACAGAACCGATATGATTCTCATGATATTAAGGATACATTCACCTAAAACAACAAATAATAAAAATATCTTTTTGTGTGTAATGAGAATTTGATATTGGTTTGGTTCAAGTTGAATTCATTTACATTTATTGGTTGTGCGGTCCAATTAAGCCTATGCCGTTTAAAGAGTAAAGACTCCAAAAAAAATAAAATAGCATAAGTTCTGGTGGAGAATACAATAATGTATCCATGTGACCTCAACCACATACAAATGGAGATGGGCGAAGTACTCTCTATATATTCACTAGGTTAACCATTTTGAATGACTCATTAATTCTTAGGTCCACTTATTTCACATTATTTTAATTCATCTCTATTATAAATAATAATTATAAGTTTACGTTAATTAAATGTATATTTTGGGTTAAGAAAAAGTTGGTAATTTTTCATGTTATAATCAAGAGTTTGAAAAAAGTCTAAATTGGTTCTAACCTTTAACCTTTTATATTATGCATCATTATCTGTAACACATTAACACTATCCAATCAACACAGATACGGGTTTGAGGAACATGTTTGATTTGATAGCTGCCTCTAACAATGATGAATTATTCTGGGTAAATAGAATGAGACGTTGTATATTACTCCAGTAAAAATCACTCAAATAAAATTAGAGGTTTGTCACGTACACGGCGATAAAATTAACAAACGTACGGTGAATCCGAAATGTATGGTTATTACGGTTACGAATTTCAAAACCGTGACATGATGAAGGTATTAAAAGAAAATCTGACACGATCGGGTTTTTTTTTTATTACTCCCTATATTAGTTAAATTTACAAAAAAAAATCATGGTTTCGGGATCTGTGACCGTCACAGTTTCGGAAACCGTGATGGTCACAATTTCAGTATCCGGCATGCGTTTGTGAATTTTATCACTGAGCGTGTATGAATCCCGTAAAATTAACACCTTGCACAATAAACGCTATCAAATTCGTTTGATAAGATTGATTACTTGGGTTATTATTGAGGGATTAATTTTTGGGTTATTGAGATATTATTTTCAAATGATTAAATTTAAAATTTAGTATAAGTTTTTTTCATCCAAATAAATTTGAATTATTAAATTCTTTTGATATTATAAATTACAAAAACAATTCCTCCAAACACCAAAAGCCGCAGTCATTAACGTGTACAAGTCATTTCATTCAACTTCCAACCAAAAAAAGAAGTCATTTCATCAACTAAATATAAAAACCTAGAGGAAACTAAACTACATTTATGTCAACCAATTGATTATCTAATTAGGTTCTCAATAAATATAATGTGACTATCGATTAGAAAAATGAAAACCCCACCTATACGCCAAGAATAAATCGGTAATAATTTAAAATATAAAAAAATAATTTAACAAAATAATTTATAATAGGCAAGGTGGAGTGAATCAATTAAAAAGGGACATGAAGTTCAAATACTAGATTTACATGATATTTATCATTTGTAATTCATGTGTATCCAATGAACCGAAACTGCTTATCTTAAAAACAAAAATACCTAAAAATTGGACGATGGTTGGATTATAATAACCCAAAACATTTAAAATTTTATATAATTTGGCATAAAATCATAATAGTGTAAAAAGTCGTATTTATTATGCAATATATCATAAATAATATATATGTATATTATTTATTTATTAATATTATTTTAAAAATATGAATTTGTGCTACTAAATATAAAAAAATACTTTTAATATGCATTAAAAATACTTCCCATCTAGCACCCGTCTACTCGTTTGACCTTCATAAATATGACGTTCCATACAGTATTACCACATCAATCACAACCACATTGCAGTTAAAAATTCGAATTTTATAGACGATTTGAGAAATAACTTCAGAATAATAAAAATAGTTTAATGTTTTAGAATAGATGAAATAGTTATATATTATATTTTAAAAAGGATTTGTATGGATTAATGTTACATCCTATGATCCTATCGCCCTTTCGAAGAAGTTATTAAACATTTTTTGACGGAGTCATAGAAATGGACGATCATAGCAGCAGTAGTTGATATGTATGCATGTGCAAGATAAGCATCAAACTACTGGCTATTAGGGTTTGATACTTACCCAATTGCTACTAGGAAATGGACTAGTAATTATAAGCTCCTTTTCATCAAAGGGGGGGACTACCGTCTACCGTCATGTTGCTGTACAACTCCATAACTCACATTAACTATTTTCTAGCTATTTTCGTATAAACACACCGGTTTTTGTACTTCTCAAACAACTCATTATTACCATATAACATTTTATTTCACTTCACAAAAACTAAACCAACTTGACCCATTTGGATACTTTGTTTTCTCAAAGTTAAGTCGTATCTAACATATAAGTTGGATGGAAATCAACCCGCAGGTGGTGGGTCGGGTGGTGACATATAACGTCTCTCATCTTCTTCAGTAAACAAGTTTGGGACCCAAACAAGTCTGTTTCAACCAGTATATATATATATGCTAAGTTCAATGGGACGTGCAACAAAATATACTTTGTAAGTTACCTCAATATGCTAACAGCAACAAAATCTGGCACAAAAAATTGCATCTTTTACATTTGTGTCTCTTGAAAGGCTAACGTTGTTTCTATCTTCTCAGCTGATTCGTATAGAGCCGCGGTTTGTCATAAACCTCTCATTTTGCTTTTTACCTATCTTTCTTGCTATTTCATCACAACTCGTCGTGAGCCTCGTGTTTTACTTCATCGGCGGCTCCATCATTAGAGCTTTCAGTTGAAGAAGAATCAGAAGTGTTCTCATTAGTCTTTGTATTGTCTGTTTCATTTTTGACAGGCTTCTCAATCTTGGGCTTTGGCTTTGGGATTCTGTTGACACTAGTTACCTATAAAACAAGAAACTATCGTTTCAGATGCTTGTATTTTGGTAATATGAGTAATTTACTTTTATCATACTAGTGCTGCAGCTAATATTCACTTCCTTCCTCATCTTTTCGCCTTCTTCAGAGGAATTAGGTATTACCTTGGATTGAAGATCATATAACTTGTCATACACCTCCTCAGAACTAAAAACTGGTGCAACATAAACAGGAGTCCTGTAGAAAAGCACAAGTTAGTATAACCCAAGTTAGCGATGTAGGACAATAATCATGTATCACAGTATGTTTACTTGTTCTGCTCAGCCTCCTTCTCATCCAACCATTTCTTAAATTTCTCAGATATGCTCAAAACCTGAAGAAATAAAAGTAACATGTTGATTTTTTAAGATATCAAATGGCACAATTATGGTAAACTCAGGGAATCAACACAAGAAAATGCTGGGTTTAAATAACTGAGATACACTACCTCGTCGATTCTGTCTTTTGGAATCCAGGGTTTGTTGGTCTCCCAGCCACGAATAATCTACACGGAAGTCGGAAAGATGCCACATGAAGAAAGCATTAAAGTCAAGACCGATTGTACTTTGAACATGTATTAAAGGTTAAAACCACATATAACTCGAGTAAAAAGTAATTCCATATACCTCTTTGAGCTCAACGAGATAGTTTCTACCAGCTTTAACTGCTGCAGGGCGTGCATTAAGCTCGTCCAATCTGAAATTAGAAGAGTTCAGTATGATGATACAGTATGATGAGTGGTTCTATGCCAAGAATTAGACAACTTTCGTGCAACAAAGGCAAACCTGAAAAATATGGGTTCGCCGACAGCTTTCAACATATCAAGACGTTCCTGAAACTCATTACCACTGGCATCTTCTCCATCCATATATAGCCAGTCCTGCACCTGGATATATGAAAAGAGAAAAATGCATGTTAGAAGGCAAGAACAAGGATCTTGTATCCATCAAACACGATCAGTTTACTAACCTCCTCAAGTTTCTGAGTAAAGGATTGTCTCTCCTCGCTGGTGGAAACTTTTTCAACCTCTTCAGATGACTCAATCTGGCAAAGAAATTAAAACCAAGAAAGGAAATTTATGAGTAGGTAAGTTGTTGATATAAAGGAGTTTCTACTTAATTAGATATGCATTTCATGATCAACTAAGCGATGGCTAATTAAAGAAGATGATAATCCAATTCGAATCCAACAAAATCAGATTTTCATAGATAAGAGTAATTATCATAGTCAGGAGGAACGTGCATTTAGTTTCCCCTTCCTTCTCTTCACAACTAATTACTATATGAAAATATTAGCACAAGGTGTTACTAAACTATTATGGTTATGAATGTACCAATACATTGCTTTGCTCTTCACCAAAGAGAAAAAACAGTGGCAAGCTGTGAGCACAAAGTGATAAACTATAAACTATATTATAATAGTTCAAATTCACAACCTTTTCTCTGGTACTGTAAATGTATCCTTCCAGATTATTCTTCAGCTCTGCGGTTCTCCTACGCTCATTATCCTTCCTGTCCAGTTCCTCTAATTTGCGCTTTCCATCAGTGACAGATTCTTTTGAAAGGGAAATTCCAGGTCCTGTAGTCTTTTCAATAACCTGAACCAACAAAAAGAAGTGGAAAGATAGATAACACATGTGAAGGTAAGAGTTTGGTTATTGTCAATCTTCGCGATATCAAACATATGACTTGCTCATACCTTTAGAGGAACTCTGAAAGTCCGCTTCTTTAACTTCTTTTCCATTACCTCAGCCTTGCTATCTTCTTTTGATGTGGAATTGGATGTCTCCTTAGTACCACCATCAGCACTTTCATCAGTGTTGTTTTCTTCTGTGGAATTTGTTGGGCTAGTTTCAGTCAGATTGGCTGAAAGAGTAATATTCTCGACATTTAAGTTCTTTTTAGGAACTTCTACCCATTCTGTTATCTCAATAACAGCTTCTGCTCGATCTAATGTAAATACACCACTTCTGCTGAGAGAGAAATGTAGGTTTGCCTTGATTGGAGCAGAAAGGTTTCGGGATGAGTATCTGATTCACAAATGAAAAGAAAATTAAATAAAATGAAGGCCATTACTACATCCCAACAAAGAAAAGAAACCTGAAGTAAAAAAAAAATTCCTTACTTCTCACTCGCAGCAGCTAAGCCAGACACAGCATACTGGGCATATACCAGAGAAGAAACAGAAGGTGGCAATAGCTCTTTGCTTTCATAAGCTAGTGAAACTTCAAAGTCTTTGTTAAGAACAAAAGATCGAAACATCTGACAAGAAAAGTAAGGACATTAAATGAATTCAGAATTCAATTAAGACCATATTTGTCAAGCAAATTCAGCACAGATCATCGTGTCAAATACCTTGCTTGGAACCTTTTTCATTCGTGGGACTATGACTTGTTTTGCGCCCTCATCCTTCACAAGATCAGAGCCCTGCAGCTCCATCACATAACCATAAGTAGCACCATCCATCATTCCTAGTTTTCTATTCAATTTGATCCCATCACTTAAGTTGGCAGCATGTAGTGCTGCACCAAGAACAGTAGCCTCATCAGCATCCAAATGTTTGTCCAGCTCTTTCCTCCCAAGAAACTGTTGGATTTTGGCCTGCAATGCAGAACAAAATATAAAACTTTACACCATTTTCAAACAAGTTCGCAGAACCCTTTAAGCCGCTTTTCCAATTTTTTGTCCAAGGAAAAGAAAAAATATTACCTGTAACCTTGGAACACGGGTAGCACCTCCTATTAATTCTACTGCATAAATTTCTTCAGCCTTCAGTTCTGAATGCTTGAGCACCTCTTTCAAAGGCACAAGTGATTTTTCCCACAGGTCTTCACAAAGTTCTTCAAACTTCTCTCGAGTTATTGTACTCCTACAGAATCACAAAGTAAGAAAATAGTTCTTTTGAACAATTTCGACGCAAAAGAACTACAAACAGCGAACACTTTCTGCTGCACTCGTCAATGAATCCTTCTCTCCCTTACACCTATGGAGGGCTATATGCTTTTGAACGAATGAAAATAAATCCTAATCCAGTTGAGAACCAGCATAACCCCTACAAAAATGCTTGTAGCCCGAATAGAACAGGCATTTAAAGAGCCTTCATAAGAAGTTCAATAAAAAATACAGAAACAAAACAGAAGCCTCATCCCACTCCAGAAGAATAAGATGCAATATACACATACCTGAAATCCCGATCATCATGGAGTGATTCCACTGACATAGGAGCTGCTGTGTTTGCACTTAATATTTCCTTTGTGCGCTTAATTTGTTTCTTGAGCTTGGCCATTGCCTTTGGGTATTTCCTCACATCAAATGCGCCTCCGACTTGCTTATTGAACTCATCAGCAAAGTGATCCACCAGCCTTAGCTCCAGATCTTGACCGCCAAGCTCAAAATTCCATCTAACATCTATCACCTGTAAAATTAGAAAAAGCATTATCACTATTAAGTACATTGTATACAAGAATATAAATATATATCAGCTGTTAGCATATATTGTCAAATAATTTTTGGTGTAGAACATATTTTTCAAATGTTCCATACATTCCCACAACTTTTAGGAGTTATCACAGCAAATACCATCAAAAAAATGCATTTAAACCTTAGTTTGGTTCGTGTTGCACTCACCGGGAAATGCAAACTTCATCCGTAGTCCGTACCTCCAATCACCACGGTCGTTTCATTTTTTATACGCAGCAATTAAATTACTAGAAAGTTCAGAAGGAGTGCATTTACCTTGATAGGGTAGGCATATTCTTACCGCGATTTTCTAGTATTATATTAAAATTTATCATCCTCCTGTGACAAAATTAAGTATTTAACTACGTAGGTTGGTTTGAACCAAACAAGTTATACTACTTCCCATCATGGATATTTGTTTCCTGATAAGTTGTTCCCTATCAATTCTACTTTTCGCACTTAACCAAACGATTCCTAAGTAATTAACGTTGAAAAATAGGTCAAAACAAATACTTCGTAATACTTTCTAGTAAGAACAGAAGATCATTACAGAAATCCATTTTCAGCTCTCTTTGGAACTATCAATTCACCACAGACATGCATTTTTCAGCAACGTATAATTATTTGAACACATTGAAACGGCGGCCAATTAGTAAAGGATAAGTTCAATGAAATTCTAGTGCTGCCGAATCAACCATTTCAACTAATAAAAAAATCAGAGGCCTTTAATTACCTGAAATTGGTTGACAGAGACAGTCTTCCCATACTCCTTGGCATTGTAAGCTGAGAAATAAACCAGAGCAGCATAGGTATTACTTGATCCCATATCATAGAAGACTACATATCTCGAATCATTCGCAAAGTTCTTATCGATTCCATACTGCAAAGCAGCTCCAGAGTGCTCATTAATCAGCGAAAGAACGTTAATCCCAGCCAACTCAGCCGCCTGGAGCACCCCCTTTCTCTCTGCCTGTCCAAAATACGGCGGCACAGTGATCACCGCGTCCTTAATCACAACTTTGGAGTGAAACTCCGCCAGATTCATCGCATACTTGAGAATCATCGCCATCATCTCTTCAATAGAATAAACAGTCCCATCATCAACCTTAATAGCCACAAGACCTCTAGAATCTTCCACGATATCATAAGGCAAGTACAAGGATTCCAACTTCTGATTCGCATAGCCGTAGGGTTTAGCAATTAGGTCACGGAGTTGGGCGTAGACCTTATCGGGGTACCTGGCTACCAATCCGGCGGCTTCCTCGCCGATCAGGCGATTGCCGGAGTGGAATGCGACCAGAGAAGGAGATTTGCGCTTGGACATCTCGTTAATGGCGACTGAGATCGGAGTCTGCCCGGGTTTGAGGTTGACGACGGCGACTTTGAGCCATTCGGATCCAAGATCTATGCTCAAAACAGCGGCATCAGACTGAAACGGTAGGATCGAGAACAAGAAGAGAATTAACCCTAATCTGAGTAGCATTTCCAAAGGCAAAGCTCGATCTGGATGCAGAGAAACTGTCCAGTGATTTTGATACTGCAATTTAACAATATCAGAAGCAGATTTCAGGATTTGAAGAGAGAAAATGCGGGTAATTTCCGAATTATACGTACAGAAAAGTGCGTATGTTTTTAATTTCAAAAAGTTTATTTTTCCTTTTTTATTTTTCCTACCTTTCGTTTACAGGACCCAGTGAATTCCAGTCCAATTCTCCGGGGCAGCTTCAGAAACGTGGTATTGGGAGAGGAAGGGGTACGTCGTAAGACTAGCCGACGTGGATAATGTAAGAAAATCCAATGACATCATGCCAGGTGGACAAAAAGTACGCGTGGCAAGTTTTGAGACAGCATATGTGCTGGTACTTGTACGGATTCTGCAGCGATGGCAGCTCAAATTACTTTATTTTTTTTATTTTTTGCGCTAATATTATCCATCATTTTAACATTGAAAAGTTACGTTACTCCTCTATTTTTTCAATTTGAACTTTAAAATTTTATTTTATAATTTTTAACCTTATTATTAATACTCTTATAAATATAATTTTATTTTATCTTTTTATTTATTATTTGTATTTTCAAGCAATATTTCTTCTCTTTTCATACAACTCTCTATTATACTATCATTTTTATACACTTTTTCTAAATTATTATGTATCATTAAATATTATAATGTCTACTTTTAAATTTATTAATATGTGTTTTTTAACCTAACGACATCTATTGAGAAACAGACGGAGTATTATTTTTGTTGATTTTGTACATATATATTAATAACAAAAATAATTTTGTAAATAAGAACGGATGAAAAATATTTACTAGAATAGGAAGTTTTTGTAGGTTCGGAAAGTCGTGTTATTCAAAACAGCAATTATTATAGATAAATCGCGAACCTAAACAACGATTTATTTCTAAAAAAAATGTATTCATAAACCGCATTTTTTAACTATGGTTTTAATGTACATGTGGTATATTCCTGGTAGGGATGGCAATGGATCGGGTGGCGGGTGGATGACCTTGACCGCCACCCGATCCATTACCAAAAAATTGCCCACCCCACTCGATCCACCACCCGCTAAGGATCTCACCCGCATCCAATCCACCCGCATCCACCGGATTAAACGGGTGGATCGGGTGTGATTTGGGGTATTCTACACCTTATTTATAAATTTGTAAAAAAAATTAAATATTTTATTGAAAATCAGGATAATACTTAAATTTAACTAAAATTGACATAATATAAAGTACAACACTATAATCAAACAAGATCTAAAATAAACAAATTATAACGAACCAATAATAACCGAAATATATTAGAAAAGAAAATATATACTTTACTTTAATATAATTTATATAGTAAAGGTAAAATAATTATAACATAAAAACTACAAATATTTAAAAAATAATATAATTTTAAGCGGGTGGATACGGGTCGGATGGATGGGTGGATGATGGATCGGGTGATGGGTGGATGAAACCTTCACCCGCATCTCACCCGATCCACCACCCGCTTTCACCCGTCTATTATCGGGTTTTCACCCTTTTTCGTTAGATCGGGTGACCGGATGTCCGTCGGGTACAGGTGAAATTGCCATCCCTAATTCCTGGGCCTGAACGAAGAAGAGGACAGCCACGACTGCTGGTCTTAAGTCCATGTAGCATCTCATCTTTTACTCTTCGATGAAGACTCCAACCACTGCCACAATCACCACCCAAAGCAGCCACAATGGATTGCAAAGACCTACTTCCGATTTCGCTGCGGACCGGCCACACTTGTATTTTTCTCAAATGCACCAGCAACACTCACTTTCATCGTGGACCTATTCTGATTCCGCATCATCCTCCCCCTCTGTTCAAGAACTTCGTTCAACCTCGGTCCCAACGTCACCCAGCCTCATGCACTAACCTTTGATTTCACCAAGCTGAACGATCCGATGGCGGTTTCTTCGAAATTGGTGAATATATCTTGTGCAAGCTAGTCTTTTAGCTCGTCATCGGCGATTAACTTGTCATCGGCGAACTCCTCGTTCAAGTCTTCAATCACCGGTGTGGGAAGAGTCTCCAACGGAAAGCAATTCCGTCTTCCTTGTTCTTACCGCTGGATGCAAAATCTCATGAAGCTTAATTTTAACAAGATTCCATTACAAGTTTATAACAACAATTCGATAAGACATTCATTCGATTTGTTATAAATTACAAGTTTATAACAACAATTCGATAAAACATTCATTTGATTTGTTATAAATTGAAGCCAAAGTAGCATCTTCAAGGTGCATAAACTGAAAATGTTGTCAACGACTTTAAAACTATGAAATTGGATTTTTATGGACGTGCTCGGTAGTGGGGTGAGATTATTCTCTTTTATAATCTCCACAATAATCCCGATAATTCCAATAATTCAAGTTGAACTAGGTTAAAAGAAAACCCACAATAATCTCCAAGAATAATCTCTTGAGACTATAACCTCCTTCTACCGAACACGCCATATGTATTGTCAACAAGTTCAAAATAGCAATATATAGTGTTTTATTGTTATTAACAACACAACCAAAAAAAAAAAAAAATTGTGTTAGGTGTTGTGAACAACATAATAAACACTCTAATAGTGGTAGTTGTGCTATCGACATAACAAAAACACGAAAATAATTGATATTAATTTTGTCAACAACAACATATATAAAAGAACGATGAAACAATGTTATAGTTTTGCCAATCTTCTAATTTAACTACTATAACAACATAAAAACACAAAAATATTAATAATGTTTTTAATCTGAATAATAGATTTAAAAAAATAAATATTAATGATTTTACCACATTCAACAATACAAATCATATTGAACACAAACTTACATCTAATTACAAATTAAATATGAACAAAAATCATTATAACTAGTTTGAAACCCTAAATTGAAGGTTTCATATGTTCAAACCTTATTGATTCTCCATTGTTGACCGCATTTTTGAATCGAAGCAATGAAATAATTGTTTTTCTCCTTGGAAGCAAGTAGAATGAACCTAAAAAAAATGAAGAGATCTTTTAAATTTGAAAGAAGTTATTATTAGAAGGTGAAGACGTTTGAAGAGTCTGTCTTTTGAAAAAAAAAAAGGTTTTGATGATTTGATGAAGAGACATAATTTTCTTTAGTTTACACTACTTATAGCGGTTATTTTTTGGATAAAATTGGAGAGTGAACTTTTGTTTGTAAAGATGAGCATAAAGAAGGCTAATTTTCTTTTTGGGTGACAAACTAAGTCCTTCTTTATTTATTTATAAAGATAAAATAAAAGGGTTAATTGGTAATTTTAATTTAATAAAGCTAAAACCCAATCCAAAATATAAACCCGAACCGAACCAGAACCCGAACCCAAAACGAACCTTAACCCGAACCCGAAACGAACCCTAACCCGAAACAAAGCCTAACCAGAACCTGAACCGAAAACCGAATCAGAACCTAGATAAATCGCATTTATAGGGATTTATTTTAATTTCTTTCTCAAATTCCCTTTTCTACCCTTGTTTTTAGAATTTAAAATAAATATAAAATTTCTACGAACCTAATTTGTTTTTATAAAACCCAAAATACCCTAATACCCTAATCTTCTCTTATTCTTTTTTTTCAATGTTGGAAAGTAGGGGGTTACTTTTGTAATTTCAAAAAAAAAATCCCTGTTATTTTAAAAAACCGGCCCACTGGTAGCCAATATTCATTAAAACTAAGATAATAGAATATCCAATATTCACCAAAACTAATAGTAAAAAAAGAAAAAGAAATTTAGAAATATAAGTATCGAAGAAAATTATCATATAATAATATATCCATATTCATTAAAACTATATAAGCAATACTTAAATATTTTTAATATAATACCAATTTATTTAAAGGTACTTTTAAAGTATATAATAAGGGATTGATTTAGGCGCGGAAAGGAGTTGTGGTAATGCCATATTACGGAGTAATGATGACCGTTGATTCACTTGATCGAGTGACCTACAATCATCTATGTTATTTAATGATTTTGGAGAGGTGGGGTGTTGAAATTTTGCAATTTTAGATGATACGGGAGCAATTTTGTCCCTTTAAAAGCCTGATTTAAAAAGGGAGATGCCATAACATTTTTTTAATTTTTATTAAAAAAAACTATAACATTTATTATTTCAGTTTATAAGTTAGTTCAGTTCGTTCATAATTATATACTATCAGTTATGATTTTTTTTTTCCAGTTTGTTTAGAGGTCTTTTTACACATGAAAGTAATATAATCAATTTCATTTACATTTTTTTTTCTTAACCGATTCTATTCCGTTTTTCATTCTACCGCCCCAACTAAACGAACACTTAAATAACTCAAAACAATTCCATATACTAATAAATAATGAAGTGGGTGATTGAATTGTAAGTCAGAACAGTAATAAAGAATAAGTTGGAGGAAGAATAGTATGACAAGAAATGATGAGGTTACCACTACCTACCTCTTAACCCTATTCAAGCATTGTTCATGGACACAAATTATTGGCAGGAAATGATAGAGTTTGACACTGCTGTTAATACTATTCACTGTTGATTGACTCTATTCATCCTAGACATCCATTTTTCTATTTGTTACAATATGTGTAGCACTGATTTCTTATGAATACCTTTTTTTCCTTCTTAATACAAGCCGTGTATAGTTGTGGAATTTATGAGGGAGTTTCGTTATACATCTGAGGGCCTGATTGGTATCCATCTATAGATATCAAATATGATTATTAACATTAAAAAAAACTCATATCTTTGTTTGGTATAAGAGTATATGAATATCAAATTGATATCTTGATATACTTCTAATACACAGTTTCTCTTGTTTTGATATATTCAAAAAACAGTGATATCAAATATACTCCTTCTCTTCTATTTTTTTCTCTCATAAGATATCAGATATCATATATCAATCTCATATTGATATTCCATATCCATATCTTGATATCTATATCTTGATACCCATATCTTGATATCTAGATATGAATACCAAACAGGCCCTAAAAGTATATATGTCATTGGTTTGAATCCAACGCACAAACTTTGAAGATTTCATCGTAAAATCAGGGGGAAAAAACCTTAATAATCACTATTTATAAGAAACCACCCTTTATAAATTTGTTAACATAAAATCATCCTTAATATTTATATGTTTGCAATAAACTACCCATTATAAATTTGTTTTCATAAAATCACCCTTAATTTTACAAGTTTGTTCAAGTCTATAACTGAGTTTTGTAGGGTACTAAATTAAAGGGATGAAGATTATAGAAATGAAGAGGAGAAATAATTCTCTTAATCTCACCTGATAAGAAAATAAAAGACAGGATTAAATTATAAAGATCATGGTAACAGTATAATCCTATTGAATTTATGTTATAAAGATTATTGAGCCTAACATCTCATTTTTACCCTCTTTCTTTCTTCATTATTTTATGAGTAACATATAACCAACAAAGTATTGGACAATGATTTTCTAAACATACATTTTTGTCACATAACTTACTAACGTATAATAAAAAAAAATATTTTTAATTAGTCTAACAATTTATCTTATTAATTTAAATCTTAATCTTAATCCTATAATATTTAAGTTGATTGTTCAGAAAAATAACGTATGTTAAAACCATAAAAAAAATGGTAACTTTAATACACGTTACGTATCCGTTTAGTTGTCTATCCGGAATGAAAATATAAATGTAACCTTTAAAAAACAAGGAAACAAAATTAGTCTAAACTCTAAAGTATATATTCTAATGTCTAAACATTAATGAATTTAAAATATAGTCGTTTTACTTTCGTATGTTTAATCGTTATATTTTTTTCGGACCCGTTATACAACTATTATCTTATTAAAAAAAATCCGCTTAAAATGCGGGTCTTAAATTAGTAAAAAAAAAAATACAGAATTTAATTACATCAACTTCAAAACCTAAGCTTTGTCCCAACTCATGGATCATGCCAGAATGGGTTTGCGGGAGAGCCCAATGGACTTTAGGCCCATAAATTGATATACAAAAATATAAAATAATTGAAATTAAAAATGATGAATATGTTGTTGTCACTCAATGTCATAATTTTCATTTAACCTACGAAAGCATTTGGATGGATTTTTGTAAAGTAGCACACGATACATAAAATATATATTTTAATTAATTTAATTAATTAAGTTGATTTGATAAGGTTGAAACATTATCGGTATAGACAAATTCGTTAAAAGATAATGGTACGTAATTGTCATATAGAAGAACCAATACAGAGTCATCAAAATGGAAAGTCGAGTAAATTTCTTTTTAAAATTGGATAAAAAGCATGAATGTTACGTACCCGTCGTGATTTTTTTATTTAAACAAAGAACAATGCTACGAGTTTAAAGTCGTGAAATTATGTATTTTAAAAGATTTAAATTACGTCATCAATAACGGCGTTTGTTTAGCGGTTAACTTCTTCGACGGAAAACAAGACGGGGGACCAGCAAATCTGACACATGTCGCCTATTAGGAGAGGTTGACTGGCAAGCTGAAAGTGAATGAGCCACGAAAGAGGAAAGGATGGTAAGTTTCCGGGTAATTGGCGTCAACACCTGTTGCCCCGATTTGCGGGTCCCAACATCCGACGTCGTTTTCTCCTGACTGCAAAGTAGTAGGTACGTAAGATGAGCATTTCTTCGTTCTACCGACTTCTACACCGCCGTGGATTTAAAAGGAATGTAATTCTTTAATAAAAGAGTAATGATCCAGTGGAGCCAGAAAATTTTTGGAGGGGTATTAAAATTTTTAATATAAGATATTTTACATATTAATTCAGAGTTAAATAATAATAAAAATAAAAATTACATTTTTTTTCTCAAGACTTAAATCCTGCATTTCAGACCCCTACTTCCGTCGTCTACCAAATAAGCTAACAAAGAATTATAAATTACATCCGTTTAAGTAGTAATTATCCCGTTATAAGGGGACGCGGTTCCCTCCCTTACTCCTTATCTTCGCCCCTGGATTCAGATAACCTATTCTCTATCGATCGAGGCTAATACTAAAAGATATTACTATTGGTAGCATTTATGTTTTAGGCAATCTAGATTCCCAGTGTGGATCAACTAGTAGGTTACATTTATGTCTCAAGTTTGATCGAGTATTAGAGTGGAAGTTGTTAACAAAGTGGTATCCAAGTGTGCGATTTATTTTTCTATATATGAGTGTATGACAATTCAGTTTATTGTAAAATTAGGATAAAAATAATGTAAATACCAAAAAAATATGAAATTAATGAGTTAATAATGTTTTTTTATTAGGTAGCTAAGTATACTCTCAGGTTTTATTTATTATGTAGACTAAGTATGTATTTTTGATTTTGTAATTATTAGAAAAAAATAATGTAATTTTTATGACTCTAATTATGCTAGTAAGTAGGAAATATATAATGAGATTTTATTTTTTTTGGTAAAAGGGGAAGATCGGTACCTCCGCGCACGAAAAAAGGGCTAGTCATCAAGAGGAGATAGCCCGACCCCTTACATCAACATCAATAATATTCACTATACCCTCAAGAGGGTCAATCAATACATGAAGTCGTTAACCTCATCCGAAAAGATGACAGAGGATGGTGCAGTATTAGATATTGACCAAGCCTAAATGCTTACCCTTATTTTCAAAAAAAAAAATACATGAAAACCAATCTTCGAGTGGAAAACAATATAGGCTAGGAAATCCGCATCACAATCATCTCGTAAAAAATGAAAAAATAAAGTATTAATCCTAGGAAGAATAAAAAAGGGGAAACTAAATTATGGTAGAACTAAAGTTGGGTAACAAAATCGAGTAATTGGAATCGAGTAATTGAAAATCGGGCAATAAACTGGAATCGAATAACTAAAATTGAATAATTGGAATCGGGTAACTGAAATGGGTAATTGAATTGCATAACAAAAGTTAGGTATCTAAAGTTGGTAACTGAAATTATGTAACTGAAATTGGGTAAATATAATTGGGTGATTGAAGTACGGTTGAGTAAATGAACTTGGGTATGTCAAATTGGGTAAGTAAAATCGGATAACTAAAACTGGGTGATTAGACTGGGTAAGTAAAATTAGGTATGGGGTTTGGGTATTACGTTGGATATTAACATATTGCGTATCATACACTTGTATGTTAGCATATTGAGTATTACGGTCAGAAATTAACATACTTGGTACCAACATATTGGGCATTAAGATGTGTTGGTCATAAACGAACCTATATATTTCATTTGATTGTCTCCTTAACTCCGCACCCAAAGTGCAAAATTAATGTTCAATTAATTCCGCACTAGTGCGAAACCGAAATTAAATTTAATTAATCCTGCACTTGGAAGGAGTGGCGAGAGCGGGTTCTACTCTTTAACTACACGGCATGTCGAGAAATTTGTAATAGGCGAGGTCGAGGTTAGGTCTATCGAGGTTGAGAAATAGTTTAACAAAGGGCGTGGTTTATATCTCTACTATGCGGCATATCCAAAAAATTACGAAAATTTTTAATTAACGATAGAATAAAAAAAATATGGTTTTAATTAAGGCGGTATAATACGTTTTCAGAGGTTAAATTAAAAACCCTTGAGAGTGTATTTCTCAAATTAAAAAAATATATGTATAATATGTTCTCATGGGTTAAATTAAAAACACCCTAAATTGTTTTTAATTTACAAGGATTTTTATTGACCCCTAAGAAATTACCACTGAAAGAGCATGATTCTGTACTAGTGAGTGTAAAAGCAAAATTGTGTTTAATTAATGTGACTTTTAAACGTACCGGCAAAAATTGTTATTTGTCACCGTAACTACGCACTCCGCGTGCGTAGTTGAGAAGTCACCCAACTACGCACTTGGGGTGCGTAGTAGTAGTTAAATTTTTTTAATTTCCTCCTACTACGCACACCAAGTGCATAGTTCATTTGTTTCAATTTTTTTTTCCTGGACTCCAACTATGCACCTTATATGCGTAGTTGAAGTCCACTCAACTACGCACGCGAAGTGCGTAGTTTTGGTGACAAATATTGATTTTCGTCGGTACGTCTGACAATCCCCTTAATTAATTTCGCACTTGGATTCCGGAAGCGAAAGTGTGTTTAATCAATTCCGCACGTGAATTGCAAAAGCGAAATTGATTTTAATTAATTTCACATTTGAAGTCCGAAAATGAAATTGATTTTAATTAATTCCACCATTGGAGTCCAAAACCTAAATTTATTATTTATTATTTTTATTAAATGACGTAATTTGATTCTCCCATTAAGAACTAATTGATTTTTGAAATAAATCTTACTAACCGATTCCACAATAGTTGTCAGAATAGTTTACAAACAAACGTGTTTTTATTTTAATATATGTTGGTGTTTGTAGTTTTTTTTAAGGAGATTATTAGACGTACCGGCGAAAATTATTATTTGTCATTGTAACTACGCATTTCGCGTGCGTAGTTGACTGGTTTACAACTACGCATATGGGGTGCGTAGTTGGAGCCAACTACGCATATGAGGTGCGTAGTTGGAGTCCGAGAAAAAATAAATAAAAAATTGAAAAATTGAAAAATTGAACTACGCACTTGGCGTGCGTAGTTGATTTTTTTTTTTTTTAAATATTAACTACTACTACGCACCCCAAGTGCGTAGTTGAGTGAGTTCTCAACTACACACGCAAAGTGCGTAGTTACGGTGTTAAATAGCAATTTTCACCGGTACGTTTAGAAACCACGTTTTTTTAATCTTATCTTATATATATTAAAGCAGAGGCCTCTATTGCCACGTGTCGCCTCCATGATTTTTCTCAACCCAACGGAAATTTTACAAGCCTCTGCTGCCACGTGTCGCCTCCACAATTAATGTCCAGTCTATAACTTTTTTTAAAACTACGTAATTAAAGCAAAATACCTCTTTATTAATACGTAATCTAAAACTTTTTATTGTTTTTGTAATTATCTCTAATCCTTATCTAGTTAAAATCAATAAAATAATCAAAAGAACCTATTTAACCAATTATATATATTTTTTATTGTTTTTGCTATTATCTCTAATCCTTATCTAATTAAAATCAATAAAATAATCAAAAAAACCCATTAACCAATTATAAAAAAACGTTTGAATCTCATCGGTTGAAATTGAAAAAATAAAATAAAATATGTAATTTGCATGATCAATTAGGTTTCTGCAATTATAAAACTTTTTATTATTTTTGCAATTATCTATAATCCTTATCTAATTAATAATTTATTTTGTTATTAAAACCAATAAAAAGGTTTCTCCAATTATCTCTAATCCTAACCAACTAATCTTCATCCTATTTAAAATCAATAAAATAATCAAAAGAACCTATTTAACCAATTATAAAAAAAACGTCTGAATCTCATCGGTTAAAATTGGAAAAATAAAATAAAATATGTAATTTGCATGATCAATTGTTTAAATTGGATTTTGAAAGATTTTGTCAAACACAATTAACGTTAATATGGTGATTAACAATAATTATAATTAACTAAAAAACACATTAGTTTTTTTTTTTACAAAAATTTTAATCCAGCAAAGTATCTCTTAGTGATCAAAATCAAAATTTTAACCAATTAAATTTAAATTAATCAATTTTTCTCCTTTATCATTAAGTAATTAAGTTCTTATTTTTTCTTTAACAAATAACAACTCAACGGATTTTACAATGGAGATAAGTTTGTTTAAAATTTAGTCACAGAGATTGTTTACTCATTTCAATTGTCGGATTCTAAAAAATTAAGTTTAAATTTTTTTTTAGTTTTAAATAAGTCACAACTCCCTACAATCAACTTAATCTACAAAATCTCCAAAAATAATTGATAATCATTATATCTCACCTATTTGTTAGGTGATTTTTTGTTAAAAAAATCTTCGGAAGTTTTTTTTCTTTGTTACCGATTTTTTTTACTTTGTAAATTATTAGTAATTACTAATATATTTTTTAACTTTATATTTTTAAACAATCTTTTTCAACCCTCTTCAATTCATTATATTCATATCTTTTAGTTAGATAAAAAAAATAAAAAGGGATTTATTTGGCCTTATATATATACTTCACTTGCGTCAACTAAAGTTTACCCCTCGCTATTTCTCAATCCATCCGTTTTTTGTTCCAACTCATTTTAGCATAGTCGTGTTTTCCATAATAATTGTTGATTTCATTTCTATTTTTCTCTCAATTTATTGAAATCATGTTTACTTTGTGCAGGAGTGAAGGATTATTATCGTTGTCTACGAAGCGATCAACCTTTCATCTTCAATCGAGAGATCTAACTTCATGAAAGACTTTATGTTCGATAATGATATATTTTCTCAATTTAAATCCACAGAAAATCTCTCCAAGTGACCAGGAGAGGAGATGGAGGAAAGCAAGAAGGATTACTGAAATAGTATATTTGGTGAAAGATTGGGTTTTCGTAGCATTCCACTCTTTATATTATGAATCTCACCAGTACTATTTCAAACTGCAATACACATGCCTACTTTTCTTGATTAAGCCGAAATGTAAGTATACTATTTCCTTCCATTTTTTTGTGTATAAATGTATATTACTTTTCTGATTTGTACATTCCATTTCTGTAATGAACATGTTCTCATCCTCCTCGGTCCTCACAAGACGTACAAGTTGTATTACGGTGTTTCGTAGTTTTGATATCAACAATCATTATAATTGAAGTCAAGGCATTGTTATTGATCGCTAGAAGTGAATCGGACAAAAGTCCAACGTCCACACACACCGTTGACATCAAGGTTAGGGGAGAACTGAGAAGATGGATTTTCCCATTAGTTTTTTTTAATACCAAAATTACATGTATTATTATTATTATAATATTATTATTATTACATATTGTAATTTATATACATAAGTAAATATAATTTAGATCAAAATAGATTTTATATCTATATGTAAAATTTTCAATAATATATTGTATCTAAAAAATTGATTGGAGAATACATATCATATCTTTTTAGTTACTGTCAAAAATTATAAATTTTCAAGCAATATTTTTCAATCAGGTAACCTAAACCCACTATAATACAAAAAGAATTCCGATAGATTTAATATACATGTTACATTTCAATAACTACTAAAATACTTAAATATATGGTTATAAAAATGTGTAATAGTGATAATAACATAACAAAATATAAATAAAATAATATTACTTGTAATTAAAGTTTGTTACCTATTATGTAACATAATATATTCTTCTTTTTTCTTATAAAATAATATTTTCAATAATGGATCGACAAATTTTAAAATTTATCGATTCCATATCAAATTTACACCATAAAAATTATATAATATTTTTTTAAATTATTAGAAAAAAACCCGCACAAGGTGCGGGTATTACACTAGTATGTATTAAAGGAGAGACCTTCTTTGCCACGTGTCAATGCCACAATTCACGCAGCTCCCAAAAATATTTTAAAAAGTTATTTTTAAATAGTAATAATTTTGATATTTCAAATTCAAATCTTAATAATTTGTTAATAAGTAAGTAAAATGATATTTTAAAGATCAATAATTTTGATATTCAAATTTTAATAGTTTGTTAATCCGTAAATAAAATCTGATAATCTTTTCCGTCACTATTTAAATTATATTTATAATTTTTGGCAAGATTTGTTTTATAATTATATAAATATAACTTAAATTTGTTACCATATTGTATGTATAATAAAAGATAATTAAATTTATAGTGAATAAGTAATATTATGCTCTAAATAATCATTTTTATTCAGTATTTAAAATAAATATTAAATCACACCCCGTACAGTACACGGGATAATACACTAGTTTGTACTTATAACAAAATGACTTAAAATAATTGATAGGACGTGGTATGCCATGCTACAAAAGTAAAATTTACAAATTTCTTTTTCAAATATTTTTTTAAAGATATCGTTGAGATAATAAAATAAATCGTGAGTCTAATATATAAGTTCGTAGGATCAAATCTGACGTAATACCTATGATTCACTAAACATGTGTTCTGCACGAGGTTTCGGAACGGATAAAATAAAATAAAATAAAGTTAAAAAGAAAAATCCACAAGCTAAAAGCTCATAATAACTCACTTTTAGTAATACATCTCAATCAAATGAGTTCATAATAAATCACTATTAGTAATATTTTATATAATAATTTTGTTTTGACGTTAAAATTAATTAAAAGTATTATTTTTGTACCAAAATTTAGCTTTTCCTAACACTTATCAATCATCATTATCTTCAATCCAATACATTCATAAGTTCATAATAACTCACTGTTAGACTTAGTAATACATCTTAATCGAATGAGCCAAATTTTAGTACGATCATATTTAGCTTGTTTAAAGTCAATACGAACTTTTTGGATTATTAGACGTACCGACGAAAATCACTATTTATCACTGTAACTACGCACTTCGACTGGTTTTCAACTACGCATATAGGGTGCGTAGTTGGATTCCAAGAATAAATAAATAAAATTAAAAAAAAACTGAACTACGCACTTGGAGTGCGGCGAAAGTGCGTAATAGAAGTTTAATTTTTTTTAATATTAATTACTGGAGTGCGTAGTTGAGTGAGTTCTCAACTACACATTTCGAATGCGTACTTATGATGTCAAATAACAATTTCTGCCGATACGTTTAAAAATCACGTAAAAAAAAATAATTATAGCCGTCTCGATTAACAAAATCCACAAGCTATATGTCAATCTCACTATATGTTGACTTATCTAGTCATCTCTCGCTGAATTAGTCAAATGAAAGAGCTCGAACCTATTTTGTTGTTCAATGTTACAGAATTCTCCACCAATTCGTCTATGTTGGAGAATGGAGAGCTTCCAGTCCCTTCCACCCAACCAATAGGAGTAGCGGGCCACTTCCAGAATCTTCCCTAATCTCCTCTCTCCACCGTCGATTTCTTCTCCTTCCACGTGGCTCCTTCACAATGCAAGAACATGTCACCAGGCTTTCCCTCGCGAACTCTCCACCTTCTACGTACCCTCCTCTATATAAACCCCCATCCGTAGCTACTTCTCGCTGCACCTAAAGCTCTCAAAACACCATATTCAAATCCTCAAGAGTCATCAAATCTTCCAACCGATCCTTAAGTTCCAACCAAATGGCACCAGAACTCATCACTATCGACGCCGATCACTCGATTTTGCCAGCCAAACCGTTGATTCCGGTGGACCGAGCTTACGTCACGTTCCTCGCCGGGAACGGAGACTACGTGAAGGGAGTTGTCGGATTAGCAAAAGGACTCAGGAAAGTGAAGGCTGCTTATCCACTTGTTGTAGCGGTTTTACCGGACGTTCCGCTAGAGCATCGCCGACTCCTGGAGGCGCAGGGTTGCATCGTAAGGGAAATCGAGCCGATTCACCCGCCGGAGAACAATTGCGAGTTCGCTCACGCATATTACGTCATCAACTACTCCAAGCTTCGCATCTGGGAGGTACGTTTTCACTACGACGTCGTTTTCACTCTACGTGTCTCCTCCTGTTACTTTCCTGAGATATGTAATTCGTCACTTCTAGTGATACTAATTAATGGACTGATTTGAAATAGAAAACGATTTACATTACCAGGCTTTGATCCAATTGAAGACTAGTTGTTGGTTAATTCTGTTAATTTAGAAAACGGACTAGAAACAATTTGGAGGATATGGCGGTTGCTAAAACGACTTCGTTTGGTGGTTTTGCAGTTTGTGGAGTACAGTAAGATGATATACTTGGACGGGGACATACAGGTGTACCAGAACATTGATCACCTGTTTGACCAGCCGGACGGCTACTTTTACGCGGTGATGGACTGTTTTTGTGAGCCATCGTGGAGCAAGACGACTCAGTACAAGATCGGATACTGCCAACAGTGCCCGGAGAAGGTAAAGTGGCCGTTGGAGCTTGGCCCGAAGCCTTCTCTGTACTTCAATGCCGGGTTCTTTGTTTACGAGCCGAGCCTTAAGACTTACAAGGATCTCAGTGACACTCTCAAAATCACCACTCCTACCTCCTTTGCCGAGCAGGTATATATACGCGTCTTAAGATTCTTTTCAATAATATCCTTGATGAGTAACTGCCTTGTGGCATACATATTGTTGGATCTTAAAATTAAACTCAATTTGAGATTAAAAGGTTGTGTTTTATTATTGTGATTACAGGACTTCTTGAATATGTTCTTTAAGGACAAGTTCAAGCCACTCCCAATAGACTACAACTTAGTGTTGGCCTTCCTGTGGAGACACCCAGAAAAGGTTGACCTTAACCGTGTGAAGGTGGTTCACTATTGTGCGGCGGGGTCTAAGCCATGGAGGTACACTGGCAAGGAAGAGAACATGGACAGAGAAGACATCAAACTGCTTGTGAAAAAATGGTGGGATATCTACAACGACGAGTCCTTGGATCTCAAGAAACCGGTCCATTTGGTACAGGAACCCACGGAGGTGCTCAAGGCGGCGCTCTCGGAGGCTAGGCCTGTTAAATATGTGGCTGCTCCTTCCGCAGCTTAAGTATCGGTATTTGGTAATGTTTTTGTTTTTTTGGTAAAGGTACAAGAGAAAGAAGAGGGCGAGAGTTTGTTGTTGGGCCATTGGGGAATGGTGATTCTATGGTGTGTATAAATGTGTTGTAATGGCTGCTGTTTTTACTTGGAATTATGTGTAAGAATATATGTATAATGCCTGGCGTTTTTTTACATTTTACTTGCTTGAATGTGGTTAAAGAAAATTCTAGTGGTGGGTTCGGTTTAGGTTTTCAAACCTAAATACTAGAGCCAAACCTAAACCTAGTATTGGAAAACCGACTGTTTAGGTTAAACCGTCGGAATGTTAAACCGGTAAACCGTCGCTTTGCTGGTTTAGCTACGGTTATTAAAAAAATAAAAATAAAATAAGAAAAACCGGCCTGAACCAACCGATCGGATGGTTTAACCGATGGTTTGGTGGTTCAACCGTCGGAATGAAAAAAAATTAAAAAATTTAAAAAAAATAGTTTGGTGTTCAATCGTCGTAATGAAAAAAATAAAAAATAAAAAAATAGTTTACTCTCTTATGTTTTGAAGTTTTTTTTTTTAAAAATTAAAAAATCTATTTACCATCACAACCGTCTAACGGTTTGACTGGTTTAAACCGACGGTTAAGATTTTTTATTTTCATAAACCGTGAACCGTTTCAAACCTAACCGTCGATTTGATCAAACCGGCGATTTGAGCCGGTTTGGCGGTTAGGTTTGAACCGGCCCATCACTAGAAAATTCAACGAAATAGGATGATAGTGAAGATGGTGTGAAACTGACATTTACAGTTTTATAAAGTTATCAGTTATGAGGGGCTGAATTACCATTACAGGCTTTCGACTTTTCGTGCGATGTAGGGGTTCACTTTGGGTCCTTTGGGATGGGCTAAAAAAATAATATATAACCTTTTTGCAAGTTAATTGACTCTATTCTCTCTGCTTAAACTGACCTCCCGCTTGGTGGGTCCACATCATTCATAATTCAACAAAATTAATCTATCAACATGTGACACATGTGGTTCCCCTCTCCATTTTTTTTAATAACAATGTACGGTTATAAAAAAAGGTTAGGTTTATTGATAAATAAATATGGATTTGTTGATAAATAAATATAGATTTGATTCAGTATTTTGGTTGTTATCTTTGATTCTATTATACAAAGAGATATTAGGTGTTAGTTACTATACGTTTATTTCTTAGTATCCTTGTATCCTATCACGTGATTGGTGAAATTTATATTGTCTATTATTTTTTTCGTAAAGCAATAAAACTTTAATCTTCATTTATTTGGCCTCAACCAATCACATGATAGGGATACATGTATCACTAGTATAGAAGATTGCTCTAACCAATCCCTACGAGACTGATAAACCATTTACCATTGCGGTACTAACAAATATCGTGAAGCTTAATCCCACAAATTATTTCAACCGGAAGCAAGAGGTTCTTGCTACACTAGAGGGGTTTGACCTCGATGGCTATGTCTTAGGCACAGTCACGGCTCCTGCAACTACTCTACCCGACAACACCACATCAAACCCGGTGTACAAAACATTTCTTCGGCAAGACAAACTAGTTTACGGGGCGCTACTTGGCACACTGTCTTTGGAAGTGGCGAGTTTTGTATTGTTGCCCATGAAGAGTATGTAGCCAGTAGTGGACACATTGTCATCCTTGTCGCCATCCCAATCTGCATCTGACTATGCGGGTAAAGAAGAAGACGATGTAGTTGACAAATGAATTCCAAAATTCATGGAACTTGCCAAGTATCTCAGTAGGCGTTTTAGGGCTAACTAGTGTTGTGATGCAGGAGCTTGCATGAACTGAGATAATTTGTTCATTGTGAAGCCAACATCAAGACGTGTCAAGCCTAGGTACTGAAGACTCCCAACAAGTGTTCTATAATCTGTCGGTGTAGGGAGTAATGTGCCATTATCTTTCCGAAGTTGTTTTGCCGGGGGCATCGGCGTGGTTGCTGGTTTAGCAGCTTTCATGCCAGCCTTTGTTAGAAGGTTAGAAATATATTTTCTCTAAGAGAGTAAAATACCACTAGCAGTTGGCAAAATCTCTCTGTTTACCAGAATCAAAAAGTCTAGTCAGAAGCCTAATATGGACGCGTATGGACAACCATTCAGTCCGTCCATGTTGGAAAGTTCAGTCTGAAAATCTTATTTTAAATTTTTTAAAATTAAATATGTAAAATACATATTAACCGTAGTAGTAGATGATATGATTGTTATCCGAAACATCAAGATATGGCACATTGCACGCACCCATTAGATTACCTTGTTCTTTGGTAACAATTTTACTTTTTAATTTAATATATATTATAAATATTTTTTTATTTTCTATAAATAACTAATTTAGACCGTCTGCCCTAATCTATTTGGACGGGTATGGACAATACCATAGTTCTGGATTCAGCCTGAATCCGACACAAAAAAGACATGTTTTTTTTTTATAAACATTTGTTTCATTTAGGGTAGTGTTTAAACTTTGTGTTATCTCTTTGCCAACTCATTTTCGCTCAACATACACACATTCATGAGTTCTTTCTCATTTTGTCGACTTAAGAGCATTGAGTTACGTTGTATTCATGGTTATATTTTCTTGACTCCTCATTGGTGACACTTTAATGTGTTTGTCTCTCTATAGACATATATTCTCTATAGTAGTGTTCTAGTTGAGTAGTTGTGGTCGCAACTTATTAAAGACCATTTCTTCATATAGCATTTCCCTTTTTATTGTAAACATTTTGTTGGTAACACGTTATTTATCAATTATCACATGTTCAGCTAGTATGACAGCTCTTTTATCTAGCATTTAATGGTGTTTTGATACCTTAATTATCTATTATAATATGTTTTAGTCACACCTCGTTTGTCATTACACATAATTATACACCTTGACGGTGGATTCTTTTTCACCTATATATCTATACACGTCACTCGTCGATAATTTAATGTTACATACGATAATACATAATGAAGTTACAAAAATGTGATGATTTGTTTTAATGTATAAATTTATTATGTAATAAAAATTAATATTAATTATTATCTATTTATGTTACTGATTATGATTTAAGTCAATAAAAGGGGTTATACTCAGTATGATCAGAGTTGATCATGCCATGTTCGAAATATGACGTGACACTCTAAGGTTTCAGGATTTCAATCAAATCACCGTATATTATTAAATTGCCACTACCTAAAAATATATATTTTAAAACCTGATTCTTAATGATTAAAGTTGTTAAATTTAAAGAACGAATTCTTAAAGTTTTTATTTTTAATTTTTAATTTTTAATTAACAAATAAATATTTTAAAATTCAATTTTCACTTTTCTGATTATACATTATCTATATATCTATATATATACACTAAAGTAACCTACGAATTGCTGACGTGAAACTCTAAGGTTTCAGTATCTCGGCCAAATAACAATATATTCTAAATTGCCACTCCTTTTAAAATTATACGTAAATCTTAATTTGTTAAATAAGTATTTATTTTTACACCGATTACTATCAATTTCGATATCATCTATTTTAAAGCTTTTTAGTTTATAACCAAATTAATATTATCTATTTTTGAAGCCAAATTCTAATATATTAATAAATTGCCATTATTTATATTAGAAAATTTTAAAATAAGTAAATAATTGTTTATCGGTATTTCAACCAAAATCAATTCAGATTGAAATTGTTAAATTTGTTGCAAATCTCCAATATATATCCAATATCGTTTTTTCAAAGAATTGTTAACATTAAATATTATAAAGTAATCCGATTTTTTTTTATAAAAAATTTCCATTTAAGTTAAGCTTAATTTTTGTTTAAACGATTTATATATTTCGGTGCATTTCTATATTCCTTAACAAGTTAGATCTGCATTATATTGTATCTTTTTTTTTCCTTGTAGAAGTTTAGCCTCCTTACAGTTGAACTATATTTTTAATTACATGATTTAAATCAGATTATGTATCAGTCACTTTTATTAACGAATATTTTTTTTAAAAAAATGCGTTCATTTAAAAAATGCCTATTCACCCGAATTAACCTATTTATTATGAATACTCGTGCAGAGCACGGGATCTAAACTAGTATAGTTTTAAGCATGGATCGGGCGCCATATATGGGGTCTTGTGCCTCTTTGGGTATTTAGGGTGTAATACGGACCGACCATCGACATGTTTAAGATCGGCTCATGTCTAAATTTTATACAAGCTTAAAATGTGTTTATATTCGACTCGTTAAAAAATGAACGAGCTCGAGCTGACCTTTTGACAAGCCGAGCCCGAATAGCTGGACTAAAATAATGCTCATATAGTGTAATTTTAGCCGAACGATCCGAGTTTTACTCGAACTAATCGAGTCCGAACCGAACCTAAATTTTATACGAGCTTTAAAAAGGGTTCATATTCGAATCTTTAGAAAATGAACGAGCTCGAGTATATAGTCTCATATTACAGTACTTCGGCAATTAGGCGTTGGTCATGAACCTAGTTGTGTCAAGGGCGGGCTGTGTTTGTGTTTATTTATGTATTTAAGCATGAAATAGTATATATTCACCTTCTGTACATTGTTCTCTGTTAACTTTTTAAATAGATTCAAATTATTTTACCAATATCCTTTCTATCGATCACCGGTCAACATGAGATCAAGAGCCTTCAGCAAATTTCCAATGACACACAAAAATCAGTGTTAAGCGTGAAAATTCATTTCATCAAACGCACGAGGAGATGAGAAGGGGGTCGAGTAGAACCCTAATTCAGTACAACATTCCTCATGTACTCAAACTTTCTGAAACTACAAGCAAAACAAAAATGACGATATTTGTAAATAAAACCGTAAATAAATTGCAAACCCTACACGGTAACGGATTCAACAATTTAAAGTGACGTGACAACACTACATAAGGATCTATCTTCATTGTAACGAGATACAATTGCCAGTTGAACCTCAAAGTATAGTTTTTCTATCACTGCAAACGCATGAAGATACCAACAATTTTGTTAGAGGTAGAAAATCGTGATAATATGTTTTTAATAGTACCTAAATACTACCTTGCCGGCAATGTTGTTAGAGAGCCAGTCGAGACCCTCATACAGTCCTTCCCCAGAAGTGGCACATGTGCTCTGGATGTACCAGTGTCTTTGACGAAGAGAGTGAAGCCCAAGCTTGTCAGTAATCTCTGCAGCATTCATCGCGTTTGGAAGATCTTGCTTATTGGCGAATACTAGCAAAACAGCATCCTTCAATTCATCCTGAACGCACCTTCAACAAGGTTAGAATAATCGAGTCCATCGTGAAATATGTGCAATTATAACGAAAATAGGACCTCATTCAACATTCTTTGTAGTTCGTCCTTGGCTTCAACAACACGATCGCGATCATTGCTGTCAACCACGAAGATAAGTCCTTGTGTGTTTTGGAAGTAATGTCTCCACAATGGACGGATCTGAAGTAACAACCAGCAAATCAATTACAGTTAATATTCTCTAAACTATTTAATCTTGTAAGTACCTTGTCTTGGCCTCCAACATCCCAAACAGTGAAGCTGATGTTCTTGTATTCAACCGTCTCCACGTTAAAACCTAATTTCGATCGATCGAGAGACAAATGCTTGTAAATTCTGGAACGCTTGATGAAGTATCAGTAAATGTCAATTGAATTTACCGATTGTTGGAATGGTGGTGACGATCTCTCCCAACTTGAGCTTGTACAGAATGGTAGTCTTACCGGCGGCATCGAGACCTACCATGAGGATACGCATCTCCTTCTTAGAGAACAAACGACTGAAGATCTTCGTGAAAGACAACCCCATGCCTTTTTTGAAAATATGAGCTGAAATCAAAGGATTGATCCAATCAGAATAAACCTAATTTCGATTTGCGGAAATGCAAACGGTAATCGAAGAAATTGAACACGATATTTCGATTCGAATGATTTGTAAGCGATTTGAAACATCTGAACAGAGAATCACATACCAAATCTCCGCATTGGATACAATGTAAATCAAATTGTTTTTGAAAAAGGAATTAGAGAGACGCAAAGAAAACAGAAATAGAAAAAAGGGAAAGAAGAGTAGAACAGATAAATAATTACAAAAACAGCTGAACATTGCATCAAATCCAATGAGAAACGAGATCTAAACGGAGAGAGAAATGAACCTAGCAGAAGAAAGAAGGGTGAGGAGAGATCTGATAAAAGGAGGCAATTCAAATGATCGGAGGAGAGGTTGCTTCCTTTCAATTATTTATACTTTTTTAGAACCCGCTCCTTCAAATTTTTATCCTTCAAAATTAAAATAATAATTAATAGCTCGCTCGGAGTCGGTTCCCCAAAGGCCTTCAACTTAGTAAGGAAAATATGATTAAGATATATGTATTCGATAATTTCGATTGAGTTATAGAGTATTTAATTAAAATAATTTTATTGGTTAAGGACTTAAGCTGGAATAAAGATTGGTCGTTGTATATATTAAATATTTTATTAATAATAAATGTCATGTAAAAAATTTAAAATAATAATTAATAATATATTCTATTATATATGTACGAGTAGTAATAACAAAAAAAATATAATATTAATAATATAATCAGATTAATATAACATAGTATAAATATTTTTTGTATTATCACTTTTAATTAGATTAAAAATTATGATCGTATAAAATATCATCAATAGATTTGTTAAATTCTTACCAAAAAATTTTGTTAATAGAAAAAAATATAATTGGTTAAGACGGAGAAAATCAATAATGACACATGATAACCTTTTTTGCTTTAATATATAATATATATATACGGTCGAGAAGTTATATAAAAAAGGTGTTTTGGTCCAGAGTTGTAAAAATTTCTAGCTGTTTTATTTGCTCCATAGGCAAATAATGGCATGAATCCATATGACTGCTCGTGGTTCGATTTTGAGGGAGGGCAAATACCCTGATCAAAAAGTCAAAATAGTAGAACCTCGGTTACAGGGGTAGGGTAGAATGTTAGTCGTGATCTCCAAGTAGAGCTTGTCACCATTCATCTTAAACAACCCTCACTCTCATTCTACAATTTTTGTTCAAACACAAACAAAAAAAGGTAAAACAAGCAAACAAGTAATTATGAGGAAAGTCCAATAGCGGGGGTTTTGAGGTGGTAGCAACACTACTCCAACCTCTAGGAAGAGAGAAGGGAGGAGGTTGTGGATATGACTTTTAGGAGAGAGATAGGACATAGTTATTAGATCGTAGGGGATGTTTAGTATTAAACCAAACCGCACATACCGTAAGCGTAATTTGTAGAGCGGAGGAATTAGGTTTGACGATTTATGAGTAGGCGGAACAAGGTCAAGAACAACTCTCTCTTTATATAGGAGTTTGGAGAAGGAAGTTACGTTGTAATCACCGTTGTAGAGAAATTTGTCCGTCTAAGTAATCCCGTATTATTTGATGATGTGAATTTGGTAGGCACTCAAAAATCAACTATTCCCGTAAGTATACGGTCATTGTCAATGTAAGTACATAATGTTTTCATCAAGGTCGAAATTCCAAGAGATTCTATATAGCTTAATTGAGATCAAGTTCAAGTGTTTAAAAAAGAAAAAGAAAAAGCGATCAATGCATCAAATATTTGGGTAAAATGAGCAAACGGAAGCAAGTAACAAACAAGTATCAAAAGTATGAGAAACTACTAGGTTTGGGCTAATTTATCCTCCACACCATAACTAGTAGCATGCTAAAGAAGGATAATGTGCATGTAATGTAATTAAGTGAGTTTTATCTAAGCATCATAATCCTCTTTTGAAGCGCGTAAGATAGCTTTATTTCAATCAAGTTATGCTATGGTCAAGCCACAACCTAATTGATTTAAGTTTAGTTACAATCATGATTATACTAGACAACATAAGCATCACATGATGTTTGCTATATTCATACATTATTTAGTATAATTACAATTTGGCAACAACATCACTAGTAGACTCAACCATCCTTTCGGCCGCAATCAATTCTATTCTAGCATGATAGACATATAAACATTGCATAATCATCCTCATATTACCTTGTAAGTCTCAACTTGGATGATTAATCTAGTCATCATTCATTCATGCATGGAAGAATACAATGCTTTAATAAGATAGATTAAGCTAGTGAAAGTTTAAACCACCAACAGTGAGATAAATCCAACATTAATGAATAATAAACCCATATTTATTCTCTCATATATGCTACTAATCATGCTTTAGTTTCCTTTATATCATGAATAAACACAAAAGTAATACTAATCTAGCATGGGGATTTTACCCCAAAACCTAGGTGGAAAACTACTCACTTATCGTAAACTTGGACAAAATAATAGTAGAAATAAATGTCATAGGAGGAAAGTAGACAATAAAATAGAGAATTAGGAAGAAGAAAGGACGAATTTGGACTTACCAATCAAAAGTTATGAGCAAAACAAGTTGAATGAATGAAGAACTAGCAAAAACAAATATGAATACCAAATATTCTTCTTGATTGATCCAAATTTTCGTCCAATTCAGCTACAAAAAGAAATTTCTAAATCTAAAAGAGTAACTAAGAGAGTAATATTAAGAGCGTGTGAAGATATGATATAATAACATTCAACAAATGCCTCTTATATAGGCTTAAGAACCATGGCCTCCTAAGAAGCAAGTGGGTCAAGTGAAAAAGTTAGTTAGGATGAATATTCTAGAAGGAGCTGGTGCAGAAACTCGACAGAGCCACCATCGAGTAAGAAATACACTTTTGGGTTTCTTCTCCTCAACTTCGAGTTCCTCCACCGACTTAGCAGTTGTCTTCTTCTCTCGAGTGACTTGTCTTCCTATCTCGAGTTTTCGTGTCTTCTTAGCTCGAGTGAAGTGGCTAACTCGAGAGACGTTATCTTCTTCTCTCGAGTTTTCCTGACTTCCTTGCTCGAGTTTGGGTTCACTCGAGAGAAGTTGAAACTTTCCTTTCCGTGGCTACTTACTCCGGATTTGCCATCTTCTTAGTCCGATTTTGAGGTCACTCGAGGTTACTTCCTTGGAGTTTTCTTAGCTTTATGAAGATATCGTTGTTTGAGCTCCATTATTGGTCAAAATACATACAAATACATGAAACAAGGGGAGTATACGTTCTTTTGACATTTTAATATCTAGGTAAGATATGAATGTCCAAACTATGCAAAAACAAAATAGAAACACAAAAAACACATTTAAAAACATAGCATGTATCGTTTGATCAAACAGATTAATAAATCCCGTAATATCCTCACCCTCAACTATCCCCAAACCGACGAACCGACAAGCCGCAAGCCATGACTCTGCATCAAATATAGGACTACATATCTAGACATGGGCAAACGTGGGCAGACCCGCCCGTGAAAACGGGCAGGTATTACGCATAAGGTAGGCCCGGCCGGGCCGCTAAGCCTGGCCCGAAAGCCCGTTTTATTATTATTATTTTTTAAGTTAAATATGTAATATATATATATATATATATATATATATATATATATATATATATATATATATATATATATATATATATATATATATATATATATATAGTAGAAATCAAACCTGATACATCAAGATAAGGTTCAAATTTTCATGACCATAGAGCTACTTTGAATTATGTGTTATAATTTTATTTAATTTATATTTAATATGTATAATTTTTATTTTAAAAAAATATATATATAAAAAACGGGTCCGGCCCGCCCAACCCAAAGCCCGCTCCGGACGGGTACGGACAAGACCTTAGGCCCGAAGTCCGGGCACAGGCCGAGTCCGGACCACAAAGACGGGTAAAATTTTCATGCGAGCCCGACCCGGGTCCGGGGACACCCGTGCCTAACATATCATAGCTAGCGTTAGATATCAAACCCGGAGAGTAGCGGTTGGATCCGATATATCAACCAGGTAACTTGCACATACACGAAACGCATCCTAAAATGTTGGCCTTCTTGCTCTCCCTTTCTGAGAAATTTGGGCATGTTTGGTATTGTATTCTTGGGATTCATTTAGATTCTTTTCTCCGGGATTGTTGGGGATAGACGACATTGAGAGAAAAACAGTTGATGAATGTCGTCGTAGAAAATATTGGTCAAAATGGAAAGAGACAATTCAGAGATAATTAAAATCACGTGAAATACGTGATGTGTTTGGACCTGTAGTTCATACACCAAAGGGTGTAAAACCAGTAGGCTATAAATGGATTTTTGTGAGAAAAACGAAATTGTGAGATATAAGGGAAGGCTTGTAGCCCAAGGTTTTTCCCAAATTCCAGGAATCGATTATGATGAAACATACTCTCCGGTAATTGATGCAACTACACTTAGATTCCTAATCGGCCTAACTGTCTTTGAAAAACTACAGATGCGCCTTATTGATGTCGTGACTGCATACTTATATGGGTTACTTGATACCGACATCTACATGAAAGTCCCACAAGGACTAAAATTGCCAGAGGCCAATTACTCAAAGCGACGATAAATGTTTTCCATAAAATTGAGAAGATCCTCGTATGGATTAAAACAATCAGGACGAATGTGGTACAACCGCCTTAGTGAGTATCTCCTCAAAGAGGGATATAAGAACAACATTATAAGTCCATGCGTTTTCATCAAGCGATCACAAAGTGGATTTGCTATAATCGCAGTATATGTCGACGATTTGAATATCGTTGGAACTTCTAACGAGCTTGAAGAAACTGCAAAGTATTTGATGAAAGAATTCGAGATGAAAGATCTCGGAAAGACCAAGCTTTGTCTTGGCCTACAAATTGAGCATTTAAGGGAGGGAATCTTTATTCATCAATCTAATTACACAGAAAAAAAGACTAAAGAGATTCTACATGGACAAAACACACCCTTTAAGCTCACCCATGGTTGTTCGATCCCTTAATGTGGAAAATGATGAGGTCCGTCCTCGCGAAGAGGGTGAAGAAATCCTTGGCCCAGAAGTTCCATATTTAAGTGCAATTGCTGCCTTAATGTATTTGACTAACAATACAAGACCAAATATTGCCTTTGTTGTAAATTTGTTATCCAGGTACAGTTGTGCACCCACAAGAAGACATTGGAATGGCATCAAACACACATTCTCTTACCTTCGAGGTACACATGACCTTGGTTTGTTTTATCAAAACAAAGTAGATGCGACTTTGGTTGGATATGCAGATGCAGGATATTTATCTGACCCACACAAGGCCAAATTCCAAAATGGATATGTGTTCACATATGGAGGCACGGAAATTTCATATATGAAGGTCAACATAGCATTTGTACATGATGTTTTGTACACATATATCACATGCATGTCTTCTAGTGAAGATTGGTCAAGAAGTGAAGTAAATTGTACAAGGTGAATTATTCACCTTCTTACATCATAGTTTATTTTAGGGAAATTCCGTTTGGTGGTATGGGGTATTCCGGATTTTGTTCATAACCTTTTCAAAGTTTGTTTGGTGCCCCTAAGTTTTTATGCATTTCCGGATTTTTCCTATCCGTTAATAATCTCGTTAACTATCACGTTTTTTCTTGAAAAATAAAAAAAAAACAAAGTGAAACTAAAAAGAAGATTTGATGATTGTTTCTCTCCCCTTTCTTCTCCTTTGGAACCAAATCTACTTCTCATCTAGCTCTAAAACTCCACTTCTAGAGATCTCTCCTTTCTGCTAACAAATTGGAATTGCCTCTCCCCTCTCCCTTCTGTATCGTCAACATCGCGGGAAGATCCCCTCTCTCTTCTCCATCTTCAACATCACAGGAAAATCCTCTCTCTTCTCTAGTTATCATATATTGTTTTGCTGCAGTCTGCAAACATCACAAGGGGGTAAGTTTATATTGTACAAGATTAAGACTATCATTCAACACACTTTCAAAGGGTGATAGATTGGTAAAACTAACTTGCAAGTTTTTCAGTTCCTGAGTTGAAGACCATAGCTAACATGAAGAGCCCGCTGAACATCTGGTTGATTGTAGAGTGATTTCGTATAGTCGAAAAGCAAGGATCATAATGTCCAATGATTTTAGGCATCTGTATATACATCCTTATTAGGTCCGAGTCCGTGATGAGATTCTATATAATTGCCAATGTAGATTTGCGGAAGAACGGAAGAGAAATCTCACCATTGTAGAGGAGCGCTTGAAAACAACTTGTGTGAATGATTCATGGTGAGATTTGTATAATTGTCAATGCAAATTGGAGTATACAAGCTGTTAATATCAATTTGCTGTTATTGTTTCAACATCTCTACCATGGCATTGTCTCGTCACAAATCATTACTGTCAAAAACAGAGGCATAGTCTAGTAGTCTACCATGCTTCTGTTTCCATCTAGATCTGATGATTTTGGGTTACCCAACTGAAAATGTGATACTTCATCATAAAACCTTTCCGGAAAACGCATATCCTTATATTCTTTGAACCTACAGAGGAGAACTGGATTGTCATTCAGTGGAGAAGAGAGGAGAGAGGATATTAGTTGCAGATTTTTGTTTTTTAATTTTCTTTTATTTTTCAAGAGAAATAGTGATAAGTAACGGGAAATTCTAACGGATGGACAAAATCCGGAAATACACAAAAACTGAGGGGCCAAACTTTAAAAAAGTTATGGACAAAATCCGGAATATCTCGTACCACAGGGGTACCAACCGAAATTTCCCTTTATTTTATTAGTAACTCCAAGTTTTTGCCCTATAAATAGAGGTCATCCTCGTTGTAACAAGATGCACCCAGAAAAGTTAAATTCTTGAGATATTTTTGCTTTTATAGAGGTCATAATTTTTTTTACTGTTTGAGCCTGCCGGATGAACAAATTTGAGATATGTTTGGATCACAGAATAATACATTATTTTATATACTCTTGCATTAAAGATAATGCAAAACAATGCATATTTCTGCAATCCAAACTCGCGTTAAGTACCATTTTCAGTTGGTGCCCATTGGGGCCGTTTGGTATAGATGGGCGACTGACAAAAATGTCAGCCATGATCACAACAAAAATAGTTTACTTATCCAACAGAAAGTCTTTTGACAAAATGAACGTTATCCTTAGAAAGGAAAACAAAAGCAATTTGATTCCTGTCCCTACAAACTTATGAATAAATCGGAATCCGGAACTTACCTCCAATCCAAGAAAATAAAACTCCGAGCACGAATGAATAGTTTACACATCCATCAAATACACAGAAAACAGTCCTACTTCCAAGAAAATTAAACGATGAATTTGGTTACTATTGTAAGTTATGTCGTTTATAAATCAAAAGGCATCATTTAACTTGTATTCATCACAATCTGCATCACAAATAAGGTTCCTGTTAAGAGGTTCATATCATGCCTTTATCTTCCATGTCAGGGTGAATCATAACTTACATGATCTAAGCCCGGTTTGGAGTATCCTTGGGAATCATTGTGTTCAGACAATTTTATAAGAGCCGCATTTGTAGCTCTAAGAGGATGCATCGGCTGTAGCAACAGGCAGAGGCTGCAAGGCTTTGAGAGGGTTCATGATGACTCCGTCAATGAGTCCATACTCCTTAGCTTCCTTTGCGCTCATGAAAAAATCACGGTCTGTGTCCTGATTGATTGTCTCAAGGCTTTGGCCGGTGTGGTAAGCCAGATACCCGTTCAGATTTGCCTTGTGGTGCAACATCTCGTTTGCCTGATGGGGAGGAGTGCCGGTCATACAAATGTATTATGAAACTTCATAGGGGAAATGCACTTCGAATTCAAGCAACCAACAGAAAACAGATTAAAAGTACAAAAAGAAACTATAAAACTACATCTGTCATATGTGCTGAAAGCACGGATAACTGAGAGCAATATTGAGCAGTTATATAATGATGATGAAGATAACGGAATTAAGTACTCAAAGGCCGTCTGGAGCAAAAACAATCTCAAATCAAGCTGTTTTGCGTGTTTGGGCCCAAGTTCAGTATCAAGTTAGAATTTCTCTGCCAAGATAAGATCTTCCTATGAGTTTCTATATGCTTTTTGATTCCACAACAGAAGTTAATGCACAAGATGGGAATGAGGTACTAAGAGATACAACCAAGTGAGACTTCTAACTTTCTAAGTCTAACTTTTATTGATCAAAATAGAACATTAAACTAAATCAGAAGTTCAATGTCACTGAATTCTAAGTGATAACTTCTACTCCAACTCATTTAACGTGGAGCACAACATCATACTATCTAATTAGGGGAAATTTCCACATGAGACTCGGGAGAGGTTTACCTGAATGTCTATGTCAGACTGTGCTCCCTGTGCGCCACCAAGAGGTTGGTGAATCATTATCCTTGAGTTAGGCAGACTGTACCTTTTCCCTTAAAAAAAGATGTTGATGTATAAGAATCAGCTTAGATATGTACAAAGGAGTTGCTTTCACAACATTAACAAGTTTTCCATACTGTTTACCTTTGGTCCCTGCACTAAGAAGGAACGCACCCATACTGCACAAAAACATTGATAATCATTTAACTGATAGAAAAGGCATATGCAACATACACAAAGTGGGTTAAACAAGTTGTACAAGGAAATGGAAGGAACTCAAAAATGAGAAAAGATGTAAGACAACTTAGACAACTACATTTTAAAGTAAAGCTCTTATTTAGGATCAAATTATATCGAGATTATATGGATAAGAACATCAGACATAGTCACATGGCAGATCTTATTTAGGATCAAGTAAAGCTCTTATTTAGGATCAAATCTTCAGAAACAATTCTAGATTGCTGCAAAATCTACCTAAGATCCAAACAATTGAGGATTGAATGGTGGGAGTAGCATCAGAAAGTCATAGTAGGCTGGGAACCAAACTTCTTCCAAGTAGAATTAAGACAAATCACCGATATTTTATGATAGTTGAAGGACATTCTTTCAGCTAAAAATATGTTATAATGCCACAAGTAATTTTATTTTTTAACTTTACAACTCATGGAAGATCAAATTCTACAAAATGTTGCATAATACTAAAAGGGAGATGAAGGTAGCTCTCTTTTTTATTAAAAATAGAACTTATAAAGAATAAGAAGCCATATAGGGAAGTTTTCCTCAGGATATAGAATATAACATCAATGTACTTCTTTTGATCCATCACTAAACATATACATAGAAGGCTACAAGCTTATTCATCATACCCAATTCACTGTGGATACTCATTGTTATGTAAGCAATTGCAGCTAAAGAACCAAAATATAAGAAGAAGAGAAAAAAAAAAAAAAGAGAAAAGAATACAACCAGAAAAATGCTTCCCCTCCATTGTCGTGATATACTTATAGTGAAAATAGTCAAGTTAAAACGCAACAAAGCGGACTAAAATTTGTCCAGGACAAACTACCTTCTAGTTAATATTCAATCAGAATGCACACCTAATCAAGTCCATAGTATCAATTTTATGTACCAAAACAAAGAAGAAGCTGAAGTATGTGTGACCTTGCAGCTAGTCCAACACACACTGTAGAAACATCAGGACGTATGTGTTTCATGGTGTCAAAGATTGCCATACCTGAATGTGAAAAAGAATAGGTCATTTAAATTATGCAGAATAATTTACTCAATGAACAGCTGCTGAAAATTAGAACATAAAGAAGTAGTTGAAAATGGCTTACCAGCAGTAACTGATCCTCCAGGAGAATTGATATACATGACAATATCCTATTTAAAACCACTGAGAGTCATAACTTGCAAAACAGAATTAATAAAGGGCAAATTCTTGAGCTACATGCACTGAAGGATGAAACTGAAAAAGAATGGCTTGCGATGTTGACTTAGAAAAAAAAATGCTACTACAATGTGTCATATCCAGGGTAATAATCTTCCGAACTTATTAGAGAAACAAGGAAGCCTGCAGATAAAAAATAAATAAATAAATAAAAGAAGTTTACAGTACATAACATGTTTACCATCTTAAGAATTAAGATCGAGTAATTCATCTATTGGTTTGGAAGAATTGAAAAATGACCTTTATTAACAAATAATTGATGAATGATAAGAATATAATATACTGTAACCCAAGCATATAACTAGACTGCTTTCAGATCTCTAATCATTTAAAGAATAAATAGGTTAAGGTTTGATCATATAGACACCAAGTTCACACAAGCAGCTCAAGAACAAGTTCATAACCAAAAATTTCCAAGTTTTCAAAAATCAACACGAACTAGCATGTCACACAAATAAATAGATGCAAAAATTAGACACAGAGTAAACAGCAATTGACCTTCTTGGGATTAACAGCATCCAGATAGAGAAGCTGACCAACAATAATGTTAGCCATGTCATCATCAACAGCTCCTCCACAGCGAATAATTCTCTTCAATTAGGACAAGAGAACAAGTCAAGCTCTTTCCAGTTCACTGTAAAGCATAATCTAGGGAGCAACCAATTCTAAAGCCAGACATACATATTGAAAAAGTTGGCTAATCACACTCTGAAACCTCTCTTGCACCATGGGGGGAGGGCCAGACGGGCCTCGTGCATACACAGGGAAATACGGAGAAGACGGCAGTGCCAAATCATCTCTACAAGATAGTTTTACCCAAAACCAATCAAGTTCAATGGAAGACCCGATCAGTTTATTCAATTAGCAGAAAAGAATGCGCAACAAACAACGGCGAAAATTTAAAATCTCCCACAAAAACCCTACCTAATTGACCATACACCTCTTTGCTCACCCATTCCCGGAGCTTCGAAGCCATCGGAGTAAGCAGCCTTCAAAGTCGAGCTCCTCCGACTGGTTTCACGAATATTCAATCTCGAAACCCTCAAAATAGTAACAAACAGGAAATAAAGCCGATTGCAATCAAATCCAATCTCCAGCATACATTGATTCTATGTGAGAGGCCATGGAAAGAGGATGAGACGAAGTACCTGGAAGACGAAGAAGATAGAGAAAGCGAAGAAAGAGTTCTGGAGGGAAGGTCGAAAGCGAGGGATTCCGAGGAAGGATAACATCCATCGAGGAAGGGAGCAGAGACGCGCGTAAGAGAGTGGTAAGCAACACAGGCCTGGGCCACAGCCATTGATGGTGAGAGAGAGTGAAGCTCTCGTTGTACGGTCTTATGGTTTGCAGCAGATAAACTACTGCTTCGTGAAAGAGAAGATAAATTTCTGAGGGGAAGCCAAACATTTCAAGCTCCAAACGATGCGTTCCGTGTCTGTGCAGGCCACCCGGTTCATATATATCGACCATCGGACCGACCGCTAATTTTCAGGTTCATGGACTTTTTAATTACAAACCCGAATCGAACTTTCCAAGTCAATTTATCCTATCTTTATACTGGAATATTGGTTGTACTTGATAATTTATTAATAATTTTTTAAAGTTATATTTAATGGTTACTTGTACAAATTAGTGTTATACAAATCTAACATTTGATTTTATAAAAATTTGTGATAATCCAGAACCTGTTTTGATTTACACAAGTCGTCTCGATTTACACAAAATCTATATATTTACATATACCGTCGATTGTATTTACACAATCCGATCTAAGCCATATCGATTTTATTTACACAAGCCCTAACGATTTTATGTACACAAGCCCTATCGACTTTATGTACACAAGCCCTATCGACTTTATCTACACAAGCCCTAACGACTTTATCTACACAAGCCAATCGAATTACACAAGAAACGTTGAATCGAGCAAGTCGAATTACACAAGCCAGTCGAATTACACAAAACTGCAAAGACGAGACGAAGGGAGGGATGAAACTGCAGCATTACACAAACTACAACATTACGGCCCATATTTCATGCCACCACCATCCAAATATATTGCCCAAGCGTCCGATTTTCTCCAAGACGAAAACCGTTTCATTCCTCCAATAGTTGTCGGATCCGACGAGATATGGGCTTTCCGACGGTAGTTGCATCAGTGGCGGCGGTTTCGACTCAGGCTAGGGTTTTTCGCAGATCTGGTGAAAGCAAAGAAGACGGGACGAAGGCTAGAGTACGCAACCGTCAGATCCGGATATTGGGGCGGCTATAGTTCCTCTCAGATCCGGCTTTTTCGATCTAGGATTTCCAAGGTAGACGGCGACAACTTTCCCTCCCATCGGCGGATGGGGCTTTCCCTCCCATCGGTGGCGACGGCAGGCAAAGTGGGAGAAATTGAGGATGAAGAAGGGATGTGCGTAAAAGTGGTTATTGTTTAAAGCCTCTAGGGTTTGTTGTAAACTGATTTTAATAATTTATAGGGTTCAATTTGTCAAATTTCCCCTTATGTCCCTTTAAATAATTATATTTAGACTTAAAAATTTATCGTAAATTAGCAGGGACCTAGTTTGTATCTCGAAAAACAAAAAAAAAACTTCTACTTCATTCTTCTCTTTTCATTATTCTTATGTTGTATGAGTATGACTTGAAACACCAAAACACTTAACTAGTGTATTACCTGCACAAGGTGCGGGTTTAGTTTTAACAAATGTTTAAATTGATATGTAGAATTTTGGATGATAAAAAATGTGGAAATTGAACTAATGGTTACTATTATGATTTTTAATTCTCTTTTAAGTTTTTTCCCCTCTTCGAATAGTTCTAGTTTTTGTAGAGGATAGATCAAGACACGTGGTAATGAATGTCTTACACTCTTACTCGATCGTAATTATGATAAACTTAAGAAAATGAAAAATAAGCATGAAGCAAGAAGAGAAAATACAATATTAATGAAACAACCTAATGAACTTTAATCAACATCTATTTTAAGGAGAGAAAGTGTATCAATAAAAATATATTTAAAATTAATTAGTACTCTAATGATTCTAATCAGATGAAGGTGAAGTTGGTGATCATATTGCAAAATAAAATATGACTCAAAGTTTTTGGGAGGAAATAGGTAAGTAGACTCTTTTTGTAAACTAGTATAGTAATTAGCCCTTTTAATTAATCTTTATAAATAAATAATAGGGGCCTAGTTTGTTACTCAAATTAATTAAGAGCCTATTTACTATACTAGTTTACAAAAAGAGCCTACTTACCATTTCCTCCTTTTAATTTCGATCAAAATGCTTTCCGATCGAAATGTATTCATTCCGGTTGAAATATATTTATTATAGTCAAAATGCATACTCTCAAACATAAGTTGCGATGTTAAACAAGGTAAGTTAATATTTGGTCAAATATTTTGTAAACGTTTTTCCTTATGTAGTCACAAATCTGGCACTTTCATTTATTCAGCTCGTACGGCTATGATAATTTTCTACTCCCTACACAAGAATAGGTTCCTACTTGATCTTGTAGAGAGATAGGAGAGTAGAAACTTACCATAGCCGTATGATCCAATAAAATGAACGTTCCATATTTGTGTCTAAATAAGGAAGATTTGTATAAAACATTTTAACACTTATTAACCTACCTTATTTATCAAGATAATATCTTTATTTTGATATGATTATACATAATTACAATCGAAATACAGTAATTCTGGTCAAAATATACCTATTTCGGTCGAAATATGTTATATTTTGATATGAGCAGTTATCCATGTTTGTTTTGTACATCGACTGAATCAAAGTATTGTTCTAATTACGACCGAAGCAACCATTAAACTGTTGTATTTCAATCGCATTGTCATGATGTCGACCGAAATGATCATATATTAATCACAATATCAGTCATATTCCAATTGGAATATTAGTATTCTTGTCGAAATACATAAGGTAAAACAAACGCCCTATTCAGGATTTCAAGTATTTCGGTCGCAATATACCTATTATGGTCAAAATGTAAGATCAAAACCAACTAAACAACATCTAATTCCGGTCGTATTACAATAGCCATGGTCGAAACAAATTCAAACCAAGCAGCTAATCAATATCAGTCACATTCCAATCGAAATATTGTTATTCATGCTGAAATACATAAGGGGACACAACACACTACTCAATATATCAATTAGTCCAGTCAAATATATACATATTCCAGTCAAAAAATACCTATTATGGCCCAAATACCGAATTTTTATAACGATGCACTACTACAAAAAAGGTCAAATACTCTGGATATTTCAGACTATACCCCGGACCATGTCCGGCGTAAAGGTTGAAGATGTGTTTGCCCTTGGAACTATATACCCCGGGCGTTCAGTTTTCTATATCCGGCGTATATACTTCAAGAAAGATTCAGAATGTTTTGCATGGGTTTAATGATCCGGCGTATTTGATTATATATACCCCGGATATAATGACATACAGGATATATACCAACTGAAATATCCGGGGTATTTGATTGTATATACCTCGGTTGTGAATATCCGGGGTATAAACTATTACTTTTGTTAAAAAAGAAAGGTTATGATTCCCTTCAATGATATGTCTCGCAATTTAACAATACACAACATTTTTTGATAAAATATATGCTTTAGTTGTAGTCAAACAATTCTCGAGGTGCACACACAATTAAGACACTCGTCTACACTCCATGTGTACATGGTAAATGAAAGCAACCCTATACACAAGAAAACATACGATAAAACAAGAAATGCTAGATATAGAGTGCATTCGTCTATTTGTGCTTTCACAACAACCAAAAAGAAACATCAATGCCTTAGCATACAGATGGCGATTGAACTTTCTTGATCTTAAATTCAATCTTTGCCCAGTATTCATAAGCAGAGTAGTTATCCCAAAGCTTTGTTTGAGTTAAATATCTATAGTGAAAAAGCTCCTTAGTTATATACCTTATCTGTCAAGCGTCTGTTGCATGAATATATATAATGATGCCAACCTAATAAACCACTAAAATATGAAAAATCATATTTATAATCTTTCAATGAGAAGCAATTCAGGTTGAAATATATAAAGGCTAAAAATATCTATCTCATCATGCAAAAATTTGGTATCTTTTATGTTGCAGGAACTTTCAACCAATCAAAGCATCTTAAAAAGAGAGAGAAGTTTACCCATGAGAACTTGTCATTATCATCGGAGCTTGAAGCCGGGTTCATGGGGCTCTACTACTACGAGAAGTCCATTGATGTTTGAGTAGGGGCAAGATAAGGTACCCCTCTTTCTTTATTAGTTGTTTTAGAACTTCATCACTCCAGCTCACTTTGCATCTCTTGGCCTTCTTCCAGTATTCAGCTTCACCTGGATTTACCTTGATCACATGATCCTTGTTTAGAGGATCTAGAACAAGAAGTTTATATCTTAACTTGATAAATAAAAGTTCAATCACATCTGGCTCCTCTCTAGAGGAGTTACACTATAAAGATTTAGAAAAAGAAGATAGTTTACTTGTGTTAGAACCACACTAGAAGCAAAAGAATATCACTCCCAAGATGAACAAAGAAATGAAGCGCATCAAAACTAGAAATCAAATCTCATTAAGCCATATTAGTTGTGAATATTAAAGCAAATTAAAACTAAACACATATAGCTACACAAATCCTTTACCCGTTATGTTTAAAAAGAAATACCAAAAAGGCACAAATAGATGAAATGAAAGGCATAAATATATGAAATGGAAGTCTTAGTAATGCTTGAAAAAAATCATAGTCGAGAGCATAAATATACAAGAAAAAATGTGTCAAAGAAAAATCAAAATCAACTAAACAAAAGAGGTCATTGCAAGCATTTCTCTCTTCAAACTGCATTTATTTAAAACATGAAGGAAAAGAAGCCACGAGAATGAGTTGTCTAACATTGCATATTTCAGCTTTCCTTTCGTGATAACACAACACATAAGAGATAGAGCTACACTTGCAAAAAAAACGAAGCATTTACCACAAACGTACCTATTGTTGCTCCTAATACATAGATTCTAGAAGGGCTTTCACTATATCTATGGCGCCTTATTTCCCTACTGATGCCTTGTTACAAGATGGGTCAAGTCTCAATTAGGGTTGGATCGTTTGCTATGAGCCTATGAGTCATGGGGTCTGTTTGATAACTATTACTTTTTTTTAGTTTTGAAAATTCATAACGGGTCGTTTCGTATCCATATCTTTTATAAAGATATGGGTATGGGTATCACTCATACCCATACCCGCTGTTTGGTATTTTTAGGATATCGATATCAAATGATACCCTGATATCAGAATTTTGGGGTTTTGATATACGTTTTCTTTTGGAGGTATCGGTTCGTTCTTTCTTTCTCCACTCTCTCTTTTTTTCTTCTTCGCCTGGACTATCGACCGAAGAGAGAACTCTCTTCTCCTTCCTTACGTTCTCCCGCTGCTGACCGAAGCAAGACACCACCGACCGGAGCAAGAAACCACCGACCGGAACAAGTACGTACTTTCTTCCTTACTTGTTGAACTTTGCCTATTTTGTACCATGTAAAGCAGTTCCACTTTCTTGTGTATAAGGCATGTCTGAAATGAAATCCTCAACAACTAGAAAGAGACTTCTTCATTACAAACCAATTACTCTTCATAAATCTGATTAGGGTTTGTTGTTTTGGTGGATTGGATTCAAAATCTGATTAGGGTTTGTTTTTTTTATTTTTATGTATCCACTTGTGTTGAGGATTTGTTTTGGAGAAAGCTTGTTGTGCTTTTATGGCCCTTCAATTTTAGCCCGCTGATTTTTTTTATATGTATGCACACAATATTGATGCCATGCTAATTTTTTTTTATGCATGCACACAATATTTGATACCCTGTTGATTTTTTTGATTTATGCACACATTATTGATACCTTGACAGGAGAAAGCTTGCTGATTTTTTTTTTTTTCTGTTTTGGAGAAAACTAGTCAATATTGATACCCTGTTGTTTGGAGAAAGCTTGTTGATTTTTTTTTTTGTTTTGGAGAAAGCTTGCTGATTTTTTTTGCTGATTTTTATTAGCTGATTTTGTTTTTATGATTATGAACTAGTCAATTTTAACTATTTGGAAAAGTTTGTAGATTTTTCTTTGATGTATGCAGACAGTAAAATTTTTATGAATATGAACTAGTCATGTTAGCTATCATGTTCTAATGGACAATAGTTATTGCAACATAAGCTTATTCACTTTATGAATAAGAATTGGTTTGGAAATCATTTTTGATATAATTCTTAGATGAGCTGAAATGAAGATTGGGTTTTCCTTGTTTTAATTTTTGTTTTTTTGATGCTTATGATTAGAATGGACTCGTACGAGCTTGATTCAATAAGGAGAAAGAAGGAAAGACAAAAACTTGTCCAAACAGCAATTGCTCTAGTTATAAAATTGGTTGTTCTTATCATTGTAAGGGTTGGTGAACAAACTCCTCAAATTAATGAACTACAAATGCAACAAAAGGATAAAAAGAATCTCCATAGATTGACCAATTTAAATAGGTTAATTAAAGAAAGTGATGTTATATGTAAAAACGAACTTCGTGTCAATAGACAAACTTTTGGAGTGCTTTGTGAGATGGTCCAAAATATAGGAGAACTAAGAAGAACAAAAAATATGAAGGTGGAGGAAATTGTTGCAATATTTTTATTTACTTTGGCTCATCATAAAAAAAAGATCGATAGCAAATTACTTTCTAAGGAGTGGGGAGAGTGTGAGTCGACAATTCAACCTTTGTATTCGTGCGGTTCTGAAGCTACACAATCACTTGCTAAAAAAGCCTACACCTATAACAGATGATTGTGAAGATGATAGATGAAAACTTTTCAATGTACTAAAATAACTTTTTACTTCAATTACTAAACTACAATATTGAAGTATAATCTAGTTGAATTATTAATGATCACTCACTTGACTTCCCGTGTTTTGTAGAATTGCCTAGGAGCTTTAGATGGTACCCACATTAGTGTTCATGTGTCAAATGCCGACAAGTCAAAATATCGAACCAGAAAAGGCGATCTTTCAATGAATGTATTAGGTGTTTGTTCACCTAATATGGAGTTCATACACATATTGCCTGGTTGGGAAGGTTCTGCACATGATGGTCGTGTCCTTCGTGATGCTATTTCTAGACCACATGGTTTAAAGGTCCCAAAAGGTAACCATCAAATAAATAATACATTATTAAAAAAACCTACACCTATAAAGTTTTCATAATCTAATCTTTTATTATCATGTCAAGGTTGTTATTACTTGGTAGATGCCGGATACACAAACTGTGAAGGGTTTTTAGCTCCATATAGAGGTCATCGTTATCATCTAAAAGAATGGGGGACAATCAACCAGAATATCCCGAAGAGTATTTCAACATGAAACATGCGAAAGCTAGGAATGTCATAGAGCGATTGTTTGGACTATTAGTGTATCAGAAGATTGGACTAATTTTAGAAATACCTTAGCCAACGACTCATATAACAATTGGGATTCTAGTTTATAAGACTTGGTGTGTGTGCTTGTTATAATAAGACAATAAATCTAGGTATACTGATACAATGGGCCAGGGGAAAACATATTTTGGGCCCATGGAATAATGGGCCCGGGACAACAGGGGGGGCGGAGCCCCCCGCAGAGGATTCTATCTATTTATAGAATTCTATATTTTTATAGGACTCTATCTATTTATAGAGGATTATATATATTTATGGTTATAAATAGATAGGTTTAGGGTTGTATTTATTATCCACCAAAATATATTGAAAACCCTAGCTGCAAGGTTTGTGCAGCAAAACCACAAAACGTTTTGTCTTCTCTTCTTCTCTCTATTTCTGAAGTAACTCGTTGAAAGATCACAACTGGTATTAGAGCAAGGTTGTCGATGAGTTCCGTTGCAAAATTTGAGGTTCCGCGATTCAACGGAACTAGCAACTTCGGTCTTTGGCAGCGACGAGTTAAGGATCTGCTAACGCAGCAAGGGATGTTGAAGGCTTTGAAGGAGACAAAACCAGAGTCGTTGAAAGACGACGAATGGGAGGAGATGCAGGAGAAGGCAGCGTCGGTCATTCGGCTCTGTTTGGCAGACGAGGTAATATACCACGTTATTGATCTCAAATCTTGTCAAGAGCTTTGGACTCAATTGGAGAAACGGTATATGTCAAAATCTTTGTCTAGCAAATTGTATCTCAAACAAAGATTGTATGGGTTGAAAATGGTGGAAGGTTTTGACTTGGTGAAACACGTGAATATTCTCAATCAAATTATTGGGGATTTGACTCAGGTGGATGTAAAACTTGGAGATGAAGATAAAGCTATGATCTTGCTATGTTCTCTACCCTCTTCATATGAGAATCTGGTGATGACGTTGACGTGTGGGAAAGATGAGATAAGTCTTGATACGGTGTCAACAGCGTTGCTTTCACAAGCCGAACGACGACAACATACCAGTGAGAATTCTCAAAGCGAAGGGTTGTATGTTAGAGGCAACCAAGATAGAGGGAGGACGAAAGAGAAGCAATAAGGAAGCAACAAGCAATCCAGGTCTAAGTCCAAGGGTAAAAAGCCAGTAACTTGTTACTTTTGCAAGGAGGAGGGTCACTTCAAACGTGATTGTCCTGCCAGGAAGAAGAAGTACGAAGATAAGAAGTCAGAGGAATCTTCAAGATCAGCAAACGTGGTGCAAAAAGATGACTCAGATGGTGCAGATTCTGATATGTTCTCTGTGACGTCAGACAACTACTCAGATGTATGGATCATGGATACGGGATGTTCGTTTCACATGACTCCGAATAGAGATTGGTTTGAGACGTACAAGTCTGGAACTTTTGGCTCCGTCCGATTAGGAGACAACAAGGCTTGTGATGTTGTTGGCATTGGACAAATAAAGGTGAGGATGCACGATGGTGTGATTCGAACATTGACTGACGTGCTTCACATTCCAGCTCTAAAGAAAAATCTGATTTCCTTGGGGACTTTACATGTGAAAGGGTTCTGTTTCAAAACTGAAAAGGAATGTGTAAAGGTGAGCAAGGGGGCAATGACAGTTATGAAGGGGCAGATTACATCGGGTAATATATACCGGTTGGTAGGGAGTACCGTTGCAGGTGGAGTTGCAACCGTGGCTTCTGAGACAAATTACACAACTCTGTGGCATATGCGCCTGGGTCACATTGGCGAAAGGGGGATGATTGAGCTTCATAAGCGAGGTCTCCTGGATGGTGTGAAGAGTTGTAAGATCGACTTCTGCAAGTTTTGCGTGATGGGAAAACAATCCAAGGTGTCTTTTAAGACAGGTCAGCACAACACAGGTGAAATTCTTGATTATGTGCATTCTGATGTGTGGGGATCAACTCAGGTGTCGTCACTAGGAGGATCTAGGTATTACGTCACTTTCATTGATGATTATTCAAGGAAGGTTTGGGTGTATTTTCTAAAGTATAAATCTGAGGTCTTCAGCAAGTTCAAACGATGGAAGGCAGAAGTGGAAAATCAGACAGGGAGGAAAGTGAAGTATATGAGATCTGATAATGGGACAGAGTACACGGATTCTCAGTTTCAGAGTTTTTGTGGTGAGCATGGCATTCAGAGACATTATACAGTGCGGAAGACACCACAACATAATGGTGTTTCTGAGAGGATGAATCGGTCTATTGCAGAAAAAGCACGGTGTCTTAGATTGAATACAGGGCTTCCAAAGTAATTCTGGGCAGAGGCAGTGAGTATGGCGGTCTATTTGATAAATAGATCACCCCGGACTTCTCTTGACGGGAAGGTTTCAGAGGAGGTATGGACTGGTTCTGATTTAGACTTATCAAATTTGAAGATTTTTGGCAATCCAACATATGTGTTGATTCCAGGTGATGAGCGAACAAAGCTAGATGCAAAGTCTAAGAAGTGTATTTTTCCGGGTTATGAGAAAGGTGTGAAGGGTTTCAAGTTTTGGGATCCTGTTGCAAAGAAACGGACGATCAGTCAAGATGTTGTATTGGATGAGCAGTCAATGCTTCTCCATGCCAAGGAAGTTGAGAAACCTGCAGTTACAGAGACTGAATCCAGATCAGCAGTGGAGGTGGAGCTTTCAGATTCTAGCACACCTACACCAGCAGGTGGTGAGCATGATGTAGATCAACAACAGGTTGAGAGTCTTGTTTCTGGCAGAAGCAGACACATCACAAGGGCCCCTATAAGATATGGTTTTGAGGAGATGGTTAATTATGCTCTAGTCATTGACACAGATGATCCATCCAACTTTCGAGAGGCTATTCATAGTCAGGAGAAATAAGGATGGGTAGGTGCTATGACTGAGGAGATGGAATCTCTTCATAAGAACAGGTTGTGGGAGCTGGTTCCTCTTCTAGCGGGTAAGAGGGCAATAGGATGCAAATGGGTGTACAAGAAGAAACAAGGCATCTCAGAGAAAGAAGACATAAGGTACAAGGCACGACTAGTAGCAAAGGGTTACTCACAGAAGAAGGGGATTGATTATGACGAGATTTTTTCGTCTGTGGTCCGACACACGTCTATCAGATTGGTGTTGGCACTGGTAGCTAGCTGGGATTTGCATCTGGAGCAGATGGATGTGAAAACTGCTTTCCTTCATGGTGATTTGGAGGAGGAGATCTACATGGAGCAACCAGAGGGTTTTGTCCAACCGGAAGAGGAGAAACTTGTATGCATTGACAAAGTCATTGTATGGTCTGAAGCAGGCTCCTAGGCAATGGTACAAGAAGTTTGACTCTTACATGCTTCGGATAGGCTACCAGAGATGTGAGTATGATTGTTGTGTTTATGTGAGATATTTGGATGATGGATCCCCCTTATACTTGCTATTATATGTTGATGACATGCTGATTGCTGGAAAGAATATTGATGATGTTGTTGAGTTGAAAACCTTGTTGAGCAAGTAATTTGACATGAAGGATCTTGGTGTTGCAAATAAGATCCTTGGTATGGAGATTCGTAGGGAGAGAAGTTCTAGGAGGTTATAGTTGTCTTAGAAGACTTACATTGAGAAAGTGCTTGACAAATTCGATATGGCCAACTCCAAATCTGTCAGCACTCCTCTAGCGAATCACTTCAAGCTCTCCTCAGCTCAGTGTCCGAAGTCTGATGGAGAAATCAAAGATATGTCCAAAGTTCCTTATGCAAGTGCAGTTGGCTGCTTGATGTATGCTATGGTGTGTACAAGACCTGATTTGGCCCAAGCTGTTAGCCAAATGAGCAAGTATATGTCTAATCCTGGGAGAGAACACTGGGCGGCCGTCAAGTGTATTATCAGGTATTTGAGGGGTACTGCTGACCGTGGAATTATGTTTGGTGGCCAGGAAGGTGATCCTTCAGTTGTAGGGTATGTGGATTCAGACTATGCCGGTGATCTTGACAACTGGAGGTCCACTACAGGGTATGACTTTACTCTTGTTGGGGGGCCTATATGTCGGAGATTAGTTTTGCAGCCTGTAGTAGCCTTGTCTACAACTGAGGCAGAGTACATGGCTTTAGCAGAGGCAGATAAGGAGGCTCTGTGGATTAGAGGAATCGTGGAGGAACTGAGTGTTGAGCAAGGTGGAGTTGAGGTACATTGTGATAGTCAGGGTGCTATATATCTGGCTAAGAATCAGGTATACCATACTCGGACTAAACATATTGATGTGAGATTTCACAAGATTAGAGAGCTAGTAGCTTCTGGTGAGATCATCCTAGAGAAGGTGCACACTTCTCAGAATGCAACTGACATGATGACCAAACCGGTTACCGCAGACAAATTCAAGCATTGCTTGGATTTGGTTCATGTCGCTCGTTGTTAGATGAGTGAGAAAGCCCCCCTGTCAAGAGAAACAAGGAGGATCTGGCGACAAGATCTTGGAGTTGTATATGTGTTTCCAAATTTTGTATTGGATTATGTTGTCTAGTGGAGATTGTTATAATAAGACAATAAATCTAGGTATACTGATACAATGGGCCAGCGGAAAACATATTTTGGGCCCATGGATTAATGGGCCTGTAACACCCCAAATCCGCGGGACTCGGGGCGCTACGGGCGAGACCTCACAATGGGTCCCGACCCTTAGTTTGACAACAATTTCACCGGACCTTCCAACATGGCACAAATAAAGGTCGAAAACTCAAATATGTTTTTAATGTATGCAGAACGAAAAGTACGAAACTACAACTTGGAAACTCAGCCGAGTCCTCAAAACAACGTAAATAGATCCAAATTCTAACATACGACAATAACCATAAAAGACAACATGAAAAGACTCAAAACATCCCCGTCCTATAATGTACGGAGACCCCGGCTGTCCACTCCTCCGCCTCACTCGGCGGCATTCCTAACCTGCAAGTCATATACACAATCATCGGATATAAACGAGTGCGTAGCACCCGTATCAAATAAAACTCGGACCGAAAAACCGTGAATCTGAATAGTACCTGGGGTTGCCGGCGCTGGAGGGTCAACTGCACTCCTCAACTCGAATACTCTAGCCTGAGTGCCTCTGGTCTCCTGTGTACCTCCACCACGGCCTCTGCCTCGGCCCTGTCCCGGGGCTGATCCCTGTGTACGAGTCTGACCCTGTCCCTGACCCTGGCTCCTCTGCTGAGAGCCCTGTGACTGATACTGGGGAGGTCTCTGACTGCCTCCTCCTCTGCCAGCAGGCGAAGAACCTTGTTGTGACTGGGACTGGCCCTGACGGCAAAAAGCTGCTCGGTGGCCCATCTGGCCACAAGTAAAACAAGCCACGGGTGGCTTTCTACATGTATCCCTCATGTGTCCAAACCCTCCACAACTGTAGCACCGACGTCTCCCATCTGATGCTTGTCTCTGAGTCTGAGGACCTGATCGCCCATGGGCCTGGCTACGCCCCTGACCTGCTACTCCTGCCCCTGAACCAGATGGGGCGGTCCTCTGCCTCTTGTCCGGTCCCCCGGACTGTGTCGCCCTCCTATGTCCAGGGCGGTCTCTCTCATAAGCCGAAGCTCTGTCCTGGTACTCCGCCAGGGATGTACAACGGAATCCCGCAAGGTAAGCGCGGGTGGACTCCCTCAGTCTCCGGGAAAAGAGGTAGACATGCTGGTCCGCTGGAGGCGCGGAAGGCCCCAGCAAGGCCAACTCCGCCCGGAATCGTCTGATCGCCTCTATAACGGGGACATCCTCGAATCCTGCCTCGAAGAAGTCCTGAACTCTGTCGCTCCTCAGTGAAGCTGGGCAAAAGGTCTCCCTAACGAGGTTCAACAGCTGATCCATCCTAGTCACACCGCCTCGAACTGTCCTCCACCAATACTGGGCCTGGTCTCGGAATAAGGTCTGAACTATCTCGACCTGCCTCTCCTCTGGGCAACGGATCGCCTCTAAAGCTGACTCCACATGCCCAATCCAGTGCTCGACCTCCAACCCTACCTCCCCGTCGAAGTAGGGTACATGCTGCTGGTTGAAAGCCTTCAACCATGAATCAGGTCTCGGAGACCTCAGCTCGTCTCTCACCCTAGCAACCTCCATAACTGGCTCGGGTGCAAAAACTGCGGGTGCAACTATCTCTGGTGCAGCCCGAACCTGGGTCACCCTCTGTGTGACCTCAGCTGATCTCGTTGGTGCAGGTGCAGGCACTGGTGGTGCGGGAGGTGGTGCTCCAGTCCTAAATGCCTCCTCTACCCGACGTACGTAATCTCCAAATACAGTAGCTGCCACGGACGCTCCCCCGGTCCTGGTAGGTGAAGAACCATGCGCTCCGGACCTAACCACGGTCATATCCCTAGCCTCGGGAATGATGCTCTCTACGACCTCCTCTACTGGGGCCTCTGTTGCTGGTGCACCCACAACTGGTGGGTCCGCAACGGGGATGCGTCCCCGACCTCTACCTCTCGTACCTGGAGGTCTTCCTACTCGTCCCCGTTCTCTTGGGGCGGTAGGGGAAAGTGGTGGTCTACCCCTATCGGGTCCTACATATGTTGTCGCTCTCGTACGTGCCATCTGATTTCGTATTGCGTTTACTTAAATATAAATACGTGGTACTATTTATAATCCGCTATAATAACTTAAAAGCATAAATATAACATGTTCATAATACATATCCAAGGATGCAAGCCCAAACATCCTAAGGTCACATAGTATCTAGATATATACAATTTCCACAATCACCCTAAGGTCATATATTATATATAACTATATAATAATTTATACCTACTTCTAATCCAGAGATCTATGTCGCCGAGGTTTGCGGAAGGAGCGGTGGTCCTGTACATTCTAACCCAATCCCGACTCATGCATATGATTTTGAAAACGAAAAGTCAGAACCCGTGTGGGTTCTGTTTTATACCTCATTCGGCCTTTAAAAAGGTTGCGAGTGCCATTGTTGTCAACCTAGGGCTCTGATACCACTTCTGTAACACCCCAAATCCGCGGGACTCGGGGTGCTACTGGGTGAGACCGCACAATGGGTCCCGACCCTTAGCCTGACAACAATTTCACCGGATCTTTCAACAATGACACAGAATAAAGGCGGAAAACTTAAATACGTTTTTAATGTATGCGGAAACGAAATGTAACGGTACAACTTTGGAAACTCAGCCGAGTCCTCAAAACAACTTAATCTAATACGAAGTCTAACGTACAAATATCCATGAACAACAACATAAAAACCCGACTCAAAACAATTCCCGTCCTATAATGTACGGAGACTCCGGCTGTCCACTCCTCCGCCTTACTCGGCGGCGTCCCTAACCTGCAAATCATCTGCATAAACGGTTTTAAACCGTTAGCTAACATTCTAAGCATTAGAATAAAGGGGAAGAGCACACACACACATAAAATCACAAAACATAAATCACGCATGTCCGGTTTTTCATCTTTATTTATTAACTCGTATCTCGTTCTAATTCAACTTCTGGTTGTGACACGAGAACCACTGTGGTCTCGCCTCGGTCCCCCCAACCGCAAAGAATGGCACGGATGCCTCCGTCCATCTAACCCGCCGGGCAAGTCGCCGAGAATCCCCTAGACCCATGCCGGGCTAGGCAGTATTGTCACCGCCCGTTATCATACACTTGGGCCAAACATAATTACGTTGTTGACAATCTTGCAGTGGGTTTAAATTTTAGGCACTTTTTATGTTGAATGACAATAGTTTGACTGAATTTTATGTTCAATGACAATGGTTTGCTTGAATTTTGCTTTTATTATGATGTTTGTATCTTGATATCAGGTATCAATACCAAACAGTGGTATAGATATCAAATGTGATATCTGATATACTGCAACATACCAAACAGGGATATCATGTATCAATCTGATACCCATACCTTGATACTCATATTTGATACCTTTAATCAGGGTATTGATACCAAACGACCCCTAAACTTCTTAAGCTACAGTAAACTTTCCATTCAATATGTAGAATTTTAGTTGCTTGATCTTCTAGTTGTTCTTTCCTTGTTTCCACATACTCAACATCGATATATGTTGCCTTTGAGTCCAAAGTCAGAACTGGAGCCTCTATTTGAAGAATTGCTTGCTTACTACTCCCTAATTGTTTGGAATGTTCATCTTGTTGTGTGTTCTCACGATAACACATATTAACAGCTAACACCGTACTGTTTATGCTAGAAAGGATAAATAAAACACAAACGATATCCAAAAACCCTGGTTCCACTTCTAGGAAAACGCAAAACTTCTCAGGTCCACCGCGATTAAGACAAGAAGGGAATACAAGAACTTACAATGCAAATTGTGAGCAAAGACCTCGAAACATCTTGCAAAGCTTTGTGGATAGGAATCCCTAGCAAATTTTCTCTTCAATCGCTTCTCCTTCACATGAACTTCTCCTCTGAAACGAGATAGACTTCGTGAAACCCTAACTGAATCAACCTCTTTGCGAAACCAATAACTCCAAATGAACGGTAAGTACGATTTACAATCTTTGATTCCAAACGAAATCCATAGTAACACCTTACTCATATAAAAGAGACGATTAATTTGTACTTAGCTTCTTCGGTTGCAAGAAATGACGAGATTAGAAAGCTCTGCGACAACAAACCACCTTTGACAACCTCTAATATTGAGTTTATGAACATCGGAATCAAGTTCCTTACTACACGTCGAAGGTTGCGGAAAAAAAAATCAAAACAGTCAGAGATGGGATCTGATTATAGCTCAAATCCACTCGAAAAAAATAGAATCTGGAGAGAATATGATATGTGAATAATGACTTACAATCCGAGATCCAAACAATCAATCATAGCAAGAATCAACCACCAGGATCAAACTCAAATGAGGGATGGGGAGAATTTTGGTCATAATGCGGGGGAGGAATCTTACCCTAACATTCGTACCCTTGGGAGACAGATAGAAGAGGGAGTTGTTTCATCCTTATTGATTTGGATTTTATTTTTTCAAAATAAATAAAATTTTAATGTCTTCCATTTTTTGTACTAGTAAATAGTATATACGCCGGACGTTAGTAACCTATATATATTTTTAAATCGATTTTGAGCACATACGCTGGGCATAATGTATTTATTTTGCTATTTGTTTATTATTCCACCTTTATACCCAGGATACAATTACATCCGGGATATATAGTCCAAACTCTTCTTATCAATGTTTTGATTGGGGCTATATATATCGGAAATTAAATGCCCGGGGTATTTTAGGGTGGTATAAAGCCAATTTTGTAGTAGTGATGTTATAATGAATAACGTTTAAAAGCATAATATCTTGAACATTGATTTATTAACCAGACATTTCTTAGAGATTCCTACCCCACACAAGAATATGTTATCATTTAAAATTAATTGATGATATATAGAGTTAGGATAATGTGAATTAAATAATATCTACACCAATTTATTACTCAATTAGTATTACACGAATACTACTTAATCGTTAACGACCTAGCCGCATAAAGTTTGTTTGGTCAGTTTGACATTAGAACCAAGATGAACATTATCGTTCAAATTACTCACACATGACCATGATGCACATTAACGTTTATAAACACGAATATTGATTAACATTCATATTACACACGATTTTCTCTAGTTCACACATCAACATCTAACTTAATTACTAATTAATATCCCTAAATACAAAATGTACTATACCCATATATCTTACAGTGACTTATCATATTAACCTATTTGCACATTTTATTTCGAACCTACTTAGATATATTCTTATATCATACATAAAAGTGGTTTTCACCCAATTCTCTACAATTAGACAACCGCAAATAGGGTTGTTCATAGGTCCGGACTTGGATTGAATCTGGACCGGGTCGGACCGGACCTGAACAGATAGGATCGGAAATGGACCGAATTTTCGGTTTAGGTCCGGTCCAAAACCGGCCTAGGACCGGAATGTGTTAATGTTTTTATTAATTTTTATTTTTTCACACCAACTCTCTTGCGGACCGGACCGAGAGTTAATTAATTAATTTTAATATTTTTTCACTAAAATTTTAATTAATTTAATTTTTTTACAAAATTTCTTTTTTTAAAAAAAATATCGGACCGGACCAGTTGTTGACCGGAATTTTTGGACCGAAGACCGGACCTGTTTGTTCAGGTCCGGTCCAAAACTCGGTCCAAACCGGAAAATGAACAGTACTAACCACGAGGATTACTCTCTAGGGTTTTTATGTACCATCGTATGGTTTTTATACCCTACAGTTATCACTAAATCCCGAGAGTTTAACCTCTTAGGCCCAATCCTTTCAAAAAAAAAAAAAACCCTAACCCGATCCTTTGAAAAAAAACCTGGCCCAACATATTTCCCTTATTGTATTCGTTATTAATTTAAACATTTCTTACGATCAATATCTACGACGGACGTGTTACGTGCAATAATCCATCTAAACCACCTAAAGCAATAATCCCAAATGATCAAAACTTGGCCATCGTCTTAACAATATAAAACCATTATCGTCCAATAATCCATCTTTTTTTTTGGGTCCGATAATCCATCTTAGTTAACAGTTAACACCTATATATCATCGTTTGACTTAGGCTGCATGACTAAACTTTATTTTTGTAAAATTATTTTATGAGAACACTAAATAAAGTCGTACAATTACATCATCATACTTGCCCATCATTTTAATAATCTGAAGCCATTAGTGACGAACTACTGCCATTTCATATGAGCTTGTGAATCCTAATAATTGAATTTAATATTTATTTATATCCTTAATACGGTTTTTTAATAATAACTACTAGTGCAAAAGTCCAAAAAAGAACTATCGATCCATAAAAATAATTATATAGTCTCCCTTTTTAAATCTTCCACTTGTTTATTTTTGTTTTTTTCATCATCATGTTGCTTGGAAGTATAACATTAACTTTCCAAATTTAAACTTATCCATATAAAACAAAATGAAAAATTTATGAATGTATGAACACTTACGACCGTTTCTGTAATTACAGTATAAGGTTTATGTTTATCAGAAGAAAACAAATCACTTGCCATGGAATCTGCCAGCTTAATATGGAAAACATTCATTTTGCATAACTAAGAGTAGGAAGTGTATTTTGTAAGTTATATTGCTAAAGATACGAATATCAATTACTAGGTAAATGCGGGCAAGTCCGCTTGTCCGAGAAAACGGACGGGTATGACATATAAAGTAGGTTTGTTTGTGCCGCTGAGTCCGGCCTGTCAATCCCATCAGACGGGTACGGATAAGGGTGTAAGTTCGTCCGGGCCTCTAAGCCCGACCAAAAACCGTTATTATTTTTAAATGTATAAAAATATATAAGCGAATAATAGTAATCAAACTGATATCTCAAGATGAGGCTAAAATGTCCATGACCATTGAACTATTTTGATTTATAGTTTATAATTTATAATTTTATTTATTTTATAATTAATTAATGTGTACAACTTTTCTTCTTTTTTTTTCAAAAAATCTAAAAAATAAAACGGTACATGTTCACCCGACCCTAAGCCCGAATCGGGGCGAATATAAACAGGACGCTAGACACGAATTCCGGGCTCAGCCCGGAAAAATGAATTAATTCTTTTTAAAGTCCGGCTAAAGTTCAACCCGAACCGGGAATGCCCAAGCCTACTACTGAGTATACAATGTGGTGCAAGCTAAGTTGCTTTCGATTCAAAATATATAACTGCTAACTGTATTTTCTAAATGAACTGATTTTTGTTTGAGAAAGTTGAAATAAATGTGCTATTTTAAAGCGTGAATTGTAAAATTATATATATGTTTTTAGCTAAACTTAAATATTATTATACCTATATAGAGTCTTGAAAATTTACAAATAAAAATTCACACACAATCATATCCCTATCTTATACATACTAAAACACTCATGTTTATATGAGAATAAAAACTTATAAAAATTAACACAAATTTTGTTAGAGGAAAGTACAATACCCTCCACGTATTTATTTAGCCGCAAAATTTATAAATAAGAAAAAAAGCTTCAAAGTGAACACCGGGTATAGCTCGAATCAAAGTAAAACATTAGTTATACCCTCAAGATGGTCAAACAATACACTTAATTCGGCAGGAAAATTAGAAACTAATACAATAAAGGTACGGTAGTCCGCAACGTTATCTGCCTCGCAGAAGGCATGTCGGAACTAGATACTCTAGTCCATTTGTCAAAGTCCGATACAGATGGACCGTAGAGCGGGGGTAGTGTGCATACGAGCGCACATTCACGTTAGGCTCAATCCCAATACGCAAATTGTTGTGCAAAATTATGCAAAAGAACAAAATTCAACGAACAAGAAAGACGACAAACAAATTTGTAGCGGTTCGCCCAATAATGACTACGTTTACTTTCAAATAGATTTTATTGAGGAGTTTCATATTATAGATAAAGTAGATGATTGGAGGCAAAGAGAACGCTACAAGCCTACAATATATATAACATAACGAAACCCGAAGTTATACTTGGTCACCAAATATAAGATTGGGTTAAGTAGTAAAGGCCAAACAGATGACAAAACCAATTCAAGGCATATCAACAAATCTCCACATTGACTTGAATCCTCACAAACATATCAGATGCATTAGTCAATGCTCAAACTAGTTCCTCTCTCTATTCATATGTGCACCATAGACACTCAACAACTTTTGACATTTAGCAAGTCTAAACAATGTTGGAACTTACTGCGGGATACCGACTTTGTGAACATATTAGCGGGATTATCAACAATACCTACTTTCTTCGCCTTTATCATCTTCTCTCTTCTCAAGAAATGATATATGATGTCAATATGCTTAGTCCTCTCATGATGAATTTGATCCTTGGCCAAACATATTGTATTCAAATTGTCACAACATATAATAACCTGATTGTGATGTATTAGATCACTAACAAATATATTCAATAAAATTCCCTCTTTAGTTGCTTTTGTAAATGCCATGAACTCTGCCTCCGTGGTAGACAATGTGACCGTTGGTTGTAAGGTTGCCTTATAACTCACAACGGAACCCCAAGAGTGAAAATATAACCGGTCATGTATCTTCTAGTATCAGCAACTCCTGTATAATCAAAACCAGGGCACATTGTGACCAAACATTGTGTATTATTCAAAAAATGAGTCCAATGTCATATGTACCTTTAAGGTACCGAGATATCCTCTTCACAACTTGCCAATTTTATTTTCCTAGTTGTCCCATGAACCTACTCACGACACTAACAACTTGTGCTAGATCTCATCTTGTGCAAATAATAGCATACATCAAACTCCCTAATACACTAGCATAAGGGACTCGGGATACTCCCCTTCTTCTCATCCGACTTAGGTGAAAGTAGAGTGGTAAGATGGATGTTAGTAACAATAGGTGTATCAATAGGCTTAAACGATGACATTCCGAACCTTGACAACACCTTTTCAATGTAGGCTTTTTGTGATAAGAAAAGCTTCTTATGAACCCTATCTCTAAGATTCTCAATTCCTAGAGTTTTTCCGAGTTTTTCCTAGATACTTCATCTCAAACTCAACACTTAGGAGACCCTTTAAGTATTTGAATGTCATACTTGTTATTATAGCTATTAGCATAACATCTACATACATGACCAAATAGATGATGATTTCATCCTTCAACTTGTTATAGTACACATAACAATCATAATCACTCATGTTGTAATTAATCTCTATCACATAGTTGCCAAATCTCTTGTACCACTGCCTCGTAGACTGCTTAAGTCCATATAAAGACTTCTTCAACTTGCATACATAGTTTTCTTTCATTGGAACTAGAAACCATCCGGCTTAGTCATATATATTTCTTCTTCTAATTGTCCATGTAAGAAAGTTGTCTTTACATCAAGTTGTTCGAGCTCTAGATCTTGATATTCCACTATTGTCAATGACACTCTGATGGAGGTATGTCTGAATACCGACGAGAAAATTTCATTGTAATCCACTCCCTCTCTTTGATGAAAACATCTTGCAACAACTCGAGCCTTATACTTGACCCTTTCAACAGGCAACAACCCTTCCTTATTCTTGAAAACCCATTTGCAAGTAAAAACCTCTCTCTAGGCGGTATGACTAACTCTCAAGTCTGATTCTTATGGAGTGAATCTATCTCATCTCCATGGCTACAAACCACTATGTAACTTCAAATCTAGATACAACTTCTCTATAGGTGGATAATTCATGAGTATCCACCTCTTTAGCAACTTGTAGGGCATAACCAATCATATGCTTAAAACCGTACCTTTGTGAGGTCTTACTCCAACTCTTCTTGAGCGACCTTCAACTAAGCTCTAGTGAATAACTTTTGGTAGTTGATTTTTCAAATGTTGTAGAATTTGGTAGCTTAACTTTTGATTGTGGATGTTCCTCTTCTCTTGAGGAAGAAACTGGATCTCCACCTGTTTATCAACACTGCTACTCCCCCTTGATTCCACCGGCTTCACTGTCGAGTTAAGCATAGAATTCTCATATAAAAAATGACACTTCTACTCAAAATAACTCTTTTCTCAGATGGAGATCAAAATTTGTATCCCTTGACATCATCTTCATAGCCTATAAACACTCTTTTATTTGCTCGAGGCTCTAGTTTACCCTCACTGACATGATAGTAAACGGTACAACAAAAACTTTAAGATCTTAATAGTCAACAAACTTACCAGACTACACATCATAAGGTGTTTTGTAGTTTATGCTAGTGTGAGGTCCGCGGTTTATCATGTATCATGTTGAAGTCACTACGGTTACCCAAAACCTCCGATCTAGTTTTGTATTTGAGAGCATGCACCTTGTTCTCTCTAGCAAAGCCTTATTTATCCTCTCAGTTACACCGAATTGTTGTGGTGTATGTCTAATTGTATAGTGACGAGCAATTTCAGTATCCTAGCAAAATTGATCAAACTCAAACGAACAAAACTCTAGACCATTACCAGCTTGTAACCTTTTGATCATCTTCCTTGTTTGATTTTCCAATAACGTTTTCCACTATTTGAAGCTCTTGAAGACTTCTCCTTTGTGTTTCACGACAAACAACAAGTCATTCTTGAATAATCATCAGTGATAGTCAAGAAATACATTTGACCTCCCAAAGACTCAATACTAGTTAGACCCTAACAATCAGAATAATTATAATCAAGTGTGCCTTTTGTCTTATGAATACCATTTGTGTTTCACGACAACAACAAGTCATTCTTGAAGACTTCTCTTTTGTGTTTCACGACAAACAACAAGTCATTCTTGAATAATCATTAGTGATAGTCAAGAAATACATTTGACCTCCCAAAGACTCAACACTAGTTAGACCCCAACAATCAGAATAATTGTAATCAAGTGTGTCTTTTGTCTTATGAATACCATTTGAAACCTTGTAGTGGTGTAGCTTCCCAAGGACACAATGCTCATTTAATTTAAGGCTCGTGATCTCTTGTGACCATAAAGAAGATCTTCCTTTGCATGAATGAGCATTCTCCTTTCACCCTTATAACCAAGTCGCATATGCCATAACTCAGTCACATGCATCATCCTTGTGAACCTCTAAAGATGCAATAGAAACAGACCTAGAAATAATACAACCCTGCAAGAAATATAAAGTGCCCTTCTTAACACCTTTCGGAATAACATCAAAACCCTTAAACAAATTTAAAACTCCACCTTTACCTTTGAAACAAAACCTCTTACTATCCAACATACTCAAGGATATCAAATTCTTTGTAATAAGTGGAATATCTGACCTCGTTCAATGTACAAAATATATCTTCATGTATCTTGATTTTAATCGAGCCAATTCCAACCGGCTTACATACAAAATTGTTGGCCATGGAAGTACTACCACAATCTACCTGCTTATAAGTTTTGAAAACTCTTTGTTAGGACATATGTAATAGGAAGCTCTGGAATCAAGAACCCACACATCAACCTTATAAGTTTGTCCACCAACAACCAAAGTTATATCCTCATCTGATTTAAAATCATCTTCAGTAACAACTACATAACCAAAATCTTGCGTTTCTTCTTCTTAGGACATTCGTTCTTCCAATGTCATTTCTCCTTAGAAGACTTGCAGACGCCATTAGTGTAATAACCGGGAAAATTATATAAAAATTTTAGACCGACTCGAGACATTGGTGAAGTCAAATCGAACCAAAACCGAACCCTTTACCTTGGACCCTTTCCTCCCTTGTCACAAACGTTACCGGACATTCAAGGAGGCGGTTACGGTATAGACTACAATGAAGACATAGAGCATTCAAGGCGGACGTTACAGTAGAGACTACAATGAAGGCGGAGAGCATTGAAGGCGGTGGCCACGGTGGCGGAAAGGCTACAATGGCTTTGTCGGCGTTCCTTGGCGGTTCACTGTTGCTTAGAAGAGCCGGTAAGGAGGTTTCGATCTCTGGAAATAATTGGAAAACGAGGAAGAGAGAAGTCTACCGGCGGTACGACGGCGTGAGAGGAAGAGGGTACGGTGGTGGGTGTCGTTCCTGGTTTCGACAGGTTCATGATCGCCGGTGAAGAACTTACGAAAAACGTAGATGCTAGGGAGAGAGAAGTGAATGACTATCTAGGTTCGTCCTTGGTGGTCTTCAACGACCTTCAATGCCCATCTTAATTGCTCTCAATGTAACGACCGGTCAAGGTAATGAAGAAGAAAGAAACGGTGGGTGAGAAGAAGGAACGAGATAGGCGATGAAGGTGAAGTGCTAACAGATGGCCTACCTTTGTTCCCAACAAAGGTCGATTGGGTCCGAGGAGAAAAAGGCCAATTTTGGCATGAGGAGCGGGGCAACGCTTGGCCCAAGGGAAAAGAAGTAGGCAAGCCGGCCGGTCTAAAGGAAATAAAAACAAACCACTGTGTTATATCGTCACATCACGGGTTTGTGTTTTAATTACATTATTTGTTGGAACGATTTCATTGAAATCCAAAAAAAATCTATTCGTTCCAAGAATAAAAATTAATGTGAAATCGTTCCAACAAATAATGTATTTTAAAAACAAAAGATTTAATGGCTAAAAATAATTTAAAAATAAAGATTTTATGGTGTTAATTGTGAGAGCTCCATTTTCATAATACGCCACATCAATTCTTAAGAAAAAATATAATGAAATCATTGAAATCCTAAAAAATATATAATTGTTCCGAGAATAAAAAGTAACGTGAAATTGTTCCAGCTGATAATGTAATTTTAAAAACAATAAAACCAATTTTAAAATAGAGATTTATGGCGTTAATTGTGAGAGCTCAATTTTGATATCTTGATCCACGACAAGACACATCAATTATATAAAAAAATTATAACGAAATCATTAAAATCCAAAAGAGAAATCTAATCATTGTGAAATCGTTCCAACAAATACTGTAATTTATAAACAAAATAATTTACAAAAAAGATTTTAAGGTGTTAATCGTAACATCTCCATTTCGATATCCTGGATCCACAACATGCCACGTCATATCACCACATACTGCTTTAGTAGAAGGTGTATAAAAATTTTGAACGAAAATATGTTTTAAAAAAACAAGAACTATTAGAACAAAAAGTTTGAATTAATTGAACAAAAATATGTTTGAACCAAATGTATAAAAATTTTGAATGACAAATGGGTTGAAAATAAGAACTATTAGAAAAACAGTTTGAATTAATTAATCAAAATATGGATCATTAGAACAAAAGTTTGTACCACCGGAACAAACAAATTCTCACTATACCTTTTAAAAATATTTCCAAACATATTTCCAAAAGGAAAAAAAAAATTATAGACTGAACTTCATATAATTACAAAAACTTCGCCTCGTTGCCCAACAACTCGTTACCTGACGTGTACTAATGTGAACCGTAAGATTAAGTTTATCAACGGTAGAAAATGTTCCGTAACTCTGTGCTCGTTATTTTGTTCCGTACGTAACAAGTTCAAAAAAGTGCAACCATAAATCTTCATAGAAAGGACATTATTTAATTTTAGGATGAATTATAATAATGGTACTGTTTATCCCTTTCATAATTTTTGATATTTTACAGCAAGAGAATATAACAGCCTCCGTTGTCAGATAAGGCTTTGTTCAATTATTTATCACGCACTGACGTGTAGTTGTATACTCATCTAGTTACCCGCCAAGACACTTTCACCAGACGTATTACTATAATGCACATTAGGTGTTTGTATTTTTGCCTCTTCCAGCTCTTCAGCTACATATATATAATACATTCACTCTCCCCAACCCTTACCTCTAGGCTCCAGTTATTCGTCACTATGTCCCCACCACCACTAACCCCGGCAATTTCATTATATTTATTTTCTTAATGTGTAGTTTCATGATTAATTTGTTTGGGTACTAGAAAATGGCAATGGCATATATAAGTGTGCATGTCTGCTTTGTATTATTTTATTTTTTGCAGTACAGTATACGGTGATTATGGAAGTCTGGCTTTGATTTTGTAATCTTCGTCGAATTGTGAGTTTTGACTTTGACCCTCATCTCTCTCTCACCTTCACCGCCAGACATCTCTTATTAGCCCTGCGCTTGCAGATGTGTTTTTCTTATATATATTCTTTTTTAGTAATTAAAATGTGGTTAAGAGTTGAAACTCAAGTACAGGGTGTATTGTATATACTTAAACTCTACATAATCTTGCATTATAATACAGCTTGCTTTTCATCTTTCCTTGTCATCTTTCTCTTAAAAAAGAGGGTATGTATATGAGTAGCATAAATCTGGGGAAGGCTCTTTTGACATTGCTTTGTGCCAGATGAACATCAAAGTACTGAGGAGAAAAGGCTAGCAAGTGGGAATTTAGTGGTACTATATTGTAGTATAAATTATGTGCTACTCAACTCAATCCCTCAGTTGATTCCCTGAATATTCCCCCAAGTATAGCTAGCTAAGCAGTTGTATTTATAGCATCTTCAAGGCATTGAACTTTGAGAATCAAGTTCAATCTATTTTTCTGCTTCCAATAGGTCTGATCCCATCTGGGTTTCTCAAATATCATCTGGGTATCTCTTTGTGGGGAATATTGTGTAGAGAAAGTATCAAAGTTTGTATCTTTAAACTGGATTGACCCAGATCTTCAAGTGTCATGGAGGAGACATTTGTGCCTTTCCAAGGGATCAAGAATGATCTCAAAGGAAGGTTGATGTGTTACAAACAAGATTGGACTAGTGGCCTTAAAGCAGGATTCAGGTATTTTACCTTTTAGTATCTTCCTTTTTTTCTTATATTCTTTCCCATGTTTAATTTGTTAATATATTCATGGGCTTTTCCTTGATTCAAATTCTCTTCCAGGATTTTGGCTCCCACCACTTACATTTTTTTTGCTTCTGCAATCCCTGTCATTTCATTTGGTGAGCAGTTGGAGAGAGATACAGGTACTGTGGGGGAGCTTCTACATTTGACTTTCTGAATTTATACTTGTTTATCTGCACATAAGAAAAGTCAATCTTTGGAGGAAATTGTATGACAGCAGTTTGAATAAATATGTTACAATTTGTTGATTGTAGATGGTGTCCTCACAGCAGTCCAAACATTAGCATCAACTGCAGTTTGTGGCATTATACACTCTATTATTGGAGGGCAACCTTTGCTGATTCTTGGAGTTGCAGAACCCACTGTCATAATGTACACATTCATGTTCAATTTCGCAAAAGACAGAGCCGATTTGGGTCGGAATATGTTTTTAGCTTGGGCTGGATGGTGAGCTTGCAAACCCGGTTCCTACAATTCTATGTTTTTAGTATCAATTCATTTGAATTTGAATAAAAAAAATTCTGATTTTTTTACAGGGTTTGTGTATGGACATCAGCTTTGCTGTTCTTACTGGCTATCTTAGGAGCTTGCTCCATCATAAATAGATTTACCCGTGTGGCAGGAGAGCTTTTCGGTCTTCTAATAGCAATGCTCTTCATGCAGCAAGCTATCAAGGCAAGATAAATTGTTGTCCATTTTCTTGATTGATTTATTATGATTCACATTTAGGCAAAAATTATGAAAAGTGGTCTAAGGTTTTATTTGTTTATCTCAGGGACTAATAGATGAGTTCCGCATCCCTGAAAGGCAAAATCCAACATTGATAGAGTATATACCCTCATGGAGATTTGCAAATGGAATGTTTGCTTTGGTTCTCTCATTCGGTCTCATGCTTACAGGCCTAAAGAGCAGGAAAGCAAGATCATGGCGTTATGGGACAGGTGTGCATGATCATAAGAAAATACAATTGATAGATCTTAAACTTTAAATATGTCATAATCATATATGATAACTCTGCTTTGTCCTTGTAGGTTGGCTTCGAGGTTTCTTAGCAGATTATGGTGTACCACTTATGGTTTTAGTATGGACTGCTGTTTCCTACATTCCATCAGGAAGTGTTCCTCATGGGATCCCTCGTCGGCTCTACAGTCCAAATCCTTGGTCACCGGGTGCATATGAGAATTGGACAGTTATCAAGGCATGCCAATTGAATCATGACTTAGGTTATATAATGAGATTCTATTCAACCTGTTTATGTTTTTAATAACTGATATTTGATGTTTCGTATGAACAGCAAATGCTTGATGTTCCTGTCGTTTACATTATTGGAGCTTTTGTCCCGGCAACCATGATTGCGGTCCTCTACTACTTCGATCACAGTGTAGCATCTCAACTCGCTCAACAAAAGGAGTTCAACTTGAGGAAGCCGCCTTCTTTTCATTATGATTTGCTACTATTAGGCTTCTTGGTATGTAAAATTTGGTGAATCCCTTTGAATCCTGATAACCTTTAGGGCCTGTTGGTATTCATATATAGTTATCAATACATCAGATATCAGTATATCAAATTGATATCCTAATATAGTTAGATACCAAACACTATATATGATATTTTCATACCGATACTCATATCTGATATCTAGATATGATATCAAACAAAATGTTAATGTATAAACTTATCTCTCTTGTTTGTTTTATTTGTAGACCTTAATGTGTGGACTGATTGGTATACCTCCAGCAAACGGAGTCATTCCGCAATCTCCAATGCACACAAAGAGCCTTGCAACACTAAAACATCAGGTACTCAAGAAGATACTTACATTGTAAAATAATTACACCTTTGAAAGTTGATCATTAATCATAAAATGTAATTACAGATTCTAAGGAGCCGGCTTGTTGCAACTGCGCGTCAAAGCATGAGAATGAACTCAAGTTTAGGCCAGTTATACGGAAGAATGCAAGAAGCATACCACCAAATCCAAACGCCTTTGATCTACCAGGAGTCTTCAGCTCGGGTATGATATCATTACCTCCATTTTTTCTCAGCAAGGCATGTAAACTAAACTAAACCATGTAAATTTTCTATTCTATCAGGGACTGAATGAGTTGAAGGACTCAACAATCCAAGCAGCACAAAGCTTTGGACAAATTGATGCACCAGTTGATGAGTCTGTATTTGATGTTGAGAAAGAAATTGATGATCTTCTACCGGTTGAGGTCAAAGAACAGCGAGTGAGCAACCTCCTACAATCTATAATGGTAGGCGGATGCGTTGCAGCCATGCCTGTTCTCAAAATGATTCCTACCTCAGTCCTTTGGGGCTACTTCGCTTTCATGGCCATTGAGAGCTTACCCGGAAACCAATTCTGGGAAAGAATCCTGCTTCTCTTCACTGCACCAAGCAGAAGATACAAGTAAGTTCATCAAAGTTCATATCCTCGTTGTATAATTTACTGATTATTTATATTTTAGATTCTTGAACACCTTTTTCATTTTCTTACTCATCCAACTCATTTTTATATATTATCCTTTCTTATTTTAATTTGAAATGCATCGACTTTTTTAATTGTTTATTATTATTTTTTGTAAAATCTCTTAAGATGCTTCCAGACATCCCTTGATAAACATGTCTTTATGATGCAGAGTTCTTGAGGAGTACCACACCACCTTTGTCGAAACAGTACCATTCAAGACAATTGCACTTTTCACAATCTTCCAAACACTCTATTTGCTGGTGTGTTTTGGAATCACATGGATTCCAATTGCAGGAGTTCTTTTCCCTATGATGATCATGCTCTTAGTTCCCGTTAGACAATACATATTGCCTAAGTTCTTCAAAGGCGCGCATCTTCAGGATCTTGATGCTGCAGAATACGAAGAGTCTCCAGCTCTTCCATTCAATCTTGTTACAGTAATTAACCTCTCTTACCTTAATCCCTAATCATGTTTAAGCTCAGATTAGCTCATGAGCTGCTACCATGTTGTCTAATGCAGGAGACTGAGCTTGGCTATACTCCTGTTTGTCCCGGTGAAGGGGAGGTTATGGATGCAATGATTACGAGGAGCAGAGGGGAAGTTAGGCGTATTAGCAGCCCAAAGGTTACGAGTTCAACTACTACTCCTTCTAGGGATCCTAGAACTACACAAAGTCCGCGGCTTGCAGGATATAGCCCTCGTGTGAGTGAATTGCGCGTAGAGTTGAGTCCGAGAGGTAGTGGAAAGGAAGGCTATACTCCGAGTCCAAGAGCTGGACCATCCAAGCTTGGTAAAAGTCCAAGTGACAGTACTTCAAGCTAACAAGAAAAACTCTGAAATTTGGTTGGAGTTAGCTTATTAAGATTAGTTGTTTGATTTTGCTTTATGTGTGGTTGTAATAACGTGTATGATTCTCAACCTTCTGTTTGTGTAAACTGGAAATTCTGCAGCAATCCTACTACAACTAAGATTAATTTTTATTTTTTTTTGTTATAAATGTTATACAATTCATGATCCAAATATTTATATTATTGGTTATATGTATATTAAAACTCATTTTTAAACCTGTATAAATACTTTTTTTTTTTTGTCTCAATTAGTTAAATTGAATATAATAGTTCAACTATGAATTATCTATATAAATATACAATCGAAATCTATATATTATCACTTTTATTCCGAGCAAAAAATATGTCCCCTCTGGATCGAACACTTGGTCATAATTTTACTATAAAACAGACATCGATATGTCTACAAATATTATTTAATTAATTAAAAAAATATTATTACACCTTAATTTAGATTATCTTTTATGTCTTTAAGATTGTATGTTTCTTTTATATTGAATGAAATCAACTTACTTCAAATCTTACCCACAATTAATTACTTAATTAGGTATTGGCTAATAAGTCATAATATATCTTAGATAGTAATCTAAGTCACGTAAGTAAGTGAACAATTTAATAACGATATCTTTTTATCTTGAAACCTAAATATTGGATATTGACGTGTGGTTCAATCAAATTTTCTTACACATATCTTGAAGTTTTTTAATCAATGACATCTTATAGCACTGATCAGTGATTAGTGAACAATTTAATAACGATATCTTTTATGTCTTTAAGTGGGAATTTATCGATAAAAGTTCCAGCAATCTTTTATATATATATATATATATATATATATATATATATATATATAGGGTCAGGATCCGGTAAGAACATGTGTTACGGTAAGAAATGAGAACGCATATAGATCGTCAGATTAAACAATGAACGTCTAAGATTTGTCAATTATAAAAGGTAAGTGTTCGTTCACATTTATTGCATCCTTTATGTTTGTGGTAAGTACTAGATAAATGATGTATATTATCTTACTCAAATACGAGTTGCGAATTAATTGTGCACGATAACACCATTATCATCAATGAAATCAGTCGTGCATCCACATGTGAAATTTAATCATATCGTGCATTGGTGTTCATTTGTGCACTTATATCCCTGTTTATTTGATACTAACAAATTGAATAAAATGTACATGAATGCACGACCGGTGCATGAATGCGTGTTCATAAGATGCACTATAAGACTAAAACTAACAAAAACTTTGCAAGAATATAATTGCATGAACTATGCATGATGTAGTTTAAAAGTATAAACAATAAAATAAGTCATTTGCACTAAGTATAATGGATGTGCACATAGATGTGCACGTTTAAAGTTTTTTTTTCTTTTTAATTATGTCACGAGTAGTGAAGTCTTGTAACAATAAGATATACCGGTGTGACGAGTGTGAACTCATGCTAATCTTTTTAATTAAGTATTAATGATATATCGCTAATTAAGGAGATTAATATCTTTATTATCATATAAGGAAACGGACAAATATTATGTTTTTAATGTCTAATTTTATTAACTAGATCACGGCCGTTGGATATTATTAATTGTATGGATGAGAATTGTTCTCATTTCTTATCGTAACACATGTTCTTACCTGATCCTAATCCTCTATATATATATATATATTGAAACATCTTTTCCTGAACCACAAACAAACAAAACCACAAGACTCATCATTCTCAGGTATCAACTGATAACACTTGACATAAAAAGTTAAAACCATACAAAAACAAATTATCTCCTTAGACAAAATCAAAAGCTCCTTTTCATCACAGGAAACACAGGAAAAAGGAGAGGCCACAATTGCTTGCTAGCAATTGAAGGCTTGAAAGCCATAATAAGAGTATATAAGTTTTGTCACTCTTAGGTGATGGTTAAGTGTACATTTTGAGCATTGACCTTGAAAGAAAAATCCTACTTTTCCTTAGGGTTGGTGGATTTCATTCATCATGTCTACCACTTTGATCTCAATGGTCTCTTTCCAATTATTTCAGTATCTTTGTCATTTCTTCTTCTTTTCAAGCTTATGCTAATAGCCACAATCATGCACCCTATTCAATACCTATCAAATGACAACATTTTTATCATTTTGTAAGAGGAATTGACACATAAGTTGACCAAACTTTGAACAAAGTTCTTACACCATCATCATATTCTCAACATACATGAATCAATATTATTCTTAAGAAACCAGAAGAGCTTCATAATTGCCTGTAAAGCTACAATAAGTGAAATGTTTAATCATTATTATCAAAGTAAAGAACAGAATATAAGGTTTCATAATGACATATATTTGCCACTAAATAATATTCTGTGTTTTTATTGTCAATTGTTTTTTTATGAAATTCCTGTGTTTGATTTCTGGTTTATATTATATGGTTGGCTTACATTGACAAAATTGAAGACAGTACATGTTTATTATATGCATTGACAGCATTTAAGAAGATTTGTGTCAATTTATTATTTCCTATTGTGACCATGGCAGATCAAAAGCATTCAGGAAATTTGATGTGCTTAAAGAATGTAAAGTACCTAATCCTCATAAATAATAGTACGTAGAAAGAATGAATCACTGCCTAACTTGTACTAAAACCACAAATTATCATATCAACCTAAATTCTGGCATAAGAAGTTTGATTTTGTCATTAAAAAATCTTTATCTATAAATTATATCTAAAATTACATTAAGGGTCCGTTTAAGTTTAAACTCCGGAAACGGAAACGAAATGGTAGCAAATCTAGTCCATACGTTCATGAAGTTGTTGGGAATTATTCCTTGTGGTTTGAACTAATTGTAGTAGAATTTGATTAGTTTTAATACCCTATAAGGGTAACAAAGTAGGAAGAAGCAAATGCATTTTGCATGAAACTAACCGGAATGATTCCATGAGCAAAGTACATATGTGAACTAGATTCGTTTCCTTTCCGTTTCCGGAGTTATAACCAAACGGAGGGTAAGAATGACCTAATATTTAAGGTCCGGTGAAAATGTACAAAAGTTGATGATGATTGTTGGGTCATGGCACTAGAATCGCATATAGTTAACAGAGTATTATTATGATGTATCAGGTGGAACTTGGAAGGATTTATATATAGTGTTCTTTTATGATACGAGGATTCTCGTTACTTGAATGATGATCGTTGGATCATGGCACTATTATCGCAATAATAAAGAGAATAAAGCCCACTAATGGTAGATTAATAATTCACATAATGATCCATAATTGTTATTTGTTGCTGCATCGTAATAATATTTACAAGTTTTATAATCCGAAAGGTACATTGACGTAGAGGGTGCCCTTTCGGTAGGACTATACACACTTACATGATTACATTAAAAAAAAATCAATTGGCAATAGAGCAACAGTCCCTGAATTTATTTGCTAGTCTTGACATGTATATTTAACGATAAAATATCTAAAGAACACCAGTTTTCTGAGGAGACTGTGGGGCCCAGCTCTAAGGCTATGTAAACGGTCTGGATTAGACCGTAATACTATGGACCGGACTATATCCCGTTAACATATTATAGGGAGTACAAGCTAACAGTCCATGGATTGGACCGACAATATTGACTAATCTTTATTTTTTTCCCAGAAAAATACATTTTTATACGGGTTCAATACGGACAGCATACCTAGACTTAAAAAAAAAAAAGTTAGAATTGGACTGGATCACATAAATACGGTTCAGGATCGGACTGGACCGTATTTTCCGGCCCAGTTGTGTAAAGTCCTAACTTCGCTCCCCTCCCCTTGAGCAGGCTCAAGCCCAACAATTCCATCCTCCGAAGCCCAGCGAAAAGGGGCCCAGTTCGATCCGTGGCGTCAGCCCATAGGTTTCATACTTTCTTGCTTGGACCCAAGCCCACCAGACAAGAAAGGCCCAGCCCCCATCTTCCTTGGCATGCGATGATACAGCTACTGCCTCCTTGAGCCCAACTTGTCCAGCTTCAATCTTATGTGCGTTTTAATTGATTTATTAATTAGGAAATAAATTGTCCTTGATATAATTTAAAATATAAGATATATTCATTATTATATTTATGCTGCAAATCTTTACTAGGCACGAAAATTATACTTTTAACTTTAAATGTTCAAGACATATATATTTAAAACAAGTTAGAAGGTAGGCGGGCAATAAGTTGCGGCGCTACCCCTTTTTCGTTAGCAAAACTGATTCTCCTAAAACCTACATCTGAAGACCTGGGAGATACAACATTATCATGTAAGACCCGTTTGCGCCCTCTTGAAAATCTCAACGGCATCGGGTGCAAGAAACTCAAAGGTGTCAAAAGCGAATGGAAGAAACACATGTTGGTTTTCAATGCAATCTCTTTCATGCTTAGCCACCTTCACAGAGGCCGCGTTGAGGGTCGCTCTACCCACAACAAAAGGCCCGCTACCCAAACTAATCAGATGAGAGACCCCGTCAAATCAATAAAAGCATGTTTTCCACCGACCCATCCAAACACTAACACATCTGTCGGCCTCAAAGTAGATATCCCTTCCCGTGGATCAGTTAAGAAGGTCACATGCGCCTCTTTCTTAGCCGAAACTTATGCTCTACTAAACACGTCGCACAAAACATCACAAACCAGATCATGTCGATATTTGAAGCCAAGAAGTTCTTTACATTGAACTACATGCTCCCCAAAAACATCTAAATTCCTCCGATAATTAGACATAGGACAAGTCGCACCAGCCAAAAAACGAAGGAATCATAAGGCGATATTTAAGGATCGTGCGATACTCAACTGGAGACATACACTGTCCGAGACCCTCAATGGGTATGGCAAGAAGGAAGTATTGACTATGTTGTAAATATCTTTTTGTTTCTCGCTAAAATTTTCGAGGGACTCATATTTCAACCTCCCGAGTCCCGATTGTCTTAGGGCCAATAATATATAATTACTGTAGACTTGTCTTAGTGCATAAAATATTCTTTCAGCTTAGGCTCTGTTTGCTGGGACAAAAAGAAACATTAGTGTTTTGTGTTTGGTAATATTGTTTTATATATTTTTTGTTTACACTAGTATTTGTGTTTTAGAAAGTATAACTATGTTGTTAGGGCGAAAGCGAAAACACTAGTGTTTGTGTTTACACAAGTGTATATCATGTGAAAAACAACCAAAGCTTCCTTAAAAATCATTTTATGTCAATATTGAAATCACAATAGTCCAACAACATAATCTGGTTCAAGCAATTCATCAAACAATTGACGTGCCTCTTCTACCTTACCATTCTTCCCGTACATGCTTGTTATAATAAGATAATAAATCTAGGTATACTGGTACAATGGGCCAGGGGAAACATATTTTGGGCTCATAGATTAATGGGCCCGGGGCGACAGGGGGTGCAGGGGCTTAGCCCCGCGGAGGATTCTATCTATTTATAGAATCCTATCTATTTATAGAATCCTATCTATTTATAAGGAATTCTATCTATTTGTAGGATTCTATTATTTATAGGACTCTATCTATTAATAGAGGATTCTATCTATTTATGGTTATAAATAGATAGGTGTAGGGTTGTATTCATGATCCACCAAAGTATATTGAAAATCCTGGCTGCAAGGTTTGTGCAGCAAAACCACAAAACGTCTTGTCTCTCTTCTTCTCTCTATTTCTAAAGTAACTCGTCGAAAGATCACAACAATTGGTATCAGAGCAAGGTTGTTGATGAGTTCCGTTGCAAAATTTGAGGTTCCGCGATTCAACGGAACTGGAAACTTCGGTCTTTGGTAGCGACGAGTTAAGGATCTGCTAACGCAGCAGGGGATGTTGAAGGCGCTGAAGGAGACAAAACCGGAGTCGTTGAAAGACGATGAATGGGAGGAGATGCAGGAGAAGGCAGCGTCGGTCATTCGGCTCTGTTTGGCAGACGAGGTAATATACCACGTTATTGATCTCAAATCTTCTCAAGAGATTTAGACTCAATTGGAGAAACGGTATATGTCAAAATCTTTGTCTAGCAAATTGTATCTCAAACAAAAATTGTATGGGTTGAAAATGGTGGAAGGTTTTGACTTGGTAAAACACGTGAATATTTTCAATCAAATTATTGGGGATTTGGCTCGGGTGGATGTAAAACTTGGAGATGAAGATAAAGCTATGATCTTGCTATGTTCTCTACCCTCTTCATATGAGAATCTGGTGATGACGTTGACGTGTGGGAAAGACGAGATAAGTCTTGATACGATGTCAACAACGTTGCTTTCACAAGCCGAACGACGACAACATACCAGTGAGAGTTCTCAAAGCGAAGGGTTGTATGTTAGAAGCAACCAGGATAGAGGGAGGACGAAAGAGAAGCAAGAAGGAAGCAACAAGCAATCTAGGTCTAAGTCCAAGGGTAAAAAGCCAGTAACTTGTTACTTCTGCAAGGAGGAGGGTCACTTCAAACGTGATTGTCCTGCCAGGAAGAAGAAGTACGAAGATAAGAAGTCAGAGGAATCTTCAAGATCAGCAAACGTGGTGCAGAAAGATGACTCAAATTGTGCAGATTTTGATATGCTCTCTGTGACGTCAGGCAACTACTCAGATGTATGGATCATGGATACGGGATGTTCGTTTCACATGACTCCGAATAGAGATTGGTTTGAGACGTACAAGTCTGGAACTTTCGGCTCCGTCCGATTAGGAGACAACAAGGCTTGTGATGTTGTTGGCATTGGGCAGATAAAGGTGAGGATGCACGATGGTGTGATTCGAACATTGATTGACGTGCGTCACATTCCAACTCTAAAGAAAAATCTGATTTCCTTGGGGACTTTACATGTAAAAGGGTTCTGTTTTAAAACAAAAAAGGAATGTGTAAAGGTGAGCAAGGGGGCAATGACAGTTATGAAGGGGCAGATTACATCGGGTAATATCTACCGGTTGGTAGGGAGTACCGTTGTAGGTGGAGTTGCAACTATGACTTCTGAGACAGATTACACAACTCTGTGGCATATGCGCTTGGGTCACATTGGCGAAAGGGGGATGATTGAGCTTCACAAGCGAGGTCTCCTGGATGGTGTGAAGAGTTGTAAGATGGACTTCTGCAAGTTTTGCGTGATGGGAAAACAATCCAAGGTGTCTTTTAAGACAGGTCAGCACAACACAGGTGAAATTCTTGATTATGTGCATTCTAATGTGTGGGGACCAACTCAGGTGTCGTCCCTAGGAGGATCTAGGTATTACGTCACTTTCATTGATGATTATTCAAGGAAGGTCTGGGTGTATTTTCTAAAGTATAAATCTGAAGTCTTCAGCAAGTTCAAGCTATGGAAGGCGGAAGTGGAAAATCATACAGGGAGGAAAGTGAAGTATTTGAGATCTGATAATGGGACAGAGTACACGGATTCTCAGTTTCAGAGTTTTTGTGGTGAGCATGGCATTCAGAGACATTATACAGTGCGGAAGACACCACAGCAGAATGGTGTTTCTGAGAGGATGAATCGGTCCATTGCAGAAAAAGCGCGGTGTCTTAGATTGAATGCAGGGCTTCCAAAGCAATTCTGGGCAGAGGCAGTGAGCATGGCAGTCTATTTGATAAATAGATCACCCTGGACTTCTCTTGACGGGAAGGTTTCAGAGGAGGTATGGACTGATTCTGATTTAGACTTATCAAATTTGAAGATTTTTGGCAGTCCAGCATATGTGTTGATTCCAGGTGATGAGCGAACAAAGTTGGATGCAAAGTCTAAGAAGTGCATTTTTCTGGGTTATGAGAAAGGTGTGAAAGGGTTTCAAGTTTTGGGATCCTGTTGCAAAGAAACGGATGATCAGTCGAGATGTTGTATTTGATGAGCAGGCAATGCTTCTACATGCCAAGGAAGTTGGGAAACCTGCAGTTACAGAGACTGAATCCAGATCAGCAGTAGAGGTGGAGCTTTCAGATTCTAGCACACTTGCACCAGCAGGTGGTGAGCGTGATGTAAATCAACAACAGGTTGAGAGTTTTGTTTCTGGCTGAAGCAGACGCATCACAAGGGCCCCTATAAGATATGGTTTTGAGGAGATGGTTAATTATGCTCTAGTCATTGGCACAGATGATCCATCCAACTTTCGAGAGGCTACTCATAGTCAAGAGAAAGAAGGATGGGTAGGTGCTATGGCTGAGGAGATGGAATCTCTCCATAAGAATAGGACGTGGGAGCTGGTTCCTCTTCCAGCAGGTAAGAGGGCAATAGGATGCAAATGGGTGTTCAAGAAGAAACAAGACATCTCAGAGAAAGAAGGCATAAGGTACAAGGCACGACTAGTAGCAAAGGGTTACTCACAGAAGAAAGGGATTGATTATGACGAAAAAATTTTCGCCTGTGGTCCGACACACGTCTATCATATTGGTGTTGGCATTGGTAGCTAGCTGGGATTTGCATCTGGAGCAGATGGATGTGAAAACAGCTTTCCTTCATGGTGATTTGGAGGAGGAGATCTACATGGAGCAACCAGAGGATTTTGTCCAGCCGGAAGAGGAGAAACTTGTATGCAAGTTGACAAAGTCATTGTATGGTCTGAAGCAGGCTCCTAGGCAATGGTACAAGAAGTTTGACTCTTACATGCTTCGGATAGGCTACCAGAGATGTGAGTATGATTGTTGTGTTTATGTGAAATATTTGGATGATGGATCACCCTTATACTTGCTATTATATGTTGATGACATGCTGATTGCTGGAAAGAATATTGATGATGTTGTTGGGTTGAAAACCTTGTTGAGCAAGGAATTTGACATGAAGGATCTTGGTGTTGCAAATAAGATCCTTGGTATGGAGATTCGCAGGGAGAGAAGTTCTGGGAGGTTATGGTTATCTCAGAAGACTTACATTGAGAAAGTGCTTGATAGATTCGATATGGCCAACTCCAAATCTGTCAGCACTCCTCTAGCGAATCACTTCAAGCTCTCCTCAGCTCAGTGTCCGAAGTCTGATGGAGAAATCAAAGATATGTCCAAAGTTCCTTATGCAAGTGCAGTTGGTTGCTTGATGTATGTTATGGTGTGTACAAGACCTGATTTGGCCCAAGCTGTTAGCCAAGTGAGCAAGTATATGTCTAATCCTGGGAGAGAAAACTGGGCGGCCGTCAAGTGGATACTCAGGTATTTGAGGGGTACTGCTAACCGTGGAATTATGTTTGGTGGCCAAGAAGGAGATCCTTCAGTTGTAGGGTATGTTGATTCAGACTATGCCGGTGATCTAGACAACCGGAGGTCCACTACAGGGTATGTCTTTACTCTTGCTGGGGGACCTATATGTTGGAGATCAGTTTTGCAGTCTGTAGTAGCCTTGTCTACAACTGAGGCAGAGTACATGGCTTTAGCAGAGGCAGCTAAGGAGGCTCTGTGGATTAGAGGAATTGTGGAGGAACTGAGTGTTGAGCAAGGTGGAGTTGAGGTACATTGTGATAGTCAGAGTGCTATATATCTAGCTAAGAATCAGGTGTACCATGCTCGGACTAAACATATTGATGTGAGATTTCACAAGATTAGAGAGCTAGTAGCTTCTGGTGAGATCATCCTGGAGAAGGTACACATTTCTCAGAATGCAGCTGATATGATGACCAAACCGGTTACCGTAGACAAATTCAAGCATTGCTTGGATTTGGTTCATGTCACTCGTTGTTAGATGAGTGAGAAAGCACCCTGTCAAGAGAAACAAGGAGGATCTGACGACAAGATCCTGGAGTTGTATATGTGTTTCCAAATTTTTGTATTAGATTATGTTGTCTAGGTGGAGATTGTTATAATAAGACAATAAATCTAGGTATACTGATACAATGGGCCAAGGGAAACATATTTTGGGCTCATGGATTAATGGGCCCGGGGCGACAGGGGGTGCGGGGGCTTAGCCCCCGCGGAGGATTCTATCTATTTATAGAATCTTATCTATTTATAAGGAATTCTATCTATTTGTAGGATTCTATTATTTATAGGACTCTATCTATTAAGAGAGGATTCTATCTATTTATGGTTATAAATAGATAGGTGTAGGGTTGTATTCATGATCCACCAAAGTATATTGAAAACCCTGGCTGCAAGGTTTGTGCAGCAAAACCACAAAACGTCTTGTCTCTCTTCTTCTCTCTATTTCTGAAGTAACTCGTTGAAAGATCACAACAATGCCAATCAATGCGCTAGCAATATTACAATTACTCTCAAAACCAGCATTAACCACAACCCCATAAAAAGCATTCATGTACCAAGCTGTACATTCTCAAGCTGAGAACAACCCTTAACCGCAACCGATAAAGTAAAGGCATTAGGCAGAATACGACGACCTAACATAACCAAATACAACCCAAGTGATTTTTTTTGTTCACCGGCTCAAATATATCCAAACATCGTCAATGTTTATGAAATAACACATTTCCCAGACAATTCGCCAAAAAACCTAGAAGCCTCATAAATGTCGGTGCCCAATTTAAAATAGAAAGATAACAAGGTGTTCCCCACAAGCATGTCGGATTCATGGCCAGATTAAGCAAATGCGATCGTATTTGTAGCTCATGAGAGTAAGATCACATGTTCGTGGAGGCTTGCAAAATAGAAGCATATACAAAAGACTTATAGAACCACTATGTTTTTGGGATTTAACCTTGACGGAGAAGATTGACCTGTCGTGGAGGGGCAGAGAAAAACTAGAGGAAAAAACGGGAGAGGAGATATTGGAAGAGAGAGAGAACAAATGAGGATAAATGCATAATTGCCTTGATTTTCGTACCAAAAACACTCACCTGCCATCAGAATCCGAGTCCTTGATTAGTTTTTAAAAAACACTTCACACTAGTGTTTGTTGCCCTACCGAATACCTATTAAATATTTTTAACTAGTAAACACTAGTGTCTTTGGTTCGAATCATCTTTGTCCCGACAAACACACCCTTATGAAATAAATTTTGTTTTATTGGATGTTTTGAAAATAACTTAGTCTTGAGAGTACCGATATATCAAAGCTTCGAGGATTCCTAATCATCGTAGAATTCATCGGTCTTCATACCTTTTAAAAATGAAGAACTAAACAGTTTTACTAGGGTTTTTTCGAGTTTCTAAATGCATATGGGTCTTTCTATACTCTCCGAACCACCGGATTGAAAGCTAAGCGAGTTGAGGCAAGGTCTTGGTTTGTCTATGCCCAATGCTATTTTAGATGATTACTTCTTTATCAATTATCAACGTTCATAATTTTTATGTTTTGTTACCTTAATTGCATTGTTTTTATTTAAAATACTTAATTGTTATTGTTTTCTAAATCAGGTAATGTCATTGTGTTCGATACCCATCAATACTATATCCGATCCAATAATATTTGTATAGGATGTTATTTTATTGCGGTAAAACTTACCATGATCATGTGTCACCATGGGATGCACTTGTTCTATTAAGGTGAAGTATGCCACTATGTGATTGTGCATAGACAATGAAGAATTTAATATATTTTACAATCAAAAATCGTAATCCTTTACCGATGGCCTTCTAAATTAACTATAAGGTGCAATAATAATATCTTTAAAGATAAACTTTGAGATCAATCTAGCATCTATTACTCTTTAAAGAAGATAATATTTACAATACAACGTTTAGAACTTATTATCGTCTTTATGCCTTTATTATTTTGCCTTTTGGGTTGACGAATGTCCGTGTCGTGTTCATTCAATTGGTGAATCAAGTATCCTTCATATATTGGGTAGATTGATGTAATCTTATTCCAAAGATGGTTTATCTTCTTAAGGAGTAGAAAGGAGAACAAGGAGCACTTAAGGGGGACTTTAGGGATATTAATAGTAGAGAAGTTGTCTGCAAATGAGTCAAAGACAACCAAATAAGGATCGAAACCTTAATGCACGAGAATCAACATGAAGGAAATCTGTAATTTGGGTCTAGTACCACGAGTGCAATCCAATTTTTATAAACGTTGATCCCGAATTTTAGAGTGGTGTTAAGTGCACTGCAGTAAAACTACATCCATAACGGATATTTTTAATTGGTATTCGATAAAAGTCGCATACAAATTATTTATAAAAAGGTCGTATACCGATTAAAAAATGATATGGAAATTCACATGATATATACTAACTTAATTATAAATTTCTCTTTTTGTTTTCGTACAAAATCATACAAGCAACTTATGCTTATCGATAGAGTTAGTTTTTAAGGGATTGAAGAGAATGTTAAGGAATGAAATTTATATAAAAATAAAAAAAAATCAAAGGCATTGAGTTATATTATGACTAACAAAGATTGCTTTGAAAATTTAATAAAATTATTTAGATTAACTGAATCTATTAATAAATAAATATATTTTTCCCAACTTTGGCTATGAGCCCCATTACTTAAAAATAAATCAGGAAAAAAATATAAAATAAAACAAAGTGAAAGAGCGGCGTCCACTAGAGGTTGGCAGAATGCGATTGTGTTTTTCTCGTTTGTAAATCAAAGTCCTATTTTCGAAAAGACTAATTGCACAACGATAAAATTCACAAATACACGACGTTTACGGGAACTGTAGTCGTCACGGTTTCGGAAATCGTAATCGTGAAAAAATATTCACGGTCACGGTTTCTGGAACTGTGGCGGCTACGGTTTCCAATACCGTGACTTTATACATTTTATCAATATAGAGGAAGAAAACAAAAAAAAATTAAAAAATTTCTCACGGTCACGGAGCCGTGACCGTGTTAGAAGGAAAAATAAATAAATAAAAATTTGTTGTTACCTTTTCTGTCACGATCACGGAATCCTTAATCGTGACAGTCATAAATCCCGAATTAGTAGTATAATCGTAAAATTTTCAGCCTGACTTTAAAATCTCCGGTAGCTTTTCTATTCTTAAATTCATCAATTTAGATAATTGAATTAATTTGCTGACCTCTAACCGACACCCACCCATTTACTTGGACAGATCGTCCGGTGGAAGTTGCCATGATATGTTAAAAATGAAATTTAATAAAAACAAATTTATTACTTTAAACAGGAGAAAATATAAACAAAAGTCTAAACCAGATGATGACGTGTGCTGGAGACGTCAAATGATTATGTCATGCACTCATGAGTCATGGCCAAGTCAATGTCTCGTGCAGGTTGTTATCTTATCTACGCGTTGGAAGTCCAACTAAAGTATGATATATTGATATGTATCCATTTTCCATTAACTACATTATTACATTATCAATTATATACTTTATGCTCTAATATTCATCAAGTTAACCTAATTTCCACGTAATTAAATTGGATCTAGACACGTTTCAAAAAAATAAGATATAGATATAACAATATCGGGAAAAACCACTTTTATACATTTCATAAATACTTATAAATAACGTGAATAAAAGGTACTAACTTATAATCAGAAGTACTTATAAATAACGTGAATAAAAGGTGCTAACTTATAAACACCAATTCTGAAGGAAAACAAAAAGCTGAATATATATGTTAGGGTCTGTTTGGTATCTATATCTAGATATCAAAAATAAATATCGACATAAAAAAAACTCATATTTTTGTTTGGTATAATAGTATATGGATACCAAATTGATATCTTGATATACTTCTAATATACAATTTCTCTTGTTTTGATATACTCCAAAAAATAGTGGTATGAAATATGCTCCTCCTCTTCTATTTTTTTCTCTTCTAAAATATCAAATATCAATCACATAGTCATATCTTGATATCTCATATCCATATCTTGATATCTATATCTTGATGCCCATATCTTGATATCTAGATATGAATATCAAACATGCCCTTAATTTCATTTGCATCTGATTCATTTTGCTAATACTAATTTAGGTCTCCAATAATGAGTTAAAATTTAATAGAAAAGAATAACAAGTTTTAATTTTATGTATCTATTTTCATGATACTTTCTCTTTCCAATAGACTAGATATAATATTGTCTCATAAAAAAAAGTATTTATGAGTTGACCTCTCTATGTAATTTGTTTGGTATTTTTCTCCTCTGTAAAAACAAAAAGAGAAAGAAACAAGTATAAGTTTATTTCGTGATTTTTTATACAATAATCTATTATATTTAATAGTTTTATTTTTATAGACCAATTTTATGCTCCACTATAAGCCAAGAAAATAGTTGGTAGAGTTGTATCCAGCATTTTCACCGAAGATATATAATTAGCTTTTCCGAGAAACTTAACATATTTCTCTTTTTAGGAAACTAATATGATCGGCAAAAAAACACTGCAATTTCAGTGTGCAAATATGAGATATTCTCTCAATCATAGTCATCTGTGTTTTAAAATTAACTTAACGTCAAACATATATAACATTTTATTAAAAAAAAAACACTATGGACACATAATCAGAAACTGCACATATTTTAAATTAAAAGAAAAATCAAAGAGTAGAGAAGAAGCTAGAATTTCTGAACTGAAAAGGTTGATTTAGAGTCTGAGGTTGAGATCTAACCCACCGCCATTCGCCTCAGGCGGTGGTTGATCGTCAGGACGGCGCATGCGATCTCCACCGTCTAAATCGTTAAAACTCGCCGGAGAACGATGGTACCGAATTCGAGAATTATCGGTGAAATCCTCCGATTTGAAAGCCGGAATCCAGCTCAACACGTTCCGATCTTCAGTTTCTACAGTCCGATTCCTCTTTCTCCTCTTCTGATCTTCATCCTCGGATGCTCGATCTAGCTCGATCCTTTGTCGTTCGCGAGCTTCCTTGTAGTTTCTGATCAGCGTGAAGAACCTCTCGATCTTCTCGTCTTCCGTCAAAAGGTCGTCGACGACGACAGCGTCGACTGCCTCCTTGCCGGAAACGGAGACTGCTCCATCTCCTTCCATATTAAAGATCTGAGATAGATTGAAGGTTTTAGATATATTTTTAGACGGTACTCGAAGGGCGGAGGTTATGACCTTGCAAACGCTTCACTTCGAAATTTATAAAGATTAGGGCATGGACTTAGGTCAACATAGGTTTAAAAAAGACCATCTCGCCCTTATAATTTCCTATAAATATATTTTTAATAATTTAAATTTAGTAAAATATATGTAAAATAATATATTAAATAAAATATCGTAATATAAATATGTGTTCTAGACGCTAAAATTCCCTTGATAATGTTTTCGATAATCAAAATTTATCATCAATTACTAATTTAGAGTAATTTGATTCGATGTCGATAGTTATAGTTTTGGCATGACATGGGTATAAATTTTCATAATTTTTCATGAACGTCTATTATCTGTGTCTTGCACAAAATTTAATAAAAATATTATTTTTTATTTATTTCTTTTAAGTAATTATATATAAAATATTTTTTTGTCATTAGATAGAGTAGATAATAAACAATAAATATTTGTGCACTTTACATATAATATTATATAATACATTAATAAAATATCTAACTGTATAATAACTTATAATATGATTTTTCTCCCTTATTATACTGGTTCATATGTTAATATTTGTATCTATTATATAATATTATATAATACATTAATAAATATTTACTTAGGAAAAGGTCTTTGTTTTGTTGGTTGTTGAAATTTATTAAACATTCAGATTTCTTGTGGGATTCATTTTTTTGGTGAACTGGTGGTCGAAAGATTTTTTCAACACAATTAATATTTTTATCTATATTTTTATAGATTTTTTAAATATTTTTTTAATGAAAAAACTTAATTAAGATTTTGGTGGGATGTGATTAAATATTGATATGACATGTGACAGTTAGCCTTTTTTCTATGTGACACGTGGCAAAGATTGCTACTCCTATAATATATATATATATAAGATCAACTAGTGTATTACCCGTGCATTGCATGAGATTTTGATAAAAATATTATTTGTTATTATATTTCTTAAAGGGATTATATATAAACTATTTTTTTGTCATTAGATAGAGTAGATAATAATCCATAAATATTTGTACACTTTACCTATACTATTATATAATACATTAATAAAAAATCTAACCGTATAATAATTCATATTTTGATTTTTCTACCCCTTATTATACAGATTCATATATATTAATAGAAATAGTACAATGGTAACATATGGTGTTAAATTAATTGTTATATATAAATTAATTTAAGAAATAACACAATCTAACAAAAAAGTGATTGGAAGGGATGAAAACCGTAACATTTAATTGTTAAAAGTGGGTTTAATTAATTATTTTCTTTTTTTGTACTGCTAAAATTTGTTATGGATGTGATTCTAATCTGTTATACATATCTCAGGTAACAAAAAAATGATTGAAAGGGATTAATTTAATTGAGATTTGATTTTAATATTTCGTTAAATAATTTTATAATGAATAAACTTAATTAGTATCTTTTATATATAAACATTACGTTTTGATAAAATAATTTCAGTTACTATCACCAGCCGATCACTACGGTACCTCAACCGACTCAACAACAACTTAGACTTTACATGTAAGATAAAATTGTTTAATTTAAAAAGAATTATTTATATTTTTAAACATTTTTTTTTCCATGATAAAAGTTTCTGATTATAGATTTTAAAGGTATGTAGGTTTGGAAATTATAATTTGAAGTCACCTTATAAAAGAGTGATGAGTTTTTTGTTACCAACTCACTGCATATCCCTATAAATTTAATCTATTATTAAATATATTGTAATGTTAAAAACATGATTGATACAATCAATTAAATTATTAGTGTTTTAGAAAGAAAGAAAGAAAGGGGGAAAAAAGAGCATCACATTAAAAAATAACAGGTTTAAAAAATAACAATGAGTTTGGACAAATACTCAATTTATTTCCCTCCTAACAAACATTATTTTATGACTGATAGTGGTCAAATTAAAATATCATTTTATTTTTAGGTGAATTACTGAAAAACCACGCGTGAAATAGAGTCATTTATGATTACTCGATTAACATGTTATGTTTATAATTGCCGAAAATCATCCATAATAACGATTTCGTCACCAAAACAACGCTCCTCTCATTTCCGTCTAGATTTTCATTAATGGGCTCACTTTCAATAGTTATTTCTCTCAGAACTGTTAATCGATTAGATAAAATAATATAGGGTAATTTTGGATGGTGTCCATGTAGTTTGGAATTTTTCGGATTTTGTCAAGAGGTTTTGTTTAGTTCGTATGGTGCCTTTGTGTTTTCATTTTTTCGGAAAATGTCCAATTTCTTTTAAATTGTAGAGAGATGTCAACTAAAATAATTTTTTTTAAATGATAAAAAAACTTCTTTTAAAAAAAAAAGATAAAAGAGGCTAAGTATTTTGCACAAAAATTTTTTAAAAAAACTATTTTAAGTTGACATTCCTTTACATTATAAATGGAATTGAACATTTTCCGAAAAATATTAAAACACAAGGATACCATCCGAACTAAAAAATTTCTATGCAAAATCCGAAATACTCCAAACCACAGTGGCACAATCCGAAATTTTCCAATAATATACTATGGAAATGAACCGGATTTTTTTTTAAAAAATTATTTAAACCGACTTTGTTCCAAAAATAAAATATATGAACACACGAACAATGTCGTTCTTCCCTGTCCAAATCCAATCCAAATCCAATCCAACCCCAAATCCCTCATTTCATTGAATCGAGTGGTGATTGGTTCTTCTTGTATAATGAATCGATCAAGGGAGGCTTGAGTCTAAAAAGATTGACAATGGCAGAGTCTTGAGTCTCATAGGTTCAGAGGTGGAGGAGGAGTCGAGATCGATTCCCACCTTCTCGTCTTCATTTGTAGAGCCACGAGTCGAGACAAATGACTAAACGAAGTTGACGAAGAAGCCAAGACAGGAGAGGAGACATAGAAGAACGAGAGCTTGGGTATCAACCCGGCCAAAAATCAACGAGATTAGGGCCGGTATCTCTCGAAACAGTCCATGGAGGAGGGTGCCATCCTTAACCCTCACACCAACAGATCTAAATTTGGACACTTTCGTCCAAAAACAGTAGAGATTGGGTCTTCTTTTTTCCTTTAAACTCAATCTCACTTGAAATTGTTTGTGTAGGGTGGTTTGATATGTACTTTCACCAACAACGGAGTTGGGATTGAAGCTAATGAGTCTCTTCTTCTTATTCTTACTAATCTTGTTTGACGAAAACTGAACACTGAGAATAGACATGGATTTTGGATATATGTTTTTAAAAAAATGGAGAAGATGAGGAAGTTTGGTTATTTTTTTAAACATTCGGTCCGGTGCGACGGATATTAAATTATTTTTTACTTGGTTCAAGGGCTGTGAATCCAGTGAAATTGATCCTTAACTTCGCAGTGAATTTGGATAGATCTGAACCTTTATTTATGAAATTGAGGGTTAAGATTAATTTATTTAAACAAATCTACTAAATATATTAGAATTGAAGACAAATCATTCTAACAAAATCTCTCAAATCTTTGCCCTTATTTTATAAATGAAGGGTCCAGATTGTTTAACTTCACGATGAAGTTAAACAAACAACTTCACTGGAGCCAAACCTAATTATTTTCTACTTGGTTCACGGTTTAGTGGGGAAAACCATTGAAATGTTTCAAAGTGGACCCCATTAAAGAAAAATCGGTCATAAATGGAAAGGAGGTGTTATTTTGGTGACGGAGCCGTTATTAGGTGATTTTCGATAATTATGAAAAGATGGATAGGTGATTGCAAATAACTATTTAACGGGTGATTTTCGTTATTTCACTCTTTTATTATTTGTGAATATGCTAAATAGAGGTTTGTGTAGGGTAATTTGGTATGTACTTGCAACAATGGAGTTGGAGCTAATGAGAATAAATGTGGAATTTGAATGTATCGTTTCAGAGAAAATGGGAAAAATGAGAAAATTTGGTTCTTATTTTTTTCATAAAATAATTCAGTTACGGTTCAATGTATATTATTTTCTCTAATTGATTCATGGTGTAGAAAGACAAACCATTAAAAATATTGTAAAGTGGGTCCCATTAACAAGAAATTAGACAGAAATGGAAGGAAAGGTGTTGTTATGGTGACGAAACTGTTATTACGGATGGTTTCCGATAAGTATGAAAATGACGGCTGGTTGGTTGCAAATGACCCTATTTAATGGGTGATTTCCGGTAATTCATCCTTTATTACGTGTGAATATGCTAAATTGAGCTTTGAATTGTATGAATTGTTGGATTGGATTGAGAGTGAGTGCAAATCTTATCTCATATAGAGAAGATTAGGGTAATATGGCCTTCTGGTTTTAGCAAAAACAAACTAGACTTCTATTAATTTCAAATTTATTTTTAATTCTAAAAAAGATACAAAGGGAATTTGAGAGAAGTTAAAACAAGACCCTATAAATACGATTTATTTAGGTCCGGTTCGAGTTCGGGTTAGGGTTCGGGTTCTGGTTCGTTTTGTGTTAGGGTTTGTTTCGGGTTCGGGTTTGTATTTTGGATTGGATTTGAGATTTATGATATTGAAATTATCAATTAGTCTTTTTAATTTATCTTTATTTATAATAAATAAGAGGATCTAATTTGAAAAGTAAATGAGACTTCTTGATGTCATCTTTATAAAATAAAAAAAGTCCACCCTCCCATTTTATCCAAATTTATTTGCAATAATTTATTTACCAAAAAAAACAAAAAGTTAAAAGAAGCTTCAGAGCAGAAAAGCCAGAAATAAACAATGAACAATGCTAACTTCTACACCCTTTCTTTCTTCTACACTGTCAAGAAGCAATAAAATTAAGCAGTGTTAACTTTTTTGTTCATCCTCATGACCAGTGAGAAAATAATCTTTCATTATCAAGATTTCCCTACATAATTTCTTGAACACTTCTCAATATCTAGACCTTCTTGCAATGCTTGTGCCACCATCACTCCAGGCCCAATATGTCGAATATACACTATGACATGATCATCAAAGGGTTGAGGATGTGTTGTTGCGAAGTATGAAAACGCCAGCATTACAAACCATAAAAACCAGCTTCTTAAAGCAAGATTCACAAGTGCATAAGAGCATCTGTTTGCACAATCGCGGAACTCGAACCTTCTCTTAGGGGATCCAATGTTTGTCAACTTCATCTGAAATGTCCATGTATGGCTTGATCAATGTCAGAAAGAGTATGTTGTAGAAGATTGTGAAGCCGATGAGAATCAAGGCTCCGTATGTCAAGTTTGTCAACCAAGGTCCCGAAAAAAGCAAAATATTCTCCTTTCATCTCATATGGCAATTTGGCTGTCAAATTTAAAGCTGCAAAATTTAATCAAATTACACAACTTATCAAACCCAACTCCATATTACAGATTCTCATTTCCATAATGAGTGATCAAATTGTAAAACAAACCTTTAATCTTCGATTGAGGGATTGATTTCTTTAGCAGACAATCAAGTTGTTGATCTAATTCGTTCAGAGATTGTATCACCTTCTCCTTATCAAAATCGTACTTAGCTTGTGGTTCATTGTCCACTGCTATCTTCTTCTTACTATAAACAATCTAGTTATGCATATATGTGTTCCACCTACATCAATCACAAAACCAGCTTCATTTCTAAATCTTTTACCTCAAATTCGGAATGCACATCTTTAGTTTCTAAAGCTATTGTGCCAAAGAACTAAAATTACCATCTTCAAGTTTTTAATCTCATATTTACGACTTCAAATAGTCCATAATCACATTCAAGAAGACTCAGTTTCTACTAAACTGGAGTATATGATAGCTACCTTCACCAAGAAAATTATTAAGTTCATTTACACAGGTCTAAAGGCATATAAAGAAAGACAAAATGACAAGTTTACAAGTCCGTTGTGGGCCTTCTGGCAATGATATTTCTTGCGCACAAAACTAATTTCTGAATACAAACTGTATTTTTTTGGTCCATTTTTTAAATCTGAATTCACCTTTTTAAATTTACGTATAAGATAGTCAACTATTGCCAATCAATCTCCTCCTCATTCTTCTACAACCCTTCAAATTTACTCAATTTCAGCAAAACCCATCACCCCAGTCGATCCATCATCAACAAAGAAAGTGTGGAAGTTGGACATTTAGCAAGCAACTGGTTAGGGTTTTCAGTTTTCCATGGGTAAGTCAGGGGGAATTGATTACTGGTGGAGATGGCAAGTACCTGTTTGCGCTTTGATAATTGCTCTCCCTGCTATAATCTGTGGGATTTGGATAAAGAAGAAGATGAAATCTAATAGTCCTTTAGGATATGGCTGTTTGTGGATTCCTTGCTGGAAAGGGCTAAACCCTAAATGGCTTCTTCTTTATAGAGCTTTGGTGTTCTTCACCATGGCTTGGTTGCTTTACCAGGAGGTTGTTCTTGGAGGCCTTTTCGCCTTCTACTTCTACACACAGTATGATCTCCTAACTCCTCTTTACTCGATTAGCAGTTAAGAGTAATTTCTCTGGTATAATTGTATAGTTGCTTCTTAAAAAGGGGGATTTTGTAGTATAGGTTAGTGTCGGGTCTGTTTTCTGTGAGATTGCCATCAATTATTAAAATTGGTGCTGAAAACCAGATGATTTTTTGCTTCCTGAAGAAATTCGGTGTGGATTAATTTGCAAAAATGGAGTATTTTGCTGTCGGCATTCTGGGGATTTATGAAATTTCAAGTAGTATCAAAGACGATGAGAAACGAAATAGTTGATTAAAAATTGCCATTGTTGTCTTCAAGTTCTTGCTTTGTGTAGGACTTTCTGTAGAAAAACATTCAATTGATGAAATTGAAATTGGTATGCAGGTGGACATTTGCATTGGTTATGCTTTACTTTGCGGTAGGTCTATCATTGTTCCTCAGACTTATAGTGTATAAATGAGTTAATTTCTGGTGTTTTTCATAATCCTTAAATAATTTTTCATAAATGATGACACATGTTTCTTTGTGTTCAACTATACATGTAGGTTGGCACCATCATATCTGTTCATGGATGCTGGTCGTATGCAGAGAGAGGTTCGCTTAAAGAAGAGAAAGATGAATTCCTTAACTCCGAACCAGAAGGGACGAGGTTACCTACTAATGCAAGTTTTGTTCCAAGGGAGAAAGCCTCGAGCAATTTGCAAAAACATGAGCGAGCCGGATTTTTGGGTTATCTTATGTACACAATATATCAGGTGCTGCTCTCTATTGCTTGCTTTTCTTAAGACCTATATTGGTCTATTTTTATGTAGATGTTGATGATCATGATCTAAACAAGAGCAATTTATACAGAACTTGAAATTGGAGAGTTGGCTTAAGATTTCATATCAGAAACTTACTCTTTGAACCTTTGCTCAGATTTCGGCTGGTGCAGTTATCCTTACAGACATAGTATTTTGGTGTGTTCTTGTTCCAATGGAATCAGGAGGAAAGGGGTTTAATGTCACCCTTGTGAGTTTTCTTCCGTGCTATACATATGTTTGTTATTTGCAGACTGACATAGTTTTCAGCATAGTCTTACCAAAAGCTATAAACTAACTTCATCTTTGCATTTGTCCTTATCAGTTGATTGGATTCATCCACTCCCTAAATGCTGTATTCTTGATCATAGACTCTGCTCTCAATAATCTTGTGAGTATCAGAATCTATATCCTGATTGTTGCTTGACTTCTTTTACGATTTGCATAATCTTGTCCAACTTATACGCTTTTGAATCAAATCTACAGCCATTTCAATGGTTCGGCTTCACCTATTTTGCATTATGGAGCGTGGTTTACATTGTTTTTCAATGGGTTCTTCATGCTTGTGGTTTCTCATGGTGGCCATACCCTTTCCTCGAGCTTTCAACTCCTTTTGCGCCATTATGGTAAATACAACTAAACACAACCGTCATGCTACATGAACATATTACGAATATATGAAAGAACTCATTATCCTGGAACTATTTGCAGGTATATTGGGTTGGCCATTTTCCACGTCCCATGCTATGGAATCTATATACTTCTTATGAAGGTAAAGTTAGCTCTTTCAAAATTGTTCCCGAATGCGATCAGGAGATTGTCCTAACATTCAAGGAAATGTATCATTGTTACTTTATTGGCAAACTGTAATCATACAAACAGAATCTTCATCTGCGTACTGATAGTGAAAAGCATTGTATGTATGATCTTGTGCCCCTCCCTGTACAGTATTCAAAACTCTCCACATTGCTTGGGAGTGAGGCTTACCGAAACAATTGGGTGCCCCAGTTGAATATCAATTCCCAATTTATCTAAGGGCCTGTTTGTTTCCCATATCCTAATATCAGTATATCAGATATGGGTATCGATATTGATAGATTGATATCTATATCTGATTTGAGAATTAAAATCTGAGCAAGGTGCTCTGATGCATTAAACAAGCAACATGAAATCTGCATTTAGAGAAGTACACAAATTGAGAATTAAAATATGAATGTAAGCCTAAGGATTGTCGTTAACAGTGTTAGACATATAGAAGCGGCATTTAGAGGAGTACACAGACTGGTAAACGTGGGAGGGAGACAAAGGGTTTGGAGGGAGAGATGTGATACCGGTCAATTTCTAGGATATCAAAATCAATATAAAAGTAAAGTATGGATATATGGGTATATCAATTTGATATACATATGAATGTTATCAAACACGGATATGAATGTTATCAAACACGGATATGAGATACTTGATATCCATAGACATGGGTATGATATCTAGATATGGGAAACATACAGGCCCTAAATCCCAAGCCCAAGATTACTTGATATCACTCAATTATCCACGATTGTATACAAATATCTTATTTCTCTAACAAAAAGCATTGAGTCCCAGATATACAAGAAACCCTAATGAAGTGCATGCAATTTCGTGCAATGCAGTTGAAATATATGCCACAAATTTATCGACAATGTATGGATCAGATTCATCGAGCATTATAGAAGCAAAAGATCATTCAGCATTAAATTAACATCGAAATTTCAAATTGGTTTCACAAAAAAACTGACATTCATCATTGTAACTTGAACATAGTGAAATCTAAAATCCATAACACAAATCTAAATCAAAACCTCAGAACAACAATTCTACTCAAACATCAATCACCACCGGCCTTCTGGTAAACGTAGGTAAGACCGCACTTACCACAGTAATGACGATCGAAGTGGTTCGCCATGAAAGTACCGGCACCACACTCGGCGTTGGGGCACTCCTTCCTCAACCTCTGAACCTTTCCAGAATCATCCACCTTGTAGAACTGGAGAACAGCGAGCTTCACCTTCTTGTGCTTGTGCTTGATCTTCTTTGGCTTGGTGTAAGTCTTCTTCTTCCTCTTCTTCGCGCCACCACGGAGGCGGAGAACCAGGTGGAGGGTCGATTCCTTTTGAATGTTGTAGTCGGCGAGGGTACGACCGTCCTCTAGCTGTTTGCCGGCGAAGATGAGACGCTGCTGGTCCGGTGGGATGCCTTCCTTATCCTGGATCTTCGCTTTCACATTGTCGATGGTGTCGGAAGATTCAACCTCTAGGGTTATGGTCTTCCCAGTTAGCGTTTTCACAAAAATCTGCATTTTCGCAATTCGGCGCCTCTGAGCTCTCTGAGAGTTAGGGTTTTTTTTCCTTGGCTTGACTGTCTATATAGCTTTCATCCTCCCTCCTTAAATTACTAAAAACTCCCTGCTCTCTCTTCACATTTGGGAAAGAAAAGAAAAAAGTTTATTGGGCCTGAACCGATAATTGGGCCTGAAGACTTCCATCAGTTAAGACTAGTCTCAGACATTCCGGCGCCTATGCGCCACCGAAAGAGGAAACCGGCGGAAATCAGCCATGGCGGAGATACAAGAGAGAGATAAGACGGAGAAGGAAAAGTGCAATTTTTGGGTGGCGAAGAAAAGAAGATTCTGCTCAATTTCTCCTTTGGATGGTTCCTTGTTTGTATTATTCTCTTCTTCTTCTTTTCTGTGAGATTATGTTTTTATGTTCTACAGCCGCTTTGCTATTTGCTAATATTGGTGTGTTTGAACCTTACTATTAGGTTTTGTGGAAACCATCTAAAGAGGGAAGATGGCCAGTGGGTACCTTGCTCAATTGATCCATCCCAGTTATTCACTTTCCCTTTCCCTTTCTATACTGATTACTAAAAACGAGATATTTAGAGTTTTTTGCTCATACATTTCAGTTTTGGTTGGTGTGTGTTATAGTTCTGTGTTAAAAGAGAAGTTGGAAAAGCATATAAAGAAATGCCCGTCTGTCAAACAAGCTCGATCTTTGTCAGCTCAGCCTTATTATCACAAGGGTATTAATTGTGCCCATGATTTGAAAGAAGGTGAGGAAGAAGAAGATTTAATTTCTGATTTAAAGAGGAAGGCCGTACATAGTATGACAGCTCTTCAGTTCACCAACTTATTAAACAAAATCAAGACTACTCATGAAGCCATTTGTTGCAACATCCCGGATTCTTATAAATCCCCAAATGCTTGTGATATGTGGATCAAAGGAGAGGTTGACCGGTATGATTCTCTCTTTTACATGGAACATAGAATGTATAGTATATTAGTATGCTTTTCTTAAGCTCAGGAACAAGCATGGTAGAAAGGCGAACTCATAACATTATTTACAGAAGTAGGCCATCTTGTATAAGTTACACTAGTTTTGTGAAGGGTGACACGATCAAATAACTTACGTGTGCAAATGGTTCTCTTGGTTGTTTGCTTTATGCCCAAATCAAACAGTAGTAACCGTTGAGTTTCAGTATTTTGGGTTGTTATTATCATGATTTGGGTGACATAAGCATGGTAGAAAGGGGAGCTCAAAACATTATTTGCAAAAGTAGGCCATCTTGCATAAGTTACACTCGTTTGGTGAATTGTGACACAAGCAATTAACTCATGTGTGCGAATGACTCTCTTAGTTGTTTGCTTTATGCCCATATCAAACAGTAGTTGTTTTGGGTTATTATCATGTTTGATCAGTTATCTATGCACATAAAGTAGACCTTATTGTATTTATCTACTTGTTTTGGGTACAGCTGATTCAGGGTTGCTTAGATGCTTTGCTTTCTGTTTATATAATTGTTTGTTTGTTGCTGGCAGGAAGATACCTTATGAAGAGAAACATGTCTTGCAACAGGCGTCAATTCTTGGGAATCTAGAGGAATTTGGGGTGTTGAAGAACTCTTCAAAGATTTCGCAAGGGGATAACTTTGACTCCTCACTATCACCTGAGGGTCAAAATGATGTCCCTGCAGTTATTGAATTCGGAGCTGGGAGGGGTTACTTGACTCAAACACTAGCAGATTGTTACGGGATCAAGAGGGTCATTTTAATTGAACGGAGGGCATACAAGCTGAAGGTTAGTAAGATCTTGGATGTTTTTTCACATGGATCTGAACATGAGAGTTGTTTGAGCAGCTTTTAAACTAATTTGAGAGTCTAAACTACCACTTGATAATATGTCACTTCTAGGCAGACCGGAGCCTGAGACAGAAAGATCAGTTGCAGTTGGAACGCTTAAGAATTGACAGTAAGGCATTTACAATAGCTTATTTTGATATTGATGAACTATTATTATGGATTACGAGAGGAGATGGAGTAATGGATTTTGCTTATATTTTCACAATTTTCAAGACCTGTTGCCTGCATTAGCTGCCTGTATAAATGACAATGGACATGGATTATTCTTATTACTTTTAGCGATCCTTTTGATCTTAATCTTGGGAGTTTGAGGAGATTAGGCAACAGGCCCAACTTCTAGTAAAAAGCACTCCTAAGTCAACCAAGTTGAAGTGAGATTCTATGGTATTTAAACTCATAGGTGCATCCTGAGTCCCAGATATGATATTGATACTCGTATTGTTAACGTGCTAGTTGAAATAACCTCCAATAATCTTGCAATCGCTATAAACTTCATAGAACATCAACAGTTTTTGTTCCAAGTGGCTGTTATCGTGTCATGATATGGTGTGATGTTTGTATGAACAATGCAGTTGAAGACTTAAACCTTAACGCTGTGGAGTCACTGAGGGGAGAGTCATACCTGGCCATTGGCAAACATCTGTGTGGACCTGCAACAGGTGCTTCAAATTGTTCCATTTTATTTCTAATAGGATAAGTTGGTACTCTGATATTTGAAATTTAACGGTTATAACTGTGGATGTTACAGATTTAACACTAAGATGCTGTCTCACCGATAATAGCACTGAGCTAGGCAATAGTCCTCGGTTATGTGGGTTGGCCATAGCAACATGTTGCCATCATCTTTGCCAGTGGAAACACTACACAAGTGACCCATTTCTCCTATTTTGCCCCTTATTTGTCTATAACTTTATGTACTCTTTTCTCATTATACACTTTGGAATTGACAGATAAAGCTTATCTATCAACTTTGGGGATCAGCAAAGAAGATTTCCATGCAATGACTTGGTTCACTAGCTGGGCAGTAGACGCTAAACATGACTCGGTTGTTGGACTTGCTGAAGACAGTGAAACATTAAATCACATGTAATGCCTTTTATTCCACCTACTTAAAATAATTTCATTTAGTCTAAAAAAAGTCACTTATCGCACGCCTCAAAATTGTTGGGTTTCAGTGGTAATGAAGATGAATATGATGAGAACTCAAGTGGGTTAGAAGAGATCAAGAAGATGAACGCATCGGACAGAGCTTCTGTGGGGTTCATGTGCAAGGATATCATTGACATGGGGAGACTTATGTGGATTAAGGAGCGTGAACCGAAAGCTGCTTTTGTCAACTACGTGCCTAAAAGCGTATCTCCAGAAAACCATTTACTTGTAGCCAAGCGTTGCTGCAATCACAGCTGAATTGCTCTCTGTTGACAAGCTTTGCAGTTTAAGGTTTTGATTGACTACTGAGTTTAGAAGGAGTAGAGTGACAATTTTGTATGGTTATATGGTTGAGTAAGAAAGGTTATTGACTGTGCCCATGAATTAGAAGAACAAAAAATGTAAGCTCTGACATTTTATGAACTAAGGTGCTTGCTGGAAGAACAGTTTCTCTGATCAATTTGTATTGACTATGAATTCCATCTTGGGCACGATGTTTTGACTGGCTTGTGCAAAGGTACTCGTCTTTGTTTGGCGATTTTGTGTGAAATGCATCAAATTTATGCAGTCAAAGTTTATGGGATAAAGATATGGAGTCATTGAGAGGAGTGTCTTACCTGTCCATCGGCAAACACCTGTGTGAGTCTGCAACAAGTGCATTAGAGATAAGTTAAACTAATCCATTTGAACCAAGTCAAAATTTCCACGATTAGCTCCTTCTTGTTTCCTTCATTTTGCCCTTTTTCTTTAAAGGCGTCTGTCAAAGACTCGAAATGGGCCTTCCTTCCTTGGGCACAAAGATATTAATGATGGCGTCATGCTTATGGCAACCGGTGGTGGCTCAAACATGGACATAAATATTTGTATGAATATCCAAATATTTAACTTTTGAAGAGGATTTAATTATTCAATGTAGGTACATGTAATATTGTGATTTTTTGTAATGCATGTAGTGAGTATATGTATTTAAAATTTATATTTATTTTAAAATGTTAAGATATAGATAAACTTATCATTATTACAATAAATTTTATCTCAATTAATATAATATAATCACACCTCTTTATATCAAATAAATATTTATGTCAGTATTAATAATTAAAATTAAAACTACAAATAATATTAATATTTTACAAGAAATTTTATTACAATTTATGTAATATAACCAAAACCACCCCTTATTTGAAAACTGATTTTATAATTAAAATTTATATTAAAATTTTAATTAACGATCAATGAATAATAATTAATTTATATAATTTTTTTTAATAAGAATTAAATAAGAAAGTAACGACTTAGATAATAAATAATAGATAGAGATTCAACTACTGATATAAATCTTTATTTTATTTATCCATAACATTACATCAAAAAATTTGGTTTTTAGTGTAAAACTTTAATAGATTAAGATATAATTTTATAATAGATTAAGATCAACCTTTAATAGATTAAGAAATAGCCGTGACAAATAAATTTGAACCAGGGACTTCGTAGGGGAACGGAGAGACCCAAACCCAATTCGGCCATAGACTGGCGGTGTAATCCCCTTTCAGACTTTCACACCCTAATCGCTTCTTCAACTGTTTGATTCCTCGGTTTGTGCAACTTCCAATCGAGATCGTCAGCCGCCTTTACCTTCTTTTTGGCTGACGATCAGATTTCTCCCCCAATTCGGCCAGGAACCCTAGAATCGTAGTTCACCGCTTAATCACTGGATTCCTCTCTCTCTATCTTCCGTCAACGCTAAATCTTTAGATCCGGTCGATTTCGTTCCTCCGACAACTTTTCAATCCAATCTAGAAAAAAAAATAATATACAATGGATGATTGCTGTGCTGTGTGCGCCGAACCTCTCGAGTGGGTGGCTTATGGGTCTTGTGCTCACAAGGATGTGTGCTCCACCTGTGTTGTTCGTCTTCGTAATGTTTGCGAAGATCGATGTTGCTGTATCTGCAAAACGGAATGCAATGTCGTCTTCATCACCAAGGTTTCCTTTACTATTTATATATATCCATGCTCGCTTGTATATTACTTCTGGTTGCATATTTTTCTTATCCATTAGTCCGTTGGATTTGATAGATTAGGTTTGTTAGAAATCGTTGATGGGGACTGCACTGGTTATAAAAGGTTGATATCATATCAATTTGTTTCCCTATTGTTTGCAGGCATTGGGAGATTATACCAGAAATATTGACTTCTCATCCCTTCCAGTAGATGTAAGGGAAGGAAAAATTGGATCTTACTGGTATCATGAGGCCACTCAGGCCTTTTTCGATGATGTTGACCACTACAGGATGATCAAGGCAATGTGCACATTCTCATGTAGTGTATGTGACAAAGAGGAACATCAGAATGATGGTTCTAGGAGAAAAGCTAATTTCCGGAACCTTGAACAACTAAAGGGTCACTTATACCATAAGCACAGGCTAGTGATGTGCCGCCTTTGTTTGGAAGGCAGGAAGGTGATACTTGAAAATCTGTTATGGAATTATATACTATTTATCTTTGGTGGCTTATAATTTGTGGATACCTTACTCTTTGACTATTGGCTATTGCTTATGAAATTCATCTTATTTGTAGACGGTTTAAGTTGACTGCTAAGAATGATTGTTTTGATCCTTGTTTTATCTATGATTTTGTGTTCGAGCATTTTATTATCATGAGAACTTCGTTTGCAATCAGTAGAAAATCCTGATACACATGTGGCAGCATATTTATACAAGAAATTTGCTTCCTTAACTGGTTATGGTAGTTGCCGACAGTCACATATTGAGGCTCATTTTTTGTGGTAATATATGTGATGACAGAAGCCATTGGTCTTGTACAATGTTGTATTGTGTCATCTAGTTATTTTCCGGTACAATCTAATAGCAGATGGGATGATACTGGACATATTTTTTCTTCTTTGATGTTCGGTTCATATATAATGTTTGATATTTATATTTGTGTACAGCATACAAATGAAATATGCGTTCTTCAGTATTGAAAATGTGAATTCAACCTTTGAGAATTTGATACTGCCATGATTGAACTATCACACAGTTAAATGTCTTCATCAAGTAATATGTTGCTTGATGAATATTTGAATTCCACTTTGAGCATTTGATATTGCAGGGTCAAAATATATTTTTCTAACCGTCCTTTTTGATATTGTATTGGAGTAGGTTTTTATTTGTGAACAAAGGCTTTACACTAAAGCACAGCTGAATCAGCATATAAACACTGGTGACTCCGAGGTTGATGGCACAGAAAGTGAAAGAGGTGGATTTATGGGCCATCCCACGTGTGAATTCTGCAGAAATCCGTTTTATGGGGATAACGAGCTTTATGTACATATGTCAACCGAGCACTACACTTGCCATATCTGCCAAAAGTGAGATATTGTGGTTATACAATGCTCAAATAATGATTTTTCTCGGGATTTGATTGACTACCTCGTGATAAGAAATATGTGTTGATTTTTATCGCTCTTTCTATTGGTTGCAGGCAGAACCCCGGGCATTATGAGTATTATCGGAATTATGATGACTTGGAGGTAAGAAGTGAACTCTTTTACTAATATCTAGGACTTTTTACTCCATCAGGATATCCTTTTTACAGAAATAAATCTATTGCTGCAGTTACACTTCCGTCAAAATCACTACTTGTGTGAAGATGAAGGATGCCTTGCAAAGAAGTTCACAGTGTTTCAGTCTGAAGCTGAACTTAAGGTTACATTTGCATTGACTGTTTGATTAATGAGGACTTCACTATTGTTGTTCTGGCTTGCTATAATGTTTCTTATGTTTAAATGGCTCCCTTATATATTTCTGCTCTTACAATGCAGAGGCATAATACTTTGGAACATGGAGGCCGCTTGTCAAGATCAAAGCGTAATTCTGCTCTACAGGTCTCTTTCTATACTTTTGATCATTGGTTATCTTTTCCTTTCTATAGCTGCATAAACTCTGGGGGGAGCTAAATGCTAATTTTCATGCTTGCTCTAATCTATATTATTGACATTTGTATTTTTGCTTGTAGATACCTACCAGTTTTATATATAGAAGGTCCCATGAATCAGGACCTCGGCGAGGAAGGGGAAGAAACTTCAACCAAGATTCTTCTCCGGAGAGTCAACTTAGCATGGCTATTCAAGCTAGTTTGGAGAGCGCTAATCCAGGGAGTAGTAGGTTACCTGATCATCTTCCATCATCTTCTACTGCACATCAGATCCCTGCTGATGAAGACATAAGCCTCATTGATCCTCTTATTCCGCCCTTTGAATCACTGGGGACCGATTCAGAACCTCCATCAAGGTACCTTCAGGCCTTATCACACAACTACAACAGGAGTGGATCTATTCAAGAATCTTCCTTCCCCCCCCTTTCTGTACCACCCACCAATGGACAACAAAGACAACAGCAGGATGGAATTGGCTTGCCCCAGAATACAATGGCTGCTCGCTTGCGTAAGAAAAACAATACAACTAGGACAAATGTTGCCCAAGCTTGGTCTGCTCCAACCCGTGGACCCTCCTTTCCATCGGTTAGTTCAGTATATACCCGACCCACAGTTCCTGGTTCTAGCCAAACAAACATTGTGACACCTACTGTGCCGTCTACGACTAGTTATGCTAGCTCTGTGCATGCTCGACCGGTGATTAATAATGGACTTAGTTGGGGTGGATCCTCGAATTCTAGGAACCCTAGTGGTAATGGTAAGATGAAGCACTCAAAATCTGGTTCAAACCTGGGGGAAAGTGGAGCTTTTGACCCTGTTACCGATTTCCCTCCAGTTTCTATTGCGCAAACTCAGAAACCGTCTAGTTCGGGTTCTGGTACTGGTGGTGGTAGTAGTAGTAGCCAGGCCGTTAAAGTAGAAGATGTTCAAACAGCAAACAAGTCATTGGTAGAGAGGATCCGAGCTGCACTTGGCCATGACGAGAATAAGTATTCTTCTTTCAAAGATATCTCACAAGAATATAGGCAGGGATCTGTAGACACAATGAACTACTTGGAGTATGCCAAGCAATTTGGGTTGCTGGAACTTGTTCCTGACTTGGCTAGGCTGTTGCCTGATCCTCGGAAGCAGAAGGAGCTTGTTGATGCTTACAATTTGAGTTTGCAAGGTAATAGATCAGAAGAAATGTTTTGGGGCAATGACAGTATTCCGTTGAAGGAAAAGAAGAACAACTCTAAATCAGCTAAAGGGAAGAAGGTGATAAGCTCTGAAAGCAGCAAGTCAAAGGATGTTTTAGCGGATAACATGCTCGAAACTGTAAGAAGATTGCAATCTAGTTACAAGAATACTGAAGGCGAGGTTGAGGTGCTAGATAAGGATGGATATCGAACCTCAAAAGAGAGGCCAATTCAAGTGGGCGTGTCTAACCAGGGTTCCTCTAACTCTAGGGCACAGAACGAGCTTCCTTCTAATGGTGGCAATAGTAAGACATCTGGAGATGGAGGAGGAGGAAGTGGAAAACGAGGTAAGAAAACATCAAAGTTTCACAGAATTCGTTTGGGCGATGGATCAGCAGCAGCTCTTCTTGATCTGAGAGATCCTGCTAACGATGCAAACCAAGATTCAGCATACGATGCATCAGATGGTCAGGGTTCATCAGGGTTACCTGTTCGTGGAGTATGGCGAACCGGAGGTGGTCAGAAACTTTTTGGGACAGTAAAGAAGTAAAAGTTCTTTTGAAAATTGCTCAGCACTAAGTCAGATTTTGTTTGTCAAGCTTTTGGAAGTTGAAAAATCTTTTTCAAGTTTATTTTGGGTCAGAAATCTTTTGGGAGTATAACTGTATAATAAGTCAGAATTTGCTTGTCAAGGTACAACAAATGGGGATCACTATTTTGAAAATACAGGGGTTGGAGAAACAAAGTTTGATCAGATAGTCGGATTTTGTTGGATTATATGCCGAGTACCCAGTTTTCAGTTTTGCTTGTTTTTTGTGAAGCTTATTCTTGCCACATTGTCAGTACAAGGCATGTATGTTTTCTTTTCTTGTGCTTGCTCTTTCTTCTGGGATTACGTCTGTGAACGACTACTTATCAACTATTCTAAGTAAAGAGCGAAGAGAATATCAACTATTCTAAGTAAAGAACGCCAAGAGAAGATTAAGGGAAGAGGGAACATATGTCTTTGGTAAAAAGGGAAGGGGTAAAGCAAGAGAAAATCAATGATTTTGTAGGTAAATAATGGAGGGAGGTGATCTAAGAAAACAAAAATTCCAACGGTTGTGTTAAGTATATTGAAAAACCCATTAAGAACTTAGAAATCTGGAGACCAAGGAAAGTCACGCTTTTGACGATGTATCTTAAAAAGATGCAAAGACTGATAGTTAGAAATCCTCGAAGGAAGGGAGAGTTGATTCACGTTGCATGGAAACCTCCCATGCATGGAGCTGCTAAGTTAAACACTGACGGATCGGTTTGCACCGACTTGGGCAAGGCGTTTGCTGGAGGTTTAATCAGAGACGAGTACGGTAGATGGATGAAGGGATTCAGTTTCAATATCGGCTTGGTTTCAGTCCCCATGGCAGAACTATGAGGTTTGTTTACGGGTCTATACATGGCTTGGGACATGGGCATTTGTAAGCTCGATGTGGAGATTGACTCGAGTTTGGTTGTTAAACTTGTCAACAATATCATATCACCATCTCACCCGCTTTTTAGTCTGGTGTTACAATGCCAATGCTTCCTACGTAGAGATTGGGTCATCCAATTTTGACACGTACATCACGAAGCAAATGGTGCGGCGGATTGGCTTGCGTCTTTTGCTTCTTCTTTTCCTTTAGGTGTTCATTTCTATAGTGATCCTCCTTTGGATCTTATTTCTCTAATGAACCATGATACCCGCGGCGACCCAAAGGTACATCACATGTTAGCCGTTTTCTTAATTTATTATAATAATACGGGTTTATATTAGGCCATTCTCCGCCGCACTTACCAAAAAAAAACATTGCTTTTGACGATAAATTCTTTATCTAAATCCGTTATAAACACACTTCTTTAAAAGGTAAATAATAGAGGTAATGAAGTACTTTGAAAAGAAACAGTATCACAATCTCAATTCACAAATCATATATGCAATAATAAATCAAACCATTATAGCTAGGGATCACCCAATCCTTATATTAGGATGAAGATTAGCCATACATGATTGAATATAAACCATAATATATATATATATAAAATAAAAAAAGGACATAAACTCACAATTGTTTGGTTTTGGCACAACGAGGCGAACCTTCTACTCTAAAGCTACTTGACGGCTACGAGAATCAAGGCAAGAGTGGAGGACGAGATTTTTGAGATATTAAATCCTAAGGTTGATACATGCTTATATATGGTAAGAAGGACGGAGTCTAGGGTTACAAAATATATCTTTTCCAAAGATAAGATCGAAAGATATGTTTACAATCTTCTACGTAGTCTAGACGGCATAAAGACGGCTTGCATACCGTTTGGCATCTCGTTTGGGCCCGGACTAGACTAGGATGATGAGGCCCACTTGTAGGGTGAATATGGGCTCCAAAAAACTTGAGACATCTTGGGATGCCGTCTCACAAGCCATCTGGCTTGCAATGAAGCTCTGGTCTTGAATCTTCTCTTCGGGGCTTCTTCGAGGGACTTTGTGTTGCGGTTCCTCATCCATGAATGATCTTCTATTCGGTTGTGAGTTCAAGGAGGACGTATTTTTGGCACATCTAATGCCGGAAATGACTTAAACACACAAATGCCAAGGTAGATACCGAAATATGAAAAGTGATAGCTTTCTATAGAAATAGTAACGTATGAGAGAACAAATGATGTATGAAATGCATGATTCTAAAGGTTATATAATGTTTCATTTGACACTCATCAAAATACCCCATACTTAAACCTTGTTCGTCCTCGAGTAAGATCATGTCATACACCATACTATTTCCAAAACAGGTGAATATCTCATTTAAGAGGAAAACAAACAACTCAAAATATGTCATCAAAGCATCAATCATAGTAACAGGATAGCTAATGAATCATAGCTTTCCAAAACGCTCATGTATAATGTGTATGCTCTCAATCTCACAAGAAGGTGAGCACTTGTGGTCCAATAGTGTTGAAAGTATAGAAGTCCGACGTCCATTTTCCATTTCTATTTCAGTCTTCGTTTCAGAGTCATGTAGCTAGGGCGCTTGTCAAAAAGATGAACAATTAGGGTTTGAAGCCAAGAAAGACACAGTTCTAGTTTTTTCAGCCGCCGTTAAATGAATTGTTGGACATAAGGGATTGACAATCTCAGTTTCTTTATCATCATCAATCTCATAGAGATCCGGAGGTCGCCAAATGGATTGGAGGTTAGAGGTTGTGACGGGTCGTTTGGATTGGGATCTTGGGAGACCATCTCTTTGTAAGACGGAGTGCTATTAGTGATATGTTGTAACTGGGGATTGACATTGGTGACATGAGCATGTTTTTTCTCAGTTGTGTCTTTCATGGGAATGGAGGTCACAAGAGATGAGTGAAGCACAATAGTTGGTAAGGAAGATATTTGTGGATCCTTGGGAAGAAGCGGGGATGACGTATGATCCACAACCATACTCATCAATGCAACAAAAGAAGATCAGGGTGGATCTCCCCGACGAAGATTCCATATCGGTGATCCCAAGGGGAATGAATCGGCCGAGAAAAGGAGATCGGTTGCGGCGACGACAAAGTTATTTTTTACTTAGTACTTTTCAGCATGATTTTTCTTATTACCCGGAGCATTTGGTTCTTTAGGAACAAAATCATCTTCAACAATGAGTTAATCGGACCCTTAACTTTGATGAGGACGATTATGACATAAAACCTCTACAAAAAACAATAGTAATACCAAACGGGAAAAAACAATATTAAAACGAGAAAAACTAAAGTCTGGCTTTCACAAACTCAACTTTAATTGATCTAAACTTGATTCAAGGGTGTCTTCCATCGGGTTTGTGATTCGAAACCACAATAAAAAGGTTGTGCTAACAAAAAGAGAGAATTGGACAAAGTGCCTTAGTTTACTAATTTGAGTTAGTGTATATCCCATCTATATAATTTCTATAATTTAGTTAGTAAATAACATAATAAAATATATAAAGACTTATTTGCCCTTTATAATAAACGAGAATGTTGTCATGGACAATCGATATGACAACAATCGATCTCTGATTGGTAGACTCTCCCCCACCCTAATACCAACCAAACAAGCTGAATCTCACAATTTAGTATTCTTTTTGAAAATTATAAATATACGTTAATTATGATACTTGAATCTTCTTTTGTACACTAATTTTCTTGTACAAGAATTATTGTAACTACTTTTCTTGTACATGTTTATTGTATTGTATAAAGTAACTCAAAAATATTAGTAGATTATTTTTGTACACAATTTTTTTGAATATTTCTTGTACCTGAAACTCATATGCAAGAATCAAATACAAAATCTTGTAACATACTAAGAAAAGTTGATATATTAAATAAGGATAAATTAGCCAATTCATCAATAAAATGCTATATACTTATTTATTTATTAACTTCAATTCGGTATTAAAAGTGGAAGCTTATGCTCTCAAAATCGAGGTTGACAATTTGTGTGTCATTCAAGCACTCCAAGGTACTTGGAGTTTTATGTGGAAGGTCGAGATGATCATATTTGACTCCATGTTGGATCCTTGGGTTTTTCGATGAAGTCCTTATTAGGCAATTCTACAAAAAAAAAAAATTTTGTTGCTGACCATTTGACCCACTTGGTAATCTCGACCCCTAGTACCAATTTTTCTAATGATCCCGAACTTCGTATTCTCACCCGCAAGGATGCTCTATGTTTCTAACCATCGATGACGATGACAATTACGATATTAAACCACCACTCAAGGACAATAATATTACCAAAAGAAAAAAGAACACAATGTTAAGTGGAAAAACCAAAACCTAACTTTCATAAACTTTAACTTTGATTGATCCAAACTCGATTATGGGGTAAAAGTTTAAGCCTCGAGTCCTATTGAAACCAAGAAATATAGGCCTGCCTGCCATCCACATCGGAATAAATGGAGTTTTCCAAAAAAAACTACTAGTGGAGGATGCCAAAAAAAAAAATTCAATTCGGTAATAAATGCTTAAACCTTTACTCTTAAACCTGACTTACAAGAAGCTATCATATTGCAGATCGAAATCAAATGTGATAATTTATGTGTTATCATGTTGTGGGAGATAGAGATTATCCGACCAGAATGAATATTTGTTTTTTTGACTATGTCTAGATCGTACATGTATTTAAAAAATTATCGGTATTGTTGATCATTTGACCCATAAAAATAAATAAATAATAAATAAAATATAGTCAATTCATTTAGTTTTTTTTTTTTTCTTTTCCTTTCCCTCATTACTGTCATCGTAGGAGTTTTTGCAGGTGTAGCCGTTTAGGAGCACTAAACCCTTTCTGGGATTTTAGGTGTTCGATAAGTTCAAAGCCTTTTGAACTTAGCAACTGCTACAAGCCTACAAATCTCCCATCGCCGTTCTTCACTGTCCGTCATCCACTTTGAGGGAATAAACACATTGAAAGAAAAGAGAGCCGTCAACAATGGCGGATTCGAGAGAATGGAGGTTGGAGAGGAGTCAATACTTCGGAGAAATATCAGCTATCTGCTTTCTCCCACTCCCTTCTCACTTCTCTCCTCTTCCTTATCTCCTTGCTGGTACTTATCTCTTTAGCTTTGAATACTGCAAATATGGCGAATCGATTGCTCAAGTCTGTAATACATTTGAACTTAGTTTAATGTTCTCTTATCTTTCTTAACAGGAACAGGATCACAGATTTTGCTGTTTGACATAAACTCGGGGAAATTGTTGAAATCATTTGACGTGTTTGAAGGTATACGCGTTCACGGAATTTCGTGTGGCGCTGTGGAAGCAGTTGAAGATCAACCATACGCCCCAGCTACTGCTAATATAGCCGTTTATGGAGAGAGGAGGGTGAAACTATTCGTCCTGCGATTTGACTTGGTGTCAAACTCTGAAGGTCAATTTGATGCTCTTATTGATATGGCATTGTTGCAGTTGCTGCCTAGATTTAGTCAGTGGGTCTTGGATGTTTCCTTTTTGAAGGTGAATTGGAAAATTATTATATTAAAAGCATCATTACTGGCTTGCCAATGTCTTATTGTATCTGTTCTTTCTGACTTTAGTGTTGATGGTTTTGAAGGCTAAAAATGCAACTTCTGAAGATGGATGCCAATGCCTTGCTGTAGGTTGCAGTGATAATTCTGTCCATATCTGGAACATTTTAACTTTATCTATAGAACTTGAAGTTAAATCTTCAGGTCAGTTGTCTCTAACTGTTGCCTTTCACCTTGGTTTAATTTTGTGTATGTTACCTGTTTGCAAACAAACGTGCTGCAACTTTCATTGTTCAAGCAATTGTTTGTTATACTTATACTATCTACTGTTCTTTCACTCTGCCTTGGTTATTTGCACTTATGAAACGCTTTGTTCACTCAAATGTAGAGAAGTGCCTTCTTTACTCGATGCGGATATGGGGTCATGAACTCGAAGCTCTTCGTGTTGCATCAGGAACTATCTTTAATGAGGTAAAGACGTATAATTAGTAATTGGTTTTCTTATAGTTACTATCTTTAGCTAGTCCAAGAAATGCTACTCAATGTTTAGCAGTTCAGAGACACTATAATTATATTTAGTAGGGTTTGTAGTCTGTATTGGTAAATGTTGCCTGTATTTTTTACTTAACAGTTGCCCTGTCACTTGCTTTATAATAATTTTGAAGACACGATATTTCTTGACAGTTGCATTCTTTCTAATTAGGTTGTTGTATGGAAAGTGATTCACCAGCATTGTACAAATACTGCTGGAGGTGCAAAAGGTGGAAGTCAGTATGATGCCATTCACGAAGTTGACTCAGAACAATATGTGGCTTGTATTATTTGTAGACTTTTGGGGCATCAGGGATCAATATTTCGCATATCTTGGTCTGTCGATGGTTCCAAGTTGGTTTCAGTCTCCGATGACCGCAGGTAAACTGATGTTCTATTTTCTTGCGGACCTTTGATATACCCTTTTCCAAAAGAGATTTACTTGAAGGCAGAGACTGATTCATAATTCGCAGTGCACGCATCTGGATTATTGATGCTGAAACAAATCGAGATGATGATTCAACAAATTCTGATAGTGTTGTGCTATATGGACACAACGCTCGTGTGTGGGACTGCTGTATATTTGATTCTGTAAGCTTCCAGTGAAATTACTTTTCTTATATGCATAATGTCCTTAAATTCGGTATGACTGTTAATGCATTTACTTTATGTACATCACTATAGGCAGCTAGACATGTTTTTGACTTGTTGCTGATATCTTAAGTTGCTTTCCCTTTCCTCTTTGACACTTACTTGGCCTCACATTTCTACGTGTTCCTTGTCATTATGCTTGTTGGTTCAAATAAAATGGTTTTCTCTATTCATCAAGAATTAATCTTTTAAGAATGTGTTGATTTGTTCATTTTCAGGTTGTTTATATTTATAATTCGTTTGTTGTTTATGGTGCAAGCTAATAGTAACTGCTGGAGAGGATTGTACATGCCGCTTGTGGGGATCGGATGGTAGCGAACTGAAGATTGTTAAAGAGCACATGTGAGTTAAAATTTGGTTGGAAGGAAAGCATTCTTCCTTGAAAAATTCTTACGGATATTGTTTTACCCTTGAACTTTGTTTATCCATTGTTATTAATTGAGGAAAGCCATTATTTTACAAACATCCAATATAAATTGTAGATCCAACCATATGAGCCTAAATTCAAACAACAACTGAATTTTTATCTAGCATTTGGAGTTTATCCTACAAAATTTAATTTCTGTATATTTGGAGTTCTATAGGTTTATAGGCTTTGCCTTTTCAGATTTCACAATACATTTACTGCCGCTACTGCTGGCTGCACGGAAACTTCTCTTACACTTGTCTAGTATGATACTATAATTGCATTCCATCTTGTTTGTCTTTGAATATTAGGATAATCTCCTCTCCATCTTCCTGAGCTGTCTGACTAGGTTCTCTGAAGACTACTAGAACGTCTTCACTAGTTCAGTGCACGATACTAATCCAGACTACAAATTCTAACCGATTTACTAATTAGATTTAGTTTCTTATTTGTCAATAATTTTCCTTACTTTCCTATCTTTCTGCATGTTTCCCATTACTTTGTTTTAGTTGCTAAATTTCTAGGATTAAGTATTTTATTTATTCTTAGAAGTTAGATATTTCTACATATTATAAAAGGAGAAATTAATACATTTGTTTAGGATCAGACTTGAATATTGAATTGAATACAAAACTGAGGATTCCTCAAATTTCCTGTGTTAGAAATTCTGTAGCACAAATCCTGCTTTTTGGCAAGATTCTTGCTACGTTGTCCTAGGAGTGAGATTCTTGCTTCTAGTGGGGTTCTAACAGTGCATGACTACTAAAATAATTTGACCTGACAATCAAAAGGAATTATGCACTTATGGTAAACTTTCTCTTATAATTTCTGAATCCGGTGAATAAATATGACTTGTGCAGAGGAAGGGGTATATGGCGATGTTTGTACGATCCACAATATTCCCTTCTTGTTACTGCGGGGTTTGACTCTGCAATCAAAGTTCGTCAATTTAGCACCTCCTTGTCTAATAGTGTGGAGAAGTGTGATGAGATCACTGAAGGAAGTAAAGAGCTCCTTAAACTTTGTCTTCCAAATTCATCGGAATATGCTGGGTTTATGGACAGGTTAGTCATTATTCTGTTAGTTAATGTTAGTTTTCATTTCTAGAAACAAATGTACTGGTTTTAATCTTATTAATTACGCATCCTCCAGGTTAGAGTTAGCCTTCATGTTATGAACTCCATAATCTCTTTACACAGAATTTAACTTACTATTTTTTATCTAACGGATACTGATGTGAGCATTTGTTGATTTTCATATATGAGAGCCGGTAGCTTGCTTGTCTGTACTGTTGAAATGCGTTACATCGACATGTTCTTTTGTTTCCTTTCCCTTTCTGATTCTTGTAAAAACGTTTATTTCATGTGTCATGAAGTCTCTTTTTTTTTAACTTTCTTGCAGTAGAAGTGAATATGTACGCTGCCTGCAGTTTGCTTCTGATGATATGATATACATTGCGACAAACCATGGCTTTGTGTACCATGTTCAGCTTTCTGAGTCCGGGAATGTAAAATGGAACAAATTGGTCTATGTGAGTGATGGAGTTCAAATAATCTGCATGGATTTGCTCCTGGATAGCCTATCAGTGCAGTCCACTGCTGTTGAACATTGGATTTCTGTTGGTGATGGCAAAGGAGGTGTGACTGTTTTAAAGGTCATCTTTCAAAATTGCTCTCCCAAAGTGGATCTTGTAATCAATTGGCCAGCTGAAGCAGAGAGACAACTCTTAAGGTTATATTGGTGCAGATCACTCGGTTATGAGTAAGAATCATCTCAAGTTTTTTCTTCCACTTATTTAAGCATTTCTGTGAGGCTATGGAAATATGTTTCCCTTTCTCCTCAAGTAAAAGTTGAAATAAAGAGCTAAACTTTGCATTTGTGATTTGTCTGCAATTTAACCAACATTTACCATTTTGATGTTTTTGGTTAAGAGAGCCTTTTGTGCTTCCTTGAATCTCAATTACCCAATTACTTTTTGCAGTTATCTCTTTACATCAGACCCGAGAGGAAACCTGAAGTTGTGGAGGTTATTCCATTCTTTACAAACTTCCTCACAGTGTTGTACGAGAGATCTTAGTCAATGTCTTGTAGCAGAATTCAAGTCCTCTTTTGGAGCAAGGATTATGTGCTTGGATGCATTAATTGAGGAGGAGGTATTTGTTCATCTCCTCTCATTCTCTTAAAATGATAGATCAGGGGTTTCAAATGTTCAATGCTCAAATGGTAATAGTCTTCTATTGTCCTGTATTCCAAACTCTTAATGTCATGACATATAAAGTTGATAGAGTGCTTAGGTTAATTTTGCAGAATTTGAGCCTGCTTCCTGCTAAACCAGTCAAGGACATTATGATACGCATATAAATTTATAATCTACTACAGGTGATGGTGTGTGGAGATTTGCGTGGCAATCTAACCCTGTTCCCGTTGCCAGGGAGCATGCTGCTTGGTACATGTGTTGAACCAATGCAGAACATATCTCCTGTGACTAGTTTCAAAGGTGCTCATGGGATATCTGCTGTGTCCAGCATTTCATTAGCTACATTCAGCTCCCAGTTGGTTGAAATTTGCTCGGTATGCTTTTTTAATTTGTCCTGGTCTTTCAGAACCTTGTTTCTATAGGAAAATTTTGCTTCTCTTCATTTTTACTTCTTCAGTACCTGTTGTTGATAGGGTATAGCACTATCAATGACATTTTTTATTGTTGTACTTTGTTATCCGATATCTTAAAGTTCCAACTCCCACCTCCCTAACATTAAATAGGTCAAATGCTATTAATTTTAATTACTATCCCTACCAATCATGTTCAGAAATTTCTTTGTGGCATCATTTATTATTTTTTCGGTTATTTCCCTTCACCAGTTCACCACACCGCCATATCTTGTAATTTTGTCTCATATTTCCATTGTTCAGACTGGAGCTGATGGATGTGTCTGCTATCTTGAATATGACAAAGATCAACAAATATTGGAATTTGTCGGAATGAAGCAAGTGAAAGAACTAAGTCTGGTTGAGTCTATCTATACTAGTGACAGTTCTCTTGATTCAGTGGATAGCAGCTATGCTGTTGGGTTCTCCTCAACAGATTTTCTGGTGTGGAATTTGCTGACAGAAGCAAAGGTATCCCTCACCCTGCTCCTTCGTTCATACTGTTAGGCTCGACACTTGAATGTATGTTTTGGTACAGGTAGTGCAAGTCTCATGTGGTGGATGGCGCCGCCCACATTCTTACTACCTTGGTTGTATACCTGAAAAGAAAAGTTGCTTTGCATATGTTAAGGTATGATTTCTTTTGATAAATTCCTTCCTCTAGGACTTAGGTCTGATTCAGTTTGTGGTAGATAAGATTCTTTTCAGAAAGCAATTATTCCTTGTAAAATGGGGGATTCATGTGAGGTCTTCTACTCTGCTCTTACTTTTGTAGGATGAAATTATCTATGTTCATAGGCAATCAGCGAAAGAGGGTGATCAGAAGATTCTACCTCAGAATATTCATTTGCAATTTCATGGAAGAGAGATACACTGTTTGCGTTTTATTTTTCCGATTACAAGTCAGAATGGTCGCTCCAAGTTGAGCTGGATTGCTACTGGATGTGAAGATGGTACGGTGAGGTTGACAAGGTATGTTATTAAAATCCATTTTCTTCCATTTTCAAGCAATGTTTTTATTTATTTTTTTTGGGTTGGACTCGTTGATCTTTTGTTGCTCAACAATTAGTTTTTTTTTTTTTTTTGGGAACATTTCAGCTTCATGCCCTTTTATTCCCGTGAAACAAAAATCTTTGATTGATGAAATGAATTGTGCTTTAATAAATCAGGTATAGTCCTGGTACTGAGAACTGGTCTGCATCAAAGTTATTAGGGGAACATGTTGGTGGATCAGCTGTGAGGTCATTATATTTCGTCTCAAGCATACACTCAGGAGGAGCTCCTAGAATTAATTATCCAAATGGTGTTTCGGAGAATATTGAGCATCCATGCTTATTGATATCTGTTGGAGCAAAACGTGTCCTAACCTCCTGGTTACTAAGAACTAAGGAGATCAGTGAAATGGAATCTGCAACTGGTATTAATGACAAGTCTGGGAAGTCTTTGACCAGTGACTTGGCATCAATATCATTTAAGTGGCTTTCGACTGACATGCCTACAAGAAATGCTCATAATCATAAGAAAATTGAAGGTGGGGATATAGATGATAATGACTGGAGATTTATGGCTGTCACTGCTTTTCTGGTGAAGGTTTCCGATTCAAGGTCTTTTCCTCTCCTTCCATAAATTTTACTTCTTGTTTACTTGTCCCACAGTTCCTCTTCCCTAGCCCTTCTAAAAAGAAATAGATAAGCATTTATATGTATGCATTCCCACTCTTGTGACCAGCCTTGATGCTACATTCTCTTGTAGGTTAACAATCTGTTTTGTTGTGGTTGCTGCTTCTGATGCAACTCTTACTCTGCGTGCCCTGGTTTTACCTCATCGATATTGGTACATGCCATCTCACCCTTACTTGATGGTCTAATGTGTATAATATTGATATCAACTCATGCTTACTTTTCTTCTTCCTTGCAGGTTTGATGTTGCATCTTTGGCTCCCTTGTCATCTCCTGTTTTGACCTTGCAGCATGTTGTCACTCCCTTGTATTGTGCCTCTGAAAATTCATCTGGTGTGTGAGTTATGGCTTCAAGGATTTTCAAATAATGACATTGTTATATTGGGAAAGTAAATAGTTTCTTTTGTGCATATGTTCCTTGTGTACCAGGATATTCTACATTAAAGATCTTTACATGAGCAGGAAACAATTAATTTCCGTGTCCAGCCTGTATTCAATAGCTGAACCTTTAGGTTTGATCCTACAATGATTTCTATGATAAGTTTCCTCACAAACTTAGGGTCATGACTAAAAGGAATTGCTGTTGAGCCTGCCTTCTTTTCGCTTGCAGTGTTTCCTGATATCCAACACCTGCTGTAGATAGGAAAATTTTCTGAATAGTAACTATTAAGCAACTCAAGTCCTAGGAAGAATGTTAGCTAGCAGACTTAAGTTGCTCCGTGTAAAGGGTTTGAGACAGAGTTGAAGTATTCATTCATAAATACGGAACACAAAGTAGTCATTCAATCTCTAAGGGGCAATCATTGCATATAATTCATCTGGCTAGCTAAGTGATTGGTGAAGTATGAGAAAAGTTAATGGTAAAATGGCGATGAAAAAAGCTGAAGGTTGAAGCGTAATGAAACTTCCTATTGAATGCACAATCAGTTTTATTTGTATTGTTGTGCTTACATATAGTATATGGTAATCAGGTGACTTGCAGATTAAGAACATATATGTTGTCATCAGCGGATGTACAGACGGAAGTATTGCCTTTTGGGATTTGAGTGAGATTGTGGAAGACTTCGTTGACCAAATTTCATCTCTACATCTAGAAAATTCCATAGATTTCCAGAAACGTCCACGAACTGGAAGAGGAAGCCAGGGAGGGCGATGGCGGAGATCCATTAACGTGATGAAAAAAGCTGGTGGTGGTAGTCCAACATTGAGTAGTCAAGCAGGATACGAGGACAATGGGCTTCTAGAAACATCATCAAGCTCAATGAATTCCGGGAATGATGCAGAATCTGATTCGGGAACCTTAAAAGCCGCTTCCATGGATTCAGTAGCATCTGATAATCCTATGCCCAAAGCTCGTGAAATACTGCCCTTGTGTGTCTTGAATAAAGTTCACCAATCTGGTGTCAATTGCCTCTATGTCTCAAAGAATAAGGGCAGTCAAAGCTCTCATAATGGGTCCCTTTATGACATTGTAAGTGGCGGAGATGACCAAGCGCTGACATTCCTCAAATTCAGTGTTGCACCTACTTCAACTAGCTCCAAAGCTGACTACAGGAATATGAACATAGACATGGCGGCCCTAGGGAACAATTTTATTTGCTGTCAAAATCAAAGCGTTACACTGAGATTCTTATATCAGAAAAGAATAGCATCATCTCACAGTTCTGCTGTGAAAGGTAAGAGCTGAAAACATATTGCCTTTATTCACAGATCTTGATTTGTACTATATGTCTATATGAAATGAAAAGTTAATTCATTTTGGCTTGATGTTCTGTTATTTTGATTAGAAACCCATAGTAAGTTTAGAACTTGCTGTTAGACTCATCCCTGTCTCCTAAAAACTTGGGAATGATTTTTTTTTTGTTGCTACAGGTGTTTGGACAGATGGAAGGTGGGTATTCTCAACAGGTCTTGATCAAAGAGTTCGTTGTTGGCGTCTTCATGATCATGGAGAATTAACCGAGCATTCACAATTGATAATTAGTGTACCAGAGCCCGAAGCACTTGATGCTAGAGCCACTTTTAAGTAATGCCCTCACAACAACTGTTCTAAAAGAGGTGCTGCTTATATCATTGTCACTATCTGATTCATATTCTTGCATTGTTTCCCCAGGAACTGTTATCAGATTGTTGTTGCCGGAAGAGGGATGCAAATGGTTGAGTTCTCCACATCTGGTGACATGGATAATGGTGAATGAGGTCTCCCTCCCAGTGTATGTTCTAAACACTCCTTATATAGTTATATGCAAATTCATTCCATTTATTCGTCCTCTAATTTCCCACCACGGGATAATCAATTTAACAAATACATGTTTCATGGGCAATGCTCTTGCTAACGGGGGTCTGTTCAGTAGGCTGGAAAAAGCATTTTTAATTACCTTATTAGTATATTTCTACCTCATAACCGACCTTAAAAAATACTATACTGGCATGATTGAAAAAGGTTCAGGTAGGACGAAGTCTTTTCAGTACTTATAAAATAAATTTTGTAAACTATGAACCAAATGTTACTCTTCTGTACCAGAAGAGTTTTATGTGCTCAAACCTAATAAGGTAATCATTAAAAATAAACAGCCCTGATTTCAAGTTAGCAAGAGTGATCTAATCTCATTTTGCATGTTAATGTGTTTGGCAAATGTGGTGCAGCCTAGCCCAAGATTGGAAGTTGAACTTAAACGTGTAATTAGCTGTGGATCAGCTGGATATAGAACAAGCCAAAGCTCTAATGATTAATCGGTTACCCGGCAACGACAACGAGCAAAGTGGTCAAACACAATCCAGAAGTGGTCCAAAGATTGTGATTTACTGAAAGCAAGAAACAGCACAAAAAGCCTCATAATCAGACAGTTTGAAAGTGAAAAGGAGGGGTTAATACTATTAATTTGTCATAAGCATGTGGATGTTGTATCAAAAAAGCTCACATATATTTTGATATAAGTTGATTGTATGTTTGTAAGAGGACAGTGAAGAACAGATAAGCCCCCATTTTGCCAATTTGCCTGGATCTGATCTGAATGAAAATGGGTTCAATCAATGTGGAAGCATGTTAGTTGATTCCGCCATTCCCTGGAATGACTCACTGTCCACGTGTTATGCAACTCATAAAGACGGTGATGGTGACGGTGAGGGTGCCATACATATTACATATCTCAGCGGTGGGATACACATTAAATTATAAGCATACAAGATTACAAATTGGTGTTTTTCAGTTGATAGATTTTCCATCTCTTTTTCTGTGGGCTTTGATTTTGTGCTCCCAATTGCTGCTGCTACATTAATACCAATTGTCGGTAGATTCAGGACGTACAAAGTTGTCGGTAGATTCAACCGGAGAACCATATATATTTTTTTGAATATTTGTTTTCCTAATTGTGAGCTTTATTCACAATTTTTTTTTAAAATGTAGTATGTCCGTTGATTTCTTTTTCTTTGTTAAAATCCCTCCCATTTTTTAAAATAAAAATTATTAGTCACGTCATCACCAAAAAATAGACTACTTTGTGGATAGACCCGGACAAACTCAGATAAGCCCGCACCGAGAAAATGGGTGGGTATGTCACATAATATAGACCCGGCCCGAATAGTAGGAGTCGAACCCGAAACCTCAAAATAAGGTTCAAATATTCACAACCATTGGGCTACTTTGATTTATATGTTATAATTTTATGTATACTTTTTCTTTTTTCAAAAAATAAAACGGGGCCTGAAGGCCGGTTCGGGCATGTAGCCAGGTCCGGATAAGACCTTGGCCGGGGAAAACTGGCAAAATTTTTCCAAAAGTCCGGCCCGAGTCGAGAGATGTCCAAGTGTATTTGTGGATCATAATTTTAAGGAAGATAAATGTCAAACGGTCTATATTTTTTGACTGACCAATCTACAATAAGAAAGTAACCATTAACTTTTCAAGTTTTGATTTCTAATCACTCAATAATTTTTTTTTTCATTTTCCCCTGGATTGTCAACAAGTTTTCAACCCTTGTTGACATTTAACAAACTGTGAAAAAGTCTTGTTGACTATCAAAAAGGTGTCAACTAGGCTTTTTGATAGCTTTTGGATCGTCACAAGGCTTTTCAATAGTCTATAGACTGGCAACAAAGCTTTATTGACATTCTAAAGGCTTGTTGATAGTTCATAAGTTATCAACAAGGCTTCTTGATAGTTCATAGTTGTCAACAAGAAAATCACAAAACAAACATAAACTATATATATTCAAGATTGGAAATAAAAGATACAAAAAAAATTAGATATGTATATATGAACAAGCTATATTTATTCGAGACTCAATCACTAACAAAAATCTATTACAACGAAAGGTGCATAACAAAGAGTCGGTGACAACAATGCCTCTACATCTTAACAAAGAGTCGGTGTCAAACGGGGCTAACGGGTCAGATTTAGGTGGGGTCCCAACAAGCTCGGATTGAAACGGGTCGGGTCAAAAAAGGCTTGATTATTAATTGGTTTGTTTCTGGTCGGGTCGGTTTGGGCCGGGTATCATATGTTCGGGTTGAAACAGGTTATCGAGTAGTCTTAGTTCTCGGGTCATAACAGGACGGGTCGGGTCAAAAATCTCTCCTTTTTATCGGTTTGCTTCGGGGCGGCCCGGTTTGGGGCGGGTATTAATTGTTCGGGTTAATACGGGTTATCAGATTACCTCAATTCTTGATTTATAAGTTCATAGCATGTTGGTTTAGTTCGGTTCTCAGTTCATTCGGGTTGGGTTACTTTAGTTTATAATGGCTTTGGTAGATGTGTCAATCGGGACAGGTCAATCGGGTTGGAGTCGGGTCAGTTTATGTTTGGGTTGGGTCTTAACCGGAACGGTCGTCTAACATATTGATTCGGGTCAATTTATGTTCAGGTTGGGTCGAAACTGGATCGGGTTGCCTAACATCTTGATTCGGGTCAATTTATGTTCGGGTTTGTGTAATTAACTCTAAAATTTATATGAAGATATTAATTTGATAAAAGATAAAATAAAAGTTGTGTTGTTTTAGACTTTTGGTGGTATGCACTTTATTTAAAAAATGTATTAGTTGATCAAAGACATGCGTAATAAATAATAATAACAATAATAAAATAATGATTCGTTTGAACAAAATATCAAATATGATCCATATATGTTTTTTTTATTTTGTTGTTATAAATGTAAAATAAAATTTATCATCTTTTGTAATTCGGATAATAATTTGTGGATATTCAATTGATTCATTTGATCCATTTTTTAAAATATGGTATCTAAAAACGACTTTAGTCAGATCGGATAATTATCCACATATATGTTTGATCGGAATGGTTTTAGCTCGATCTGTTTGATTGAAAATGAATTTAACAGGATATGGATATCCGACTGTCCCGTTTGATCAAAATATCTAATCTGACCGATCCATTTGATTCATATATGCTATTCCTATTTTGTTTGTTATAAAATGTAAAATAAAATGTATCATGTTTTGCCGAATCGGATAATAATCCGTGAAATTCGATCGATCCGTTTGATCCATATTCTAAAATATGGTATCTATTTTTTTTTAATCGGATCGGATAATCATCCCGCGAATATTTGGGCGATATGTTTGATCAAAATGATTTTTGCCCGATGTGTTTGATTGAAAATGACTTTAACCGGATCTAGATATCCGACTAATCCGTTTGATCTAAATATCTAAAAACGACTTTAGTCATATCGGATAATTATCTACGTATATGTTTGATCGTAATGGTTTTAGCTTGATCTGTCTGATTGAAAATGATTTAACCGGATATGGATTTCTGACTGATCCGTTTGATCAAAATATCTAATCTGACAGAGTGACTAATCCATTTGATCCATTTATGCTTTTCAAATTTTGTTTGTTATAAAATGTAAAAATAAAATTTATCATCTTTTTCCGAATCGGATAATAATCCGTGGATATTTGATTGATCGGTTTGATCCAAATTCGAAATTATGGAATTTAAAAACGATTTTAGTCGGATAATATAATTATGAGCGATATACGGGTGATATGTTTGATCAGAATGATTTTAGTCTGATCCGTATGATTAAAAATGACTTTGGATATGGATATCCAACTGATTCATTATACGCTTATAGTATGAACTATTTCATTATAGACTTACAGTGAAAACGACTATCTGTATAAACTTATATTATCTGTATAAACTTATATTATGAACTTATGGATTATGTTACTTTTCCTCTACTAAGATATCATATATCAATTTCATTTCCATATCTTGATATTCCATACCCACATCTTTGATACTTATATCTTAATACCCATTTCTTGATATCTAGATATGAATACAAAACAAACCCTAAATTGTTCTTGTTATTTACACAAACATCCTACAAAATTCACACATTAGAGATAATTCAGTATTTACACTAGGTTAAAAAAAATTATAGCCTAATTTACCAAATCAAACTTATAAAAGCATCATATTTCTTTCAATTACCTTCAAAAAAAAATACTATAACTATAAAACTTTTAGTCATGTAACAAATCAGGAAGAGTTAACAATTTATTAGGAGTATTTCGTACACGTTATTCCAATTAAAGTTATTCAAAATTATTATTATCAATCATTATTATTATTATTTATTGTACATCGATAATCATAAATTATAGTAATTCCTTCTTTAATTATTTTTATAATCTTTACAAATATCATTTCTATTATACTTTTCATATGTATTTATAATTAAAAAAAACTGGATGACTAAAACCCTTTTTATTTTGTTAAAATAAAATACACCATTTTTTTTTATGAAGGAGGCTACAATGTTAAAAAAAAAGAAAGATATAGTTTAAAAATCAAAAGGTATTTATTCAATAAAATTTAATATCAATTTTTTTTTTACTTCTGTTCAGAATGTTTTGTTAATATATTTTTAGTTGTTATAAATATGGAGTGAATATTGATACAAAGTTAGAGTAAATTGATGATGATGAAGAGAAGGGACCACGAATTGACTTTCTAACCGACAGCGAGGCTACGGTAGACATGCAACATTGCATCACGATCACATATTTAAAGTCTTAATACGCAAATGCGCATCACTACCAACAAACCTTTTTCCTCATGTTTTAGAACCTAATTTATCATTTCAATTCAATTAGGCAATTTTTTTGGTAAGATCAAACAGGCATTTTACGAGTTATCATTATTTAATCGATGCAACCCCATTTGATAAATGAGATTTATACATGTTTATTTGTAGTTTATTAGTTTATAAATTTAGAGTTTAAATTTTATAAGCGTTTGTTTGGAGAATTTATTTTTCTACGAGTTTATTTGGATATATAAACTAACTAAAAATAAAATTTTCAGACCAAAGTTATTTTTGCTTGGATTTATATTTATTTAAAACCCGATTTTAGTCTTGTGATTTTTCATCACGATATTATTTGTTCATATCTGGTATTTAATGTTATTCTTCGATTTTTAAGAACATAAATGTCTTTTAAAGTAAAATAAATCTCATAAATAAGTAAACAACCTTATATTATTTATTCATATAAACCCGATAGAAAATATACCCGAAAATAAACTATATACCCATATAAATTCATTTAGTTTATAAACATTATATATAAAATACACAAGTTTATACATAAAACGCATATGTTTTTGTAAGTAAATTAAAACGACAAAATTGTAAGTTACATCAGAACATTTACACATGTTTTATAATATGCAAAATAAAAATATGTATTATTTTCACATTAAAAAACATGTCAATGAAACCACAACCCAATAAATAATACCTCACGTTCTTCTGTTGTTTTTAATAATGCCTTTATATATAAGACGCAATTAAATTTAATTGTCAGCCTAGTAATATTTTTTCTGTAAAGGATGGTCTTTTTTGGCTCTTTAAAAGTATCGGCACCAATTACAAGTGCTTTATGTAATGTAATTCGTGTATTGTATTTCATGTCTTCATATTTGTATTCGGTCAGGCAATGAATTATGATGGATCTGGTTTGAACTGATTATGTTGTAATATGCTAAGGGTTCAATATTAGGTGTTGATGGAAAACATTATGATAAATAAATAAAAAATTCTCAATAAAGAGAAAAAGGTAAAAACCTTTCTAATATAAAAAGAAGAAAGCTCTCGTTTAAGGGCTAACACCCAAGTAGGGCTGGACACAAATTCCGTAAATATTAGGCCTGTTCCGGTCCCGTTCCGATCTTGGTGGTTTTTCAACCAAAAATTTTAAATCCCCATCTCGTCCAATCCCACCAAAAATATTGCGGGACGAGATATGAGTCTTACTTTCTTCGCCCCGCAAGGCCAGTCCCATCCCGCACATATTAAAATTTAAATATAAATTCAATAATTAAATACATAAACCTAAGGATATGGATTATTATGTAATTTTGTTTTTATAAAATTAACAATTGTCCAAATCCATCTACAAAGGGAAATGGAAGAGTGAACTCAGTTGCCGCATTGACTAAGGAGTAGTGAATAGTAATCATTATATAATTTTAATCTTATGTTTTATTTTGAATGTTTAGACTTGACAAGTTAATTATGTTTTATAAACCTTGTTGCGACATTTTATTTTGATGTCTTTCGTTTTAAGGATTTTAACGAATATTTTTTTTCGTAAATTTTTAATTTTTAACCAAAAAGGCAAAAATAAATTTTATATGGATCATACGGAATCGGTTCTGTCCCGTCTAATCCCATTCTGGTCCCAACCGGTCTAGGACCCGATGGTTTTTAGTAAAGAAAACTCAAGGACCGTCTAGATCCCGCCCCATATATAATGGTCGGGATGGGACGTGGGATGACCTTAACCCGTCATGTCTCGTCTCGTCCATTCTATGACCCCCCCTACACCCAAGGGTCCCAAACCTTCAATCTTTGAAATTCTCTACCACCATAGCAACACCACATCAACTACTAGTTCACCACCACGACTACCACTTTCACGGTATCTACAACAAAATGAAAATAACTTATTTCACCATTTATTTTATTTGATTTCTCAAGGGAAGTTCTTTCCAAGTGTTTTTTCCTCTTTGCTTCTAAGCTCAAAAAAAGATATGAGAAATCCATGTATCTCCAAATATAAGTTCAAAATTTAAGGCCTTGTTTGAACTTATGCATAAAAGAATGACTTTTTTTTTTGCCTTCAAATAACAACACAGACTTGTCCTCCAGTGTGGCTCTGTTAACTAGGTTTGAATCTCGGCGGCATTCATCCTCTATTCGTCGTGATCGGCCGTCGGATATCCTCCAATTCCTCTCTTGCAAGTTGCAACTATACCTTGTTTCGAACACCATCTTTCCCTAACAACTTCATACCCCTGAGACATTGTTGGCCTAGGCCTTGACACCAAGGATTCCAAGATCCTCATCTTGATTTTCGTCGTCCATGTCTTTAACGGTTACACCGAATTGTTTGCGGAGCCTAATATTTAGAGTTTAGGTCTCACATTGACAATCTAATCTTTTCTTCTTTATGTTTTTTTGGACGCATCTTCTTGAGGCAAAAACCACCACCGTCTCCGGCGAAAGCCACCACCTACCATATCCGCCAAAATCTGCCCATTTTCTTGGTTTTTTTAAGAAGTTGGGATCTCCTTCGGGAAAAAAGGAGCAGTATGCTCATCAATATCTAATTACTTTCTTTTTAATATCCAAAATCAAATCGAACCTGAATCGGTTTGAATCCATTCCACCTTACTCAAGTCAATTGCTCGTGTTTTGGCCAAATCTCTTACCTCCTGGCTCTTTAATCTATCATTTTATGTAGATTTCTTTAATCTATAATTTTATAATAGGTTTCTTTAATCTATCATTTTATGTGGCTAATTCTCCTTTGTCCCAACAAGCCTCATACTTGGGCCTTATCCAATTGGAGTTGCGTTGTAATTGATAATTAGAAACAAATCACAGTTGGCCCACCTCGTTATCCCTTCCTCGTTAAACCTACAACCTTCACTTCCCGCCTCTCTTGCTAGCCGTATGAGTTAACATATGTCGCTCTTAATCTCTTCTGCACGCACGCAACAACGGCACAACAACAACAAATGATTTGGTTCTCTTTTCCTCTGCTGCACGCACACAATAACAACGATCTTGTGCTCTTCTCCTCTTTTGCACGCTATAGCTGTCAATCCAAAAGAAGCATCCCATCCTCCCTTAGAAACCCTACACAGGAGAAGCGCTTAGAAATTGAAACCGAGGTCTGCAATTTTAATGCCAAATTCCAATTTCTAGCCTCTAACAACCGACTTCAAGACCTCAGTTAAGTATGCAAATCATGTCCAATCTAGCTGAAATTTTAATATGTTTTTATTTAGGTTGTTTAAGACTTCTCTGTAAAGTTTTGAGTCATTTAATTTCAACGGTTAGATCTTGAGTTATGAGTTTTACAAGTTTACATCAGAAATCTATTTTTCTGCCATCATTCCGAGCTTAGGTTTCATTGGTGTTTCAGACAGAATTAGGTGTTTGTAAAATTTTGAGAAAACTTGGTTTGATACTATAAGTACTTTGTGAGATTAATCTAAAATTTTGTGGTCTAATTCAATAGGGGTTTTCAGAAAAGTTAGGGGTAAGTTCATCTTTTTCCTTAAAGATAGGGTTAATCTCATATTTTCTTTCCGAGTAGTCTTTCTGACTTGAAAATGTTCTAGATTCTTCTAGAGGATAAATATGTGATGTTGAGATGTTTTCAGGTTTGACTAGGCTTCTGTTGTCATATACGTGTGGGACTGAGACTTAGTAGTATTCGAGTGTTGGATTGGTTCAAGTAAGTCTTCCGAACTTACTTGCCTAGCTTTCGTAGTATTGGTCTGTTATTTTAATGATGTGTGCTTGGTGGTTTGTAATCATAACTTGAGTAGGATGACCTTTTTTTTATTGACCCAAGTGTATGCAAAACAGGCCATGATATCACTGCCCAACTCTGACATGAGACTAGGAGGCTTTCCGCGACCAGTCCATTCAGGTATACGGCCAAATGCATTAGTACTACTCATGTTGGTTAAAGGGGACGGCCCTGGTGCAACAAAATAAGATGGATATAATGTGAATAACCAAATGAGAAGATAATGATTGGGTTATGTGTAAAATCATCTTGTCGTGTTTAAATTCCGCTTTAATGAGTGTATGTGCTAGAGTAGTACTATATGGTACTTAGAACTGCTAGCTAACGGTTCCCACTGTCATGTTGTTAGACACTTTGCAAGGTAGGGCAGTTATGGAGTGATCTAGAATAGAGTGGTCAGTCGGATTCCCATACATGACAGGTCTGGACGTGGGGTTTTCTTTTGTGGCAAGACTTTTTTGCCATTTCTCCGTTGTTGGATATTTGTACGTTATGACTGGTTGTCACTTGTGTTTTTCTTTCTTTTGCATGACTATTTCATATGCATAAAATATTATTCGGTATCCTTTATTTGTGCCTTGTAAAAGATCTGGTGAAATTGTTGTCAGGCTAGGGTCGGTATCCGCTGTGATGTTCTAGCCCATGACATCTCGAGTTCCTAGAATTTGGGGTGTTACAATATGGTATCAGGGCGCTAGATTGACAACAATGACACTCACAATCTACTAAGAGGCTGAATAAATAAATAAACAAAATCCGAAAGGGATTTGGACTTTCTAAACATATTTCGTTTTCAAAATTTATGCATAGTCGGGTTGGGATAGTCGGTACGTGAGGCCACCACTACTCTATGCGAATTTCCACAACATAGCATGAGATAATTATCTTAGATCGTAGATAGTTAATGATGTTTTGATCTCAGTCTTAATACCTCGTGTAGATAACACATACTAAAGTAGTAACCAACGCGGGTCGATGTAGAGGTCGCCCAGCTCTCCACCCTATCGGGCGTGGTAGGGGTAGGGGAACTTTCGTAGTTAGGGGACGTGGTCATAGAGGTAGACCTCCAGTTGCGAGAGGACGGGGTTAGGAACTTGAGATGCTACATATGAGTCACTAGTGAATGAGCAGTATTTGAAGTGGGAGAGGAAATTACTGAGAGTGTGGCTCCCACCGTTATGCCAAAACCTTATAGGGCACAACCAACCGACTCAGGCCGCGTCTCGATGAGAGCTAGCGAGTTTAGAGAGTATGTCCAACAAGTGAATGAGGCAGCTATGAGGGAGAGACGAGTTCTAGATCCCCCGAGGTTTACAAGGTCTATTGAGGTGTCACATGGAGTGACCCTTGTGCAGGTTGTACCTGATAGAGTTGTTGAGGTTGTCAGAGCTAGAGCTGATCTACGGGCACTAATGCTAGATACGTAGTTGAAGACTTTCAACCACATGCGAGTACCTCCCTTTGATGGGAAGTTGAGATTAGAGGTGGAGCATTGGTTAGGTCACGTGGAGATCGACCGCCTTAGAGTCAATCCGTTTTCCAAAGGATCAACAGGTAGAGTTAGTGAAGACCTTTTTTAGAGAGCATGCATAATATTGGTGGAGGACCGTCCGTGGGAGAGTCACAAGATTTTAGTAGATGAGGATCCTAATCAGAGATCCATTTTGCCTGGCAAGACTGAGGAGGGAGAGACTTCGGGATTTTCTAGAGGCTTAGTATGGGGATATTCCAATCTTTGAGGCGATCAGTAGGTTCAAAGAGGAGTTGGCATTACTTGGGCCAGCTACCCCTCCTTGGATCAACATGTCTATTTGTTTTCGAGGAGGTTGAGGGAGGATACCCGTTCTTACCTTGTTGGATTTCGCTGTGAGTCTTTATTGGACGACCAAGATAGAGCCTCGACGTATGAGAAAGACATGTCGGGTTCTAGGAGAGTTGGCCAGACTGGTGGGTTAAAGAAGAGAAAAAGGATAAAACATTCCAGCCTAGTGATAGGAGCTTCTATTCATGGTCGAGGTGAAAACGTTTGGACGATAGAGTTTTCAGTCTAGGGTCCAACCTCCGATGGTGGACAAGCGGTCGTGATGATCATCAAAGGTCAGAGTGCAAGAAGCCTCTAGTGACTTGTTATACATGTGGTCGATCCGGACATAGGGCTATGTTTTTCCGTCATAAGAGACCTTCACCGAAACAAGGACCTTCTTCTTTAGGTGCTCAGAGTGGTGGACCAGGCCACCATATCACCAGACCCTATGACATCAACAACAACATAAGGCTCCGGGATATCAACATCAATACAAAGCTCTAGGACATCCTCCCCCGCATAGTTCTGCACAGGGACAGGGCCGTGGTAGAGGTCGTGATGTTGGTGTAGCGGACACCAAGGGAGCACAAACCCGGGTATTCGAGTTAAGGAGTGTTGACCAACCGACCGCTCTTATGACTACATGTACCATTTGGATTAGAAATGAACATGCCTGAGTTTTGTTTGATAAGGGTGCTACCACACTCTTTCATTTCCGATGTATGCGTAAATAGGTTGTATTTAGTCACAATAGAGGGAGTTCCTTTCCTAGTAGGGTTACCAGACGGTGACAAGGTTAGAGGCTCTCGAGAGATTCATAAATGCCCAGTCCATCTCGGGGGATCGAGATTGGTTGGTAGAATTCCTAGTCATGCACCTAGTGCGTGAGGATGTCATCTTGGGGATGGATTAGATTGTTAAGTATGAGGCAATGTTGGATATAGGTAGGAGAACAATGATTGTCACTTCGGGAGCAGGGCATGTACAGGTCTTCCGAGGATGGGATCTCGGGAAATCTGGAGCCATCATCAGTGCAGTTAGAGTGGTTCGGCTGACCGGACAGGGTTGTGAGGCTTTTTGGTGTTATGCCATGAAGGAACATAAGAGTCTAGGGTTGGACGAGATTCCAATGGCATGTGAGTTTACCGACATGTTCAGGGATGATTTCCCGAGCCTACCTCCACAGAGGAGTGTTGATTTCGGTATTGAGTTGGAGCCAAGTACGATACCGATCTCGAAGGTTCCATACCGCATGACACCCATTGAGATGATGGAGATTAAGAAGCAGTTGGAGGAGCTGGCCGAGAAGGGGTTCATCCGTCCGAGTGTTTCTCCATGGGCCTGAACCGAAGAAGTCCAAGTGATCTCTCCTCAAATTTGATGAATAGGTCATACGGGTTCGTTAGAAGAAGAAGAAAATCATGTTTGAGCCAAACCGGGTTCAATTTCATCAACTCAGACGACAATGTTTGAAGAGTGGCGTGAGATATATAATGTTAGTTGATCTATTGTTAAACCCTATTATCATTCTTTATTCTTCTTTGTCGGTCCACTATGTCTTCGTCTTCTTCTTTCTTCATTTGAGAGTTCGTTAGGAATTAAATTGAGATCGAGTGCAATCCTGTAAAGCTTTATAGATTTGTCTGAATCAAGATTTGTTGGCCATGAATGAGATCTTGTGCTCTCGCGTGATTCTAGGCTTTCATTATCGCTTTCTATTCTTATTGTCATTTTGGCTTTCTACGCTTTTTAGTTCTCTATTTTCTTGTTGTTTTCTTTGTTTTTAAAATGATAGCGGATCTGATCTATTGAGATACGAAGATGTAGGACTTAATTCAAACCTCTTAAACAAACAAGTGCGTTCGCTGTTTCTTATATTTGTCAAATGAATCTGAGTATACTTTAGACTTGTTCAATATATATACTTTAGATTTGTCACCTAAAAAATCCACAGTTTCTTCAAATGTTTCTATTTTTTTTAATTTTATTTTTGTTTGGGAACGTGAAATATAACGCACTACATTCCAAAAACAAATATCCAAAAAAAAATAATCTTAAAAGGCAATCTTGACCAATCTATAGTATTTATGTAGCAATTGATGCATTTATTAATATTTTATTTTTAAGGTAAGAAAAACATGTGTATAACAGTATAACAAATAATTTGTACCTTTACAAAAATAACATTAACATAGTTAGCTACTATCATGACAAATTCGATGTTTCCAATTCAATGCATATGGCGCGTACAATAACTGTCTGCATCTTATGTGAATTTTGCCTAAATAAAATATTTTATTATTATTTCTTTGTGTTGTGCATTGAACGAATTTTCTTTTAATGTACTTCAAGTTTGAGTTTGATTTTTTCCTCTGTATACGTACAAAATTTTAAATTTTTTGTTGTTACCCTATATTTTTTCCTCATTATATCCATTCTTAATATATTAAATTAAAAATTCAATTATAAATAAATAAAATTCAAAAAAAATTAAACTAATTATGACTTTATTAAAGTTTAAACTAATTAATTTATAAAATATGTTTTTTTAAAAATATTTTTGATTTAAAAATGTAGAAAATATGTAAAATAAAATAATTTTCTTTAATTCGAAAATAGTCTTTTCATTTTAGTTAAAAAAAATAAAAATTTAGCTTTAAATTTTCTAGATTTTTAAATGGAGATGTATATAAAAAGATCTATTATAAAATTAACTAGTTTAAATTTAATGAGTTCATAATTAGTTTAAAATTTATGTTTTTGATTTTTATTTATTTATAATTGAATTTTTAATGTGATATTTTTAAAGTGGGTATAAGAGGAAAATAAATTAAACTATGAAGTTACAAGAGAAAACTTGTAGATTTCAAAGATAAAAAATTCAAACTTGAAGGACATCAAGAGAATATAATATTTAATTAAAAAAGATAATATTTTAATATTATTTTAAAAAAGATTGTGTAAAATACCTATATTCTGAAAAACAAATAAAAATATTTTAATACAACATATTAGAGAAAAAAAAATTTCTACAAATAATTAGCATAACTACAAGTAGGAGACAAACTTCTAATACGCCTGGTGGTGCAAACGAAAGAATTTTGGATAAATAATAATTTATTTTAAATACTTCTATATATTTTGTATTATATATACATAAAACATTCAAGTAATTTGTATTATATGTTATTTTAGAGTAAGTTAAAATTGATATATCGATTCAATCCTAATTATAAAGTTATTACTTAATTGTTTTATTATTAATATATTTATTGAGTTATAAATATTGAAAAATCTACCCCTTAAATTTTTTTTATCTTTTGGTTTTTAGCCTCTATCTTTTAAACGTGAGTTAAAAAATCATTATTTATTTTACTTATAGGGAGTAACATTTAACAACATATCTTGACCAAAACTATTAATTTTCAACAAGATTTTTCCGAACCAATCGAAATGGAGTGTACTGAAGCACACCGGCTGTTGGTAGGTGATGAACCGGCGCTTCCCGGTAAAACCTAAATTGATTAATAAATATTGATCAACACAAATTTCAAACTTTGATTAATACCTAATCTCACCAACCCACAACACAAATGTAGCACATCCTCAAACCTCACATCCATAATTTCCCCATCCAACTGGCACTCTGGCACTTGTGGGTAGGATATAACAGGTATCCAACTTAGTTCAATTGATCTGAATTATTTTATATTTAAATTGAATTGTATATAATAAAAAAACATGAACAAAATTTTGATCAAGTATATAAAAATATTACGATAAATTCAAACTACAATCTACATAAAAACGTGTCAGAAATTAGATCTCATTTGGTTTCTAGAAAATAAGAAAGAAAACAACCCAAAAAGTAATAAAAATTGCTGCACTTAATTGAAATTCTTATGAAATACAAACCTAAAAATTTAAAATTTATGAAAAAATTGATTATCTCACAAACACAGTAAAAAAAAAAATCCCGTAGTTACCTAGAAAACCAAGGTACAATTCCACCATTTTTCCAAATTAAATTTCTACTTTTATTTTAGTTCTCAAATCATAAAATTAAACCATATATTTGTTTTTCTTAATTCTGATGAACAATAATTCATCTAGGAAGTTGATTTTCGTAATTCTCACGAACCTCAAGTATTAGCAATCCACCAACCCATGATCGGTTAATCCGGTATCCGGTTGAAGTGGGTCCCACGAGTCTGAGCAGATCTCACCTATAAAAGGATAGGTTGGGAGTCTAATTTCAGTCGCTCGATTCCGATTTCTCTCTTCGTTCTTCTTGGAAGTCTCCTTTTTCACATTTCCGGATCTGTTGTTCTCTGATCCTGGTAAGCGCCATTTCTAACCTTCGTTCTTGTTAATCATTAAAATGTTGAAGATCATCTATTGATGTAAGGATTTGTGGTGTTTTTTTTTTATAATAGACTGAAATCTTACAATGGAGAAAGGGTGTTGGATCTAGGTTTAGTTTTGCTATTTCATTATGGATCTGCATCTCTTTGCTTGATTTTGCATCAATGAAGTTGCTCAACTGTGTGTGGTATTTGCTGTTTAAGGTTGTCTGGATTTGGTTTGAAATTTTGAATTGACCGACCAAAATGCTGAATTTCAACTACCAAACTTGCACTTTTTACTCCCCGTAGATCTGCAAAGTATTAATTAAGTGCGATTCCAACTGTCATCAGAATCTCCTCTTCTGCTTTAGATACTTTGATTTTTGTCGGAACGAGTCTGCATATCAGATCTTCCCTCCGTTTATCGTCGAAACTGAGTCTGCGTATCAGATCTTGCTTCCGTTTATTGTACTACACTATAATCTTTCAATCATGTGCATCAATCCGATTCTCTTGATAAAATTAGTACATATTCTCTGAAAAACATGATGCCGGTTAAGAAATATGTACTTTCGAACATCAGTTCAACTATGCAAAGCAGTTTTCACAAATTTTCTTCTCATGTGAGAAATCGAGTGTGAAATTGCTATAATGATCTAATAGAATGAAATTGGGAGCTGTTATGGTGGTTTGATATCCTGTTGATCATGGTATGTGTTATCTTGTTGGTTGCAGCTTGAGAAATGGCACTGGAGACCTTCCTATTTACCTCCGAGTCCGTGAATGAGGGACACCCCGATAAGCTCTGCGACCAGGTCTCTGATGCAGTGCTAGATGCTTGCCTCGCCCAGGATCCCGAGAGCAAGGTTGCTTGTGAAACTTGCACCAAGACCAACATGGTCATGGTTTTTGGTGAGATCACCACCAAAGCCAATATAGACTACGAGAAGATCGTGCGTGACACCTGTCGTGAAATTGGATTTGTATCTGATGATGTGGGTCTTGATGCTGACAAGTGCAAGGTTTTGGTGAACATTGAGCAGCAAAGCCCAGATATTGCCCAGGGTGTCCACGGTCACCTTACCAAGCGCCCTGAGGAGATTGGTGCAGGAGACCAGGGTCACATGTTTGGCTATGCCACTGATGAAACCCCTGAGCTCATGCCCCTGAGCCATGTTTTGGCCACCAAGCTTGGCGCTCGCCTCACTGAGGTCCGCAAGAACGGAACCTGTGCATGGTTGAGGCCTGATGGTAAGACCCAGGTGACTGTTGAGTACTACAATGAAAAGGGTGCCATGGTTCCAGTCCGTGTCCACACCGTCTTGATCTCTACACAGCACGACGAGACTGTCACCAATGACGAGATTGCTGCTGATCTCAAGAAGCATGTGATCAATCCTGTCATTCCCGAGAAGTACCTAGACGAGAAGACCATCTTCCACCTCAACCCATCAGGCCGTTTTGTGATTGGTGGACCCCATGGAGATGCTGGGCTTACAGGACGTAAGATCATCATCGATACCTATGGTGGTTGGGGTGCTCACGGAGGTGGTGCTTTCTCCGGTAAGGACCCAACCAAGGTCGACAGGAGTGGAGCCTACATAGTCAGGCAAGCAGCCAAGAGCATTGTAGCAAACGGGCTCGCTAGGAGGTGCATTGTCCAGGTCTCCTATGCCATTGGTGTCCCTGAGCCTCTTTCCGTCTTTGTCGACACATACGGAACTGGAAAGATCCCCGACAAGGAAATCCTCAAGATTGTGAAGGAGACATTCGACTTCAGGCCTGGGATGATTTCCATCAACCTTGATCTGAAGAGAGGTGGAAACGGCAGGTTCTTGAAGACCGCTGCCTATGGTCACTTCGGAAGGGACGACGCTGACTTCACCTGGGAAGTCGTCAAGCCCCTGAAATGGGAGAAGCCTCAAGCTTGAAGAACGAGTCTAGACCTAATAGATCTTATATTGTAAACCTTCAAAACGTGCCTGTGTTTGATTTGTTTCCATTTTTTGGGTTTGCCTTGTCATGGCAATTTCATTTTTACTTGTTCCTTTACTGCTGATGATGATTTGATGCCGGGATGTAACGTGGGAATAACTGCTTCAATTTTTGCTATGAAAAAAAGGAAGTTTTGGCTTCAAAGCTCTTTCATTCGTTATACTGCTGTTTGCTAGGAAAATATATTGTGCACATTTTTGTGAACAAATACCTCTTGATCCCTACCTCTCTCCCGCAACGACATCCCGAGTAGCTGCAGCCTGCAAGTAAACCATAGACGAATCGACCGTGTTGCAGCGGCTCTTGCGCAAGACACATTTGTCACGATCAGCGATTTCAAATACTCTAAAAGCTGGTCCCTTATTCTAATGTCCCTTTGCCAGAAAATGGAATTCTGGTGGGGGGACGACTCCTGTTTTCAATCGATATTAGAAATCTCAATGGCTTTTATATTCTCATGCAGGCATCATATTATATAATTTTTTGCCTTGCACAAATCTTTATTTGGTGTCACGTATAATTGCTTGGATATGTTTGAATTTATTTTAGATATGTTTTAGATCGAGTCAACTTGATCCTGGAACTGATTCAATTCGGGTTTAGTTTAAAGCAATTCCTTGAATTTTTAAGTTTTTTGAGTTGGCGTCAATTATATTTACATTTTCGATTTCTACTGGGGTCATATTAACAAATTTGCTAATTGCTTTAACTTTTACGTGGGTTTACATTTTAATAAAAAAAAGGAAAATTTCAATCACCGAAGACCTATAGAAAGGAAGAACAAAAACAGAAAACATACAATTGAATCAATAAAATTGGTTGATTGAACTACATCACCAGCAACATTCACAAATGCCGGACCAAAATTGTTGATCAAGCAAAAATTTAACAGCACTAGAAACAACTTTACACACTTCTCTGCTACAATGATGAGCCAGAAAAAATCAAAATGAAAAAACCCAGAAAGGGACAAAAGAACAGATCGATAAAGCAGCTTTCTTTTGCCTGGTTTGCAGCCATACAGCAACAAGAACAATAATCTAAGTGGAAACAGAGAAGACCCATCCCTCAACCCCCAAAGAAGCAAGATCAAAGAGGTTTTTCAACACTTTTTTTTTTTTTTTTTAATAAACTGACAAAAAAGTTAAAGTGGTTAGCGGTTTAGTTAAAAATAGACACCAACCGGGAAAAAAAACAAATCCTAATAACACAAATGGAAAATGTGAAACTTAAGTAAGCCTCAACCGAAAAAGATAAAATCGGGTACCAAACGAAATTTGTTTTAATTTATATGTTTAAAGCAACTCCGATCAAATTAGTGTTAATTGGTATCTGCTACTTAGCAGAGGCAATAGGTTTGAAGACACTTTCGGTGTGAAATGGGTCCGGATTCAATCAGGCCATATATAGTGAAAGGGAATTTTGCAGTAATATATCAAACAGTTATATCATATGGTGGCAGTCAAATGCTTGAGATACAGATATATAGTTAATTTCCTCTTCAGCTGACATCTCTTTTATACATTACAGTAGAGCCTTAACCAGCCATATATAAAGTAACAAAAACCGGCAAAAATGAACAAAGGAAAGGGTAAAAGCTTAGATAGAGCCGAAATCAAGCGATTCCCAGCAGAAAGGCCGGAAAATATAGACAACCGGTGAAGTCTTGAAAAACAAGGCGACACAGACACATACTGCAGCAATGGCTACCATTGACAACATTGCAGGTCTATAAACCCGAAACCTCCCTGCAACTCCATACACTAGTTTGCTTTCACAAGCTTTACAGCTCTGGCCAATGTTCTGAGACATGCTTGTGGCAATCTCCAGGCTTGATACGCCACTGTTTTTCGTCTTTGTATCTTCTGGCATGTCAACCACCACGTACCCGGTTGATGATTTACTTATTTTCTTCTCAATTAACCGAATGTACGTGTAGTGGCCCCTTAAACGCGAGTAGTCTTCTGGAGTTGAGCCCGTGGCGTCTTGAGCATTTTTCCATGCTTCAATTCCCACCTAAATCAACCAAAGCCATAAATGATGTGAGCATATTTTAAGAAAAACGCGAGTAGTCTTAGAACATGAACACTAGTGGTTTTTAATGTGGGGTTTGAATTTATTTTCTAATTTCTTTTTCTAACACATCATCTCAAAAACTCACACATATTTACTTTACACATTAGTGATTTTTCAATTGGGTTTTTTAAATTTATACTTACTTCCAAAATATAATATATAAAAAATCAAACCTTAATATTTTACACCTTATTTAGCAAAAAGTATTATTATATACTAAACAATCTTCTCTCTCCCATTTTTTAGCCATTGATTAGCAAGCAACCAAATAACAGTCTCTCTCCCATTTTTAGATAACGTCACTTTTATCTAAAAATCAATATTATAATATGCTAAGAAACCACTAGTGTATGTGCTCTTAGGAATCATACCTTCCCGGGATCATCTGTTAGAGCATCCAACACAGCTTCGGAACCATCAATGCCAGCTGCAATGTGAAGTGGGGTCAAACCAGCCGGGCCTTTAACATCTGGTCTGAACAAGAAGTTCCGACTCAAGTCTTGTGAAGAGCTCACTGGAACGTATCTCAATAGGAGCTCTACAAGAGCTCTACCATTTCTACGTACTGCTCTGTGTAGGAGTCCCATCTCAGACAAAACGATATCTAGGGAAGGGTGCTCGCCATAGCTTACATTTCCCTCCAGTAAAATGTCAAGCAATTTCTTAACAACGGCACACCAATCATGGTCGATTGAGAACTCCATGAGCCACCGAAACCTTTTGAAAGAGAATAATTCAGTGTTGGGATTTTGGTGAACGAGTCTTGACTTCAATTGACATCGATGAAGCAACCATCCCATTTCATGTATGAAGTCCATGGCTTGATGTTTTGCTTCCCATTTTCCATTGAGTTCTTGACTATTAGTTGGCTCCAGTATACGTTCAAGCATACGAATTTCAGAGCAAACGTCTTTCTCAGCGACAATAAAAGGGACAAAGCTGCTGCTCAGACCATGATCTTCGATCTGGATAAGATATAGAAGAACTTGGATCAGATACTGAATCTTTGGATACTCATAAAGTTTAAAATAGAAAGCTAACATAAGGATCAAGTACATTGGATAAACCAAATGCTGTGAGATAAATAGTCAAAAGAACAATTGTAAGAGAGGCTACTCTGCACTATACAATTGTCCAAAAAAAAACCAGTGCGGATTTTAGATGGTAAGGTTAGTTCCGGATCCAGCAATCACCAAGCTTCGTATATTTATTGGCAGTAATCACTAAACTTTGGATATTCAACCTCAGTAATCTCAATCCTTGGGTGGATCAGTTGGTGAAAACCCAAAATGAGTCGAAGCCATTCCTGTAGGTCACCAGTTCAAGAAATGGGGGAGGAATGATCCATATAGTGGGTTCAAACTTCAGATACCCAGTAAGGAGCAAAAGTATTACTAACTATCAACCTTGAACCCAAAATTATACGGACATTGAAAAAATTGAGAGTAGTACAAAATATAAACTATTAATGTATTTACCAAAAATAATATGGTTTGTTTATCCGGCATAAATTTTTGGTACCGGCAATCACATGGCATCCAAATTTTGGCATATCATTTTGGGTGTTTGAGTGTGTGATGTGAACATAAAAAAATAGATGTGTAGCTTCCTTAATCTTCTTAATCATAATCGCTCTATGTTAATTTGTTTTGATGTTTTGAGTTTAATTTTATTTATTTTTACAAAATCCCCATCACACACTCAAAGTTTAGTTTCAACACCCAACATGATGACATGTCAAAATCTGGGTTCCAATTCGTAGCTGATACCAGAAATAATACTGGATAAAGAAACTGTATTATTTTTGGCAATTACGTTAACAGTTTGTACTACTTTCAATAATTTTAATGTTCTTATATTTTGATACAAAAGTTGATAGTTGGTATTATTTTAAGTTATTTTTCTTTCATTTTTTCTTTTATTATTTCAGATCATAAGGAATAACAAGATTGCAGGTAAAAAAAAGAGAGTACATGCTATACTACCTCAATAAAGCCTCTGCCGGTGACAGAAGGGATGGAGCAAGACAAAGCGACACACTCAATATCATTATCTCCAATAAGGGTATTCTCATCTGTTATCAAATCTTGATGGGGTTCCAGGGAAAGATACTTCCCTTCTAGTGCACATAGTAATCTGCATTTATAGAAGTTCGAGGAAAAATAGTTGTTTCAGAGGGTTTATTGGTGGAATTATAGAATATTTCACTTGCTCATCAGTCTGTCAGGTATTAAGGATCACATATATATAAGGTATCCAAGTACTTAGACCAGTAAAATATTACTTACCTCGTCGAAGATCTGGACAGGTTGGAACCCTTAATTTGGAACTGAGCTAGTTCTGATATCGGAACAGCTACTGGTGTCACACTTAAAATTCTACTACAGCAACTATTTTCGCAGGGTAATAATTTATCTACCACAATTTGACCTGAAAAAAGGAAAGAAATATACATGAAGGGGTTAGAGGTTAATCCTGACAGTTACAAGATGTAGATGGGAAATGAAAAAATCAAAAAAGGTCATATCATATGAATCTAACCATTGTAGCAAAAAACTACTTGATTCTCTACCCTTGCATACACCCATCCAGTTCGCCAGAAAGATTCATCAGTAATGCCCAAAAGTTGAGATAAGTTGGAGCCAAGATCATTGGAAAGCTGTGTGAAGATATACACAATGTGTTAACAGTTATCTGACAAGTCACATACAAACATATTATTTTATATCTGACTAGTCAAATACTCCAAAAAAGATATTATTTCAAAGATACTGCACCTCTTCCCAAACAGGATCAGCCAAGCGAAGGTATAAGGTCAGGACAATGCAACCAGGTCTAATATAACTTTCAATCTCAGTAGGACTGTGAGCTAGCCAGTCGAGGATCTATAGAGTCGAAATCAGAAATAATTAGACTTTCTATGTAAACAGAAATTAACACATACAAATTAGGTTGGAGGACATATATTGTGTTCACCTGTCCTCTCAGCATCATAGGTAAATCACTTGGTTCTTTACCAAAAAGTTTGAAAACGATACGATCAGTCCGGCTCTGGAAATGTAGCAAGAAGACAAATATTTAGAATAATTTGCCCAAGTATTTGGATTTATAAGTGGAAGGGCGAATAGAACAGAAACAATAGTTAACTATAATGAACTCAATGCAGTAGTACGGCATCATAATACCTAGTGTGTGTGAAATATTCGTAACAATTAGAAACTCTGCAGTACCTGTGTTTCTCCACTTGAACTAGAAGGTGACGGGGCAGAAGCTGAGTCAGAAGTTCCACTAACTTGAGGGGGGCTTGACTGGTGGGAGTCTTGTTGTCCCCATGATGGACAATCAACAGACCCAGTTCCAAGAGTTCCGGTCACGGTCACAGGTGACCTCTCAAGGTCTTCAACCCCGTCATCTAAATCAACATAAATGTCATTCAAGTCAAAGTTATTCAGCTTTGTGCTCCCTACAGCACTATCCCTGACTTCTGAGTAAGTTGGGGGACTATCCTTCAAGAAACTGCTGTTTGGTTTCTGGGAGGACATGGTCTGTATATTCCCACTCCTGCCACCATCTGTGTGCATTTGTTTGTGTGGGGCCTCCAAGGCAGGCATTCCGAGATGCGAGCTTGTGGGTCCGGGAGGACGTGGAGGAGTCCCAGACAGTAAAGCTGAAATCTTTTCCGAGCTCCCTTCAGATATTGCACCATTCAGTAATTTCTGTGATTCTTGGAGCAGCCCAGGTAAGTCATTCAACCCGGGTAAGCCAGGCTGGCTTGCAATGCTCCTCAAAAGACGAGCAACTAGATCATGATCAGTGGCCGGATCTGATATATTATTAGCTGCAACAACATAAATAATAATTTATTTCTCACTCTAAATCCACTTTTAACAGATCAAGCAGAAGAGCATCTGCTATAATAAAGGAATCTAGATAGAAATTCCAACAAGAATTTACTGTTCATCTGCAGTCTTCAAATTTCATATAAGCACTCCAGAAGACATAAGGGGAGTTTTTCTTTTTCCTAATTTGTGACATTTTATAAGAAGGGATTAGTTAAAGCTTGTCTACCAATCCATCAATATTATCACCACATAGCATCCACTGAAACATACTCAAATACAAGGAAAGGGCAAATCACATGGTTTAACAGGTTGTCCCATATGCAGTAGAATAGTAGATGATACCAGAGATCTCCATAACTAGCATAAAAGTAAAGCAATGGAACATGCCATTTCTTGTCAAAAGTGGAAGGAAAGGGCATAATAATGGGGGAACCCAAAGAATAACTTATCGTTTGGTACTAGTGTCTTTGGCAGCATTATCAATCCAGATCGCATAAATTGCAAACAACAACCAGCTAAAAACTGGTTCCCCAGTTTTAATCACTTAACATATCTACTTCAGCCAGCCTTGCGCAGACAGAATCTATGGAATCAATAAGAAAAATTATATGATGAATGCAACAGGTCAAGAACTTGTCAAAAATGGACCCTTTAGTGAGGCCTGGTTAATAATTTATTATATCCAAAGTATTAACTCACTACGTATATTGGAAAGTAGCCTCAGAAGACTGATTAATATGTAATTGTTGGCCTGCTCATCTTTTGCAGGTTGTCCACTGATCACCGGTTCAGGCTGTGTCTTCCTTCTCCTCTTATTATGGCCTGCCAAACGCCTTCTGCAACTTCGTTTCCCTTCATCAAATTCTTGAAGAGCATGGAATCTAGCAATAAACAAATCAATAAATCAAACAACTACCACAGGAGCTAACCACAAGGTTCTAATAAGAACACAATTGCTCAAATCTCGACTCCGGGCTCATCCCTATCTTAAGATTAAACCACACCAAATTTCTTAATCTCCAGTAAATTTAATCAATTTAGAAACAATAACTAATGTTTGGGTAAAAGGCATTGACAGGCACAGCTCAAACTCAATTGCGGTACATTTAATTTAGCAGAATATACAGAAACAATGACATTCATTTAAAAAATAGAGGAGAAAAACAAAGACGAACCTACTACACTGCTGACAAAACCGCTGCATAACATTTGCAACAAGGGCATGGGTAGCTTTAGAGTGCAACTCACAGACCTTATGGCGCCTGTGATAATCCTTAGCAGTACTAAGATCAGCACCACAACCTTCAACTTGGCAAGCTGCACGGTTCATAGAGACTCCAGCCACTTTAGTCCTTTTGCCACTTAATCCCTCCAAATCACCCCCTAAATGCACTTGGGATTGAGCAAGACAAGGATAACCACCAAGCTTAAGGGACAAATTTCCAGCCTCATGATCATCCTCTTCATCATCAACTATAATAACCCTTCTTTTCCTGTCTAAATCCCTTGCTTGTCCTCTCTGAATATTAGGCTCTAGTTGCAGATCCTCTGAGCAGGAAGATGAACTGTTGGAAGATTGTCCGACAGCAACCGGAATCTGAACAAACTTCTGACCAGTAAAATTGGAAGGGACTGAAGCATGATCTAGTGGGCTAGCAATGAAAAGATCTCCATCCCACTTCCACTGGTTCAAATCCCACTCCAAATTCCTCTTCCCTAGGGTTCTTATACCATACACTTGCTGAGCTTGTTCCATATTGACAAGTTTTTGCAAGGTAAAAAGTACTAATCTGATTCAAACACGGGGGTTTAAGCTATCAGTAGAGATTTTGCATCAAAGGTCCATAAGCACTAGAAAGATGGATCCTGGATCCAAATGATTGAAAACAAGAAAAATTTACGCAAATTGGGACAGGGAAGCACCATATTGGAATCTACTCAAGTGAAAACTGCGAAGAAACAGAATACCCAAACACTAATCAAAGCTTTGAAGTCGCAACTCAAAGAAAACTTAAGATTGAAGAAAGCAAGGGGAAAGGGAAGAGAATGAAACTAGCCCAGAAGAGGAGCAATGGAAGTTTGCTGCTTAAGAATGAGGAATGGTGGTGGGGAGGTTAGTCCGGACAATAATGCAGGAGAGAGAAGGTGGGCAATTGAATTGATGCCGGAAAGCAAAGAGAAGAGGGAGAAAGAAAGTACCTGCAAATGCCAATTCCCAATTGGGTTAAGGGCTAAAGATAGTGATGAAGGTGGTAGTGGGTACAACTGTACAAGTGTGTAGAACAGAAAGGAGATAGTGCACAACAAAATAACGCTAAACATTCACATGACATGTTGAAATGAAAATAGCCAATGCGGAAAGCAATGACTAAATTGTACAAATTCGACGTGTTTCCGTTCGAAGAAAGACGACTTGATTTTGACGCTTCAAAAATTAAACAATATTTTTAAAACAACCCAAAAAATCATACATATTTTACGCCTTTTTTTTGTTTGATGACCTTGAATTACTGTCAATCCGTCCGTTATACCATTTTTTTATTTTAAATGGTATACTGTTGTGATTTTAGTTTGTTGTTTATTGTATAACTATATTCATCGTGTTTCATGATTTTCAATAATATATATGGTAATGTTACGAATTTTATTTTTCTATAAAATTTTAAATTTACGCGTTTATTAAATGTGTCATTAGTCGTGGTATGAAAAGAAAAATAACAAGTTGGCTACTTTATATGATATTGATGAAATTTTGAGAATTTATGGTAATTTCCGAAAATGGAAATCCGACAAGTAATTAGTTAAAAAATAACGTATTGGATGGCCGTTGTTTGATTGGAATGAGACACCTTTCCATTACCTAGAGTTTTGATGATGACAAATACACCTAATACTTGATTGAATGTGATATGCTTCAGTTCATGAAGGTTCATAAGGAAGTATAACCAAATTGAGAAAGATAAGATCTCTTGAGCATAGTGAAGTCAATGCCATGTGAGTTAAAAGCATTGAAATGCAAGTTGAAGTCTTCAAGCTAGTGAGGAAGAGTTAATGAGTTATCATTCCAATAATAATGAAATACCTACGGAGAAACCATGAATAAAGTATAGTATGTCAATGACAAGTCGGTATGAGCGTTTGAAAGCCAAATACTTATACGTTGTTGGAATAACCAACATCGTTACCAAGGCTCTCGATTTTTGTCGGTTTGGTTTTCCAACTATGTAAGCTTGGAGTTCGGTAAATCCTCATCTTTTAACTTGAGGGAAACATTAATATATATAAATTTATATCCATCAATATATTATTAATTTATGTTAGTTTATTATTTATTTTCTATCTTCTAGTTAAGGTAGGGTTTACATGCAAGTAGGGTTTACATGCATGTATATAAATGATTCCAGTCGATGAAATAAAATAAGTTTTAAGTATTTGGCCTATTCCGTACATATTTCACTAATTAATAATATTATCATGAATTATTGTGTGTAGTTAGTTATTATATAGTTATGTTCAAGTAAAAACATACAATTTTGTTTCTAATAAACGAGAAGGATTCGATAGACCGGAAATATATACTTAGAATATGCAAAAGTTATATAAAACGTGGTTTGGAAAAGCCGTGAGACGAAACAAAAAATACCAAATTAGCAAAGAAAGTACCAAAGACGATAATATGGTATACAAACTATTTCAATAGAAGTACACAAAGAAGGAAAGAAAAATGGTAACAACGTGTTTTAGAGCGTAGTGAAAGACACCTACTTAAAGTAAAAAAAAAACGGTAAAAAGCGTATTTTAGAGCGTAATGAAAGACACATATTTTAATAAACGAATAAGATGTATACGATCTAATTAGTACACCTGAAATTTCGTGCATTTCTCCCACCCTAAAAGAGTAATCCATTCATTAAAAAACCTAAACAAACCAACATAAGTGATCATTAATTCCCCCACTGTACCCCAACCTTCAAAAAGATCTCCAATATCTATCTAGGACTTGAAACCGAGATAATAAGGTGCACTCGATGCCTTCAACCAAGACTCGGCGCTCGGCAAGAACGCGTTGGCGGTATAAGCCTGAGCTTCTTGTGCACTCAACACCCTCATGTTCGGCCATTTCACACGTGCATTCGTCTCCGCTCCCGGTCCGGTATTCGCATACTCCCCGTAAAATGCAGTGTCATTGTGCATGGGTTCGTCCCACGGCTTATACCCATCGGGTGAGATAAGGTCTCCAATTTCGGTTTCCATGAACACCGTTCTGGCGTACTGTTTCCAAGGTCGCCCAAGATAAGTCTTGATTTGTTTCTTGTCCAAATCCGGCTCGGCCTTTATGTCACACCCTTGGATCACAATCCCTGCAGGGATGTTACATGAGACAAACTACTCGGGCTTGGCTCACGTTCGGCTCGTTAAAAACTCAACTCGAGCTCATTCATTATTTAAACGAGTCAAATATGAACACATTTTAAAGCTCGTAAAAAATTTAGGCTCGACTCGTTCATAAACGAGCCGAGCTTGAACATGTCATTTCTCGGCTTGTTCAGCTAAAATAACGAGCATTATTTTAGGCTGCTACTAGGGCTTGGCTCGTCAAAAGTTCGGCTCAAGCGCGTTCGTTTTCTAAACGAGTCGAAAATGAGCGCTCGTATCAAATTAGGTTTGACTCGGAGACGAGTTTTGAGCATGTCAATGTTCGGCTCGTATAACACCCTTACCTGTAGGCATGCTCGGGCCAGTACGGCCTTGAGCAGTGATGGCATTGAATTGGTTTGCCATGGGCATTCGGACGATGATGGTGCAATGTTGGAAGATGGTGGCGCCGTTTCCGAAGATGAAGTCGATGGTTCCGGAGATGGTGCAGTCGCGGAAGAAGTGTGAGCCGCCTTGAGCATATAGGGTGTCTTGGTAGCCCTTGAAGGCGCATTTGAAGAAGACTTGTTTTTCGGCATTAGTCCTAAGGGCGACGGCTTGGTGGCCTTGAGGGCCGGCGGTGTTCTCGAAGCCCATGTCTTTGCAGACGAAGTTGTCGGCTTGGACTGCGAAGGAGTGAGTTTGGGAGGTGGTGATGAGATCTTTGATGTAGAACTTCTTGCCTGTTACGATGGTCTTTGTAGCACCGTCACCGTACATGAGCAAATTCGACATCTTCCTCGGCACTAACACTTGCTCGTCGTAAATGCCTGCCTTCACGTAAATAACGAACCTGTCACGTACCACATTCCAAGTTGATTTATTGAATATAATTCTAAAACTCTATATTGTATTGTAAGGAGTTGTTTGACCGAAACCCGCTCATTTCGGTACAGAATTACGAACAAAAAAACTTTTGTAACGTATGAATCGTTTAGTTTCATCTAAAGTTTTAAATACTTTCAAAGCTAAAAAAAGATTTTTTTTAAATTCTATTATATCATATTAACGCTACATAAAGTGTATTAATTGATACAGCCCTATTAGTTTAAAACTTTAAATATTTTGTAATATTAGTTTATATATATATATATATATATATATATATATACTTTATTGTATTATATTTTTTTAGAAGAACTTTTATAATATTGTGTATTTTATGCAAATATAACACCAAACGAGTATATTATTTCATCCTGAATGCATGAATCCACTCTTCACTTATCTATTACGTACCTATCCCCCGGAGGAAGAGAAGTGTTGGCATCATATGCTTCAATTGCTTCCGTGATGCTCTCAAACTGCCCACTCCCATCCTGCGCCACAACAACATTCGGTAACACCCTCACCCCGCCAAGGTTGTGCTCCGCAGGTGGTTCGCTCTCGAGGTTCAACAACTGCCTATCCGCCTTCGACAACCACCTAGGGAGCCCGTCTCCGCCCAACATCTCCGTTAGCAAACGTCGTCTCCCGCCATCACCCTGGAGTGCGTCGATGATCTTATTGGGATCCATTCCGTACCCCACTTCGCTCAGCGCTTTACTGAAGTACGTCACGACGTCGAGGATGCTCATCGTGATCTCGGTTGCCTTCTTCATGCCGCCCCTCATCCCGTCTTCGAATTCGGTCGCGTTTGCCCCCTCTAGCCCGTCCTTGCAGTTCTCTTGGTACGTTATCACGTCGCTCAACCACAACCTTGTAACATAATTTTAAAATGTATTTATATTGTGTGAAAAATGAATGAGTTTGAGACGAGATTTCAACAAACCTTAAGTCCCACGTCTTGCTCTCATCCTTGAACGAACCCGGATCACCAAACTTAGTGATCGCGTTTTCAAGCTTCTTCATCGAGATTTGAAAGAGATCCATGCAATCATCGACAGCCATCTTGGCACCCTCATGCTTCAAGGAATCATTAGCTTGCTTCTTCAACATCTCGGTTAGGTTAAAGTTCTCGATGATGCTAGCTAATGCAACCCTAGCCCCAGCCTTAATTAAATCTTCGGTTGTAGCACTTTCATTATGCACGGCATTATCAAGGGTATTTTCGCACGTGTCTCTATACATCGCGGCTTGACATAGCGCAGTGACGCTCTTTCGAGACGACGAGAGGTTTTCCTTCTTAGGGCCGCTCTCTCTGGCTCCGCCACTGCTTTGGACTAGGGCAACCAGTCCGATCACCACGCCCACCACACAAACTAGGGATGTAATGCTAACGGCTGTTTTACTAGCCGCCATACGGCGGCGACAAACCGGATTTCTGGTTGGTTAATTTGTGTGTAGTTAGTTACACACAAATTATATGGGTTGATTTGAGGATGGAGAACACAGGTTCTCCTTAATTGTACTCTCTCCCCTATTATGCACTCTGTTGGTTTATTTGTTGTAGTGCATAGTTAAATACAACACGAAATTGGTATTTATACCGTTTGGGTTTAAATTCTATGTTTAGGGTCTTTTAGGCACTAAAATTGAGATTGTCTTTATGAAACACGCGATATTTTGCTATATTTCTGGTGGCTGGTCTATTTTGCCGCTTTTAACAGCAGATGAAAGATTGATCGACTCGTACAATCATCGGATTGGAGCTAGAATAAGATAAATCACAATTTGGGTGACAAAGATCTATATTAAGAACATGTTTGGTATTATGTAATGGCTAGATTTTTGGGGAATTTCGCAAAAAATTATACTTTAGTTAGTATATTTCCTTTTTATATTTTATAAAAGAAAGGGGTTCGAGATATGGGATTAATCTCGTGACTCAGATAAACAATGAGTTGGGTGATAGGTGGATATACCATTTCCGTCACCCGATCTATCACTCAAATTTTCACCCGATCCGTCATCTGACTCGTAGTTCGAATGGATCGGAAGTGTTTCAGGTGAAATTTAATCTCTTTCTATAAGCTGATATTCAACAAAAATTTTAAACAAAGTGAAATTGTTGATGTGTCACAACGAATGACAACCACAACCGCAAGTGTGCGGCAGTAGTAGTAGTACATGATCACAATTAAGGAATAATACTAAGTGTTGCTTCCCGCCAAGCGCCCCTTTTTTAAGGTCTTATGTTCGACCTTTCACATCTTTCGGCAACTTAATCACTTCTTAGCAAACCCTCCTCGTCAAGAGATAACCTATCTATCACGTTACCTTGTCCCTGAGGAACATAGTAGCATGGTGGAAGCATGAGGAAGGAGTTGACTCTGATTTTCGGACTTGATTCATCTTCACCAAGCCTTGATGTTTCTTCCTCTGTAGGCCTTTCTTCCTCCAAGACCTCTACCCAATACTTATTCTGTAAGTCCTTAGCAAGCAATGCTTCTATGGGGTGAGTTGATTGAGAACATTCACCCTACCATTATGCTAGCCCACTCCTTGTCTAGTCAATTTTCTTCACCACTTGTCCAAACTAATTTTTTGGCAATTTTGAGTGGCAAGAACCTCTTGCCTTATATAGCCACATCTTGAAATACGGATTAGGTTTGTTGAACAACCTCGTACAAGACGGATAAAGTGGCCCGTTTAGAGCTTTTCTAAGATTACTTCCATTCTAGGTTATTCCAATGTAGCAAGAAACTATTCATTTTCTATTATCATAATCTCCTCTTCTTGTTGGACACACTAGTGATCATATTCAACTTCCCATCGACATATCTCTTCTCTCTAATTTGTGGCTAAACATTTTACCTCCAATTTAGGTTTGGCATACCCTTGTTTATATTCAAATTGTCTTGGTGTGCCTCTTCACTGGCAGTCCAAGGGAAGCTAAGTTGTCAAGTGACAACCAAACAAAACGAAATCCCCTAAATGAAAATGCCATATTCATATTTTTGAGTTTATTGTACAATAAATTAATTTTCTAAATATTTTAAAAAATGATTTGACTGATATTGCTTTTTAGTTTTAGTATAATGTAAGTTATGTAACTAATACTAGATAGCACGAAAACTAAAAAAACTTATCTATTTATATAAATAATAATGGAGCAAATCGTAATTCTAGTAATTAATTTTGTAAGTGATGGTTCAATAAAACTAAAGTTCATTTTTAAATAAATATTATTTTGATTGAATCACAATGTTTAAATTTATTTTTGTTTCTTTAGAAGTGAATTTATATATATATATATATATATATATATATATATAGGGTTAGGATCCAGTAAGAACATGTATTACAGTAAGAAATAAGAACACTTAAGAATCGTTAGATTAAATTACAAAAGGTTGAGATTTGACATCTAAATAAGGTACCATTGTATTAAGATTTATTACGATATCAAAATATGGTAATGAAAATATTTGGTAATTATGCATGATTTATTACATACGCAGTATATGAAGATTAAAGTATTGAGCCTATGTAATTATGAAAATAATTTTTTACGTTCACTGTGCACGGATAAATATCTAGTCGTGTCATCGGAGTTTCATTACTCCTACATTCCAACGCCGTCGATTTATTGAAACTTTGGTATTAAAGTTGAACGTTTTCTTTCTATGCACAGTAGTATAATATATACTCGTGTAATATAGTACACGTGTGATGCAATACAATAATTGGATATATGCACAAGTGAATATATGTATGTGGCTAAATATCTACTCGTGTCATGTAATAAACTTTTTATGCACAAGTGCAGCGATTAAAAAGTATATGCACAAGTGAATGTATATTGCTAAGTGCTTACTCATGTCATGTTTTCGTACATGCAAGACTATTATGTCACCATGCACTACTAACATTGACACTAATATTTACACTGCGTCACCATGCATAACAAATTATTCATGCACGATTCATATTCACTCGCATTTACACATGCACTACTAACTAACATTAATCGTAAACGCCGCAATTGATTCCTATTAGTAGAATGCACAAACTAGTGCTTCATAATATGCATGACTCCAACTCCGACGATGCACATGCACGAGTAATAGTTCAAATAATATGATATGATTGTGAATATAATTGAGTGGTTGAAGAGTCGTGTATTTTCGGGAAGAAGCTTGTTTTACCGGCGAGTATATGATAGGTAATAATGAGATAGTTAAATGATTAAGGAAAAAAAACTTTATTTACCGTGTTTATATGGTAATATGTAATATTTCATTAATTAGTTGACACAAAACCTTAAGGCCGGCTTAGCCAAACGGACAAATAACTTATTTTTCGCTAATTACAGTCCAACCACATGATAATGGACCGGATTAGACTTGCTCTGATACCATGTTAAGTTTATCGTTTATATTTGTCGGGGGATACACGCACAAGTGAACCTTTACATACAAATCTTTCGGATTTTCTCCTAAAATCAGTTAGTTATAAAAGGAGTAACCCTAATATTTATATGTTAAGTTTATAGATTTTCGATGTTGGACACATTTCCTAGCCTTAATAATTTCCACTATATTTCACGGGGTTTTACTATGTTACTTCACATGTTCGCGTTGTCTCTTTTATTCATTTTTAAAAAAGTAACAAGGAAATTCAAATCTAATAAACACTATATTTTAGTGAATCTTAATCACACTGTGGTTCATAACTTCCCGATCAGGACCAACCCTAAAGCGTGCATCCTACTGTTATTATGTGAACTAAATATATAAATATCAAAACTAATAACGTATATCTTTAAACGAATTAAACTAAACTAATAAACTAATATAATAATTGTTATAATTTTTCCATGAAAATACAAAAAATGTCACTCCGTACCCTCTTTTAAAACATAGATTTTTAAAAGAACAAAATTGTCCTCGTACCTTTCAAACTCTGTAAAATCGTCACATTATTTATCTTAAATCATTAAATGACGTACATACATATAGTCAATTGCATCGAGTGAATTAGCGGCTCCTCACTACACGCCCATTCCTTACTTAAGCCATTCCCTTACCGTATACTTACAAATATAAAATCTTAAACTCACTGAATTTTAATATTGATATCTAAAAAGTAATTTTAGAAACATGACATTTAAATCATTATTAATCATACTCTATTGTTGTGTAAAACAAGATTTTAAAATGGAAAAAGAGTGGTAATATTTTATATGGTTAAAAAGGAGATTGCATGTCAAGTCATAATAATTATAAACTTGACAATAAAAGCGTAAAGACGTATAAATCACAAGTGATGTTGGGGTGGTGCAAGGCAAATATGTATATTTTTGGTTAAGATTTCATATATCATGTATCCTTATATCTTATTGCATGATTGGTGGAAATGTCGTTGTTAATTATTTTTCTCGTAAAGCAGTATTATTTTAATACTTCTTTATCTAGTTTCAACCTATCACATGCAAGGGATATATGTATTAGTGATATAGGAGATCTTGATTGGTATATTTCAACTTATGATGTAATCATTATCTTCCCATCCGATAAACAACTCTTAATTATGTGTTTTCCTGAAATTTAACACCAAAAAGGGAACGCCGTCATCCCTACTTTTCCTAATTCCTTACTTAATTTTATACTAATGACTTCTTTATTGCTTAAACAATCTTCTTACCGAAGCTCTTTCTTCTAATTTTACTCAAATAATAATTGTTTTACTTTCACCTTTATTTTTATTTTATTTTTGATAATACACGGTAAGTAATTAGGAAGAATCATCTCCTTGAGACTCTTCGTCCTAGTGCATCTTTTCGGATGAGCTCCTCAACTCTCAAGAAAGACGAGTTGGACGCTAACAGGTCATCATGACCCAACTCAGCTAGCAAATCGGCCACACCATTAATCTCTCTGAAGATATGTCTGATTTTAACCTGCGAAAAACCTGCTAAAATATTAGACACATCAGACAAAAGGAGATCAAGATCCCAATGTGGTTTCCAAATTTGTTTCACTGAGTTAATAATCGACAGGCAATCGCCTTCGATTTCAATATTTTCGATCTCCAAGTCATATGCCTTAACCAATCCTTCTCTAAGCGCACATGCTTCAGCATGTAGGACCGATATGTTACCACATTGCACAAAGCCTAGAGAGACCGTCAAAGCATCATGATTGCGTAGGATAAATCCGTAAGTTGAATTTCCTGAGTCATTTTTTGATCCATCAAAGTTAAGTTTAATATAGTTTTTTTCAGGTCTGGTCCAGCAAATATCTTTCCTTTTTCTTCTTTGTGTATTTCCCTTAGCTTTCGGTTCTTTAGATTTTTTATTAACTTGTTGCCATTCGTTGATCTGATTCCGAACACTAAGGTCAATATTTTGGGGTTCTTTCTTACTGAATATTTTTTGGTTTCTATTAGTCCAGATATTCCACCAAATCATAAATAAAAAATTAAGATCAGACACCGAAAGGGTGTTTCTTAACCAGTTTATTTTTTCAATAATCTTAACATTCGTTCTAGTGGACTTACAAATCGCGCCCTTGATCCTGTCACAAGAAGTAGAGTCCAAGAGAAACTGACACTCGAAGAAGAGGTGATCAGCCGATTCAACTGGATGGTTACAGAAGCAACAAACCAAAGGGATTGGAACCTTTTGTTTATCTAGATTTTCTTTCGTCGGAAGTCCATTAATGGAAAGCTTCCAAAGGAAGTTCTTGACTTTGGGAAGTAGGTCCAGATCCCAAATCCAATCGTTCTCATTAGTAGGGATGTTTGTCCTCTCGTATATAAAGTTAAATGCAGACTTTGTCGTAAAATTACCACATTCGGAAAGAGCCCAGTACAGCCGGTCCCGAATAAAGGATTTAGGTAATTGGTATGATTTGATTGATTCTAAAATTACAGGTGATAACAGGCTCCCTAATTCCTCGTCAATTTTCCTATAATTCCAACTATTTTCATTTATGAATTGTTTGACAACATCATTATTAGGGATAAAATTAGGGTTGATGCACAACGAGTTAAGCGGTTTACTTTCGAGCCAGCAATCTTTCCAAAATTTCACAGTCTCACCGTCTCCAACTCGCCATCTGAAACCAAGGTTAAATTCGTTTCTAAGGTTCATCAGTTTCTTCCACTACCAAGACGTGTTCTGCTTAACCTTATAATTCCATAGGATTGATCCTTTCAGATATTGTTCCTCTACAATTTTGACCCAAATATTATCAGGTTCATTTAGAATTTTACAGAGTAGTTTCATCTGAAGTGCTTTGTTCATATCCTCGGTCTTCCTAATCCCCACTCCCCCAAATTTCATGGGTCTACAAATTCTATCCCAGCTGATAAGCGGATGGAAATTTGGTCCTTTATTCCAAGATATTTCTCCAGGCAATTAGAGTTAGAAATACCTAAATTTAATTGGATTTGTCGCTTAATTGGATTTTCAACATTGATCGACGTTTGAAACGCAGATTTATGTAGATTAAATTTTTGCCCCGATACTTTACAGTACCCATTAAGGATTTCCATAATCTTGGAACTAGCACTGGTCGAGGCTTTTGTAAAAATTATGATATCATCCGCAAAGGCTAAGAAAGGGATGCAAGAACCCCCTCTTGTAATGGTGAAACCGATAGCTTTTCTATTCCGATCACTTTCTCTTTGAATATTTCGCACAAGGACCTCGGCACCCAAGTTAAAGATCAAGGGGGAAAGAGGATCTCCTTGCCTCAGACCCCTCTGGGGAACAAAAAGGTCAGAGGGGCTATCATTTACTAGGATTGAGAACGATACAGTCGAAATGCACTCCATTATGCAGTTACAAAATTTACTACATAATCCAAATTTTTCCAAAACCGATTTAATGAATAACCATTCCATTCTGTCATAAGTTTTTTTCATATCTAGTTTAATTGCCATATATCCTTCTTTTCCTTTTTTCATTCTAAATTCGTGAAAGATTTCATGAGCAATTAAAATATTATCGTGGATGTCTCTGTTTTGAACAAAAGCACTTTGCAAGGGGTGTATTAGTTTTGGAAGAATGATTTTGATTCTGGAAGCCAGGATTTTCGCAATGATTTTTTAAGTTGTGGAACAAAGGCTATTAGGCCTGAAATCTTTAGTCGATATTGGGTTATCCATTTTCGGGATAAGAGTGTTAAATGTATGATTAACTTGTTTCAAAAGTTTTCCCGAATGGTAGAAGCTCTTAACCGCCCTACAAACTGCAGGGCCGACAATTTCCCAATGAATCTGGAAAAATCCCGCAGGCATACCATCCGGACCTGGAGACTTCTCGCTTCCAATATCGAAAACCGCCTTTTTAATATCACTGTTTGAGAAAGGTTTAATGAGGAATTCGTTGTCCGTATTAGTGATTTCTTTAGATAAAACCCGGAGATAGCGATCACACAAGTTCCTATCGCACGAAGAAGAGCTAAAGCGGTTTTTATAGTCAATAGAGAATTCATGTGCAATTTCCTCTTCTGTTTCTATCCATTAGCCATCATTATTTTTAATTTTGCTGATCATCTTTCTGTTTCTTCTGCCTGTCGCTTTTCTATGAACGTATTTCGTATTTTTATCACCTTTTCAAAGTTATTAGCCTTAGCTCTTTGTCTCCAATACTTTTGTTGAAATTCGATTAAACATTCTCTTTTCTTATTTAGTATGATTAACTTATCGTTGGTGTTTTGACCAAACTTTCTATAGATTTGGTTTTGTAACACCTCGATTTCACAATCAACTTTCTTAACTTGTTTATTAATATTTCCTTACTCCATTGTTTAATTTTGATTTTTGCTAGTTGAATTTTCTTTACTAGTTTAAACATGTTAGTGCCTGGAAAGTGAACCCGCCAAGCTTGTTTGATAATATTTTCGCAATCTTTTCTATCATTCCATTCGATTCATATTTGAAAGGTTTATTCTGAATTTTTGTTTAGTCATGTTTAGGTGAATTGAGATCATACAGTGATCAGAAGAGGCAAAGGCATGATTCCAAGTGTTAATTTGATTATACTTATTAATAACATCAAAGTGTGTTAATACTCTATCTAGTTTTTCAAAGGTATTATTTTCACCCTCTTTTCTACGTCTCCATGTGAACTCGTTTCCTCTAGAATCAAGGTTCACAAGATTACAATTCTGAATAAAATTATTAATTTTATGAAATCTGTTGTTATTTGGGTAAACCCCGCCAAGTTTATTAGCAGGACAACTGTTTCATTGAAATCACCCATAACTATAGTCGGAAGGTTGAGATTAAGAACCAAGTTGGTCAGGGAAGCCCAGAAGGCGTCCTTAAATTTTTCCTGAGGTGGAGCATAGATGAAAATTATATAACAAGAGAAATTCATCTCATTATTTTGGTGTTTAAGGGCAAGGTAGCGCTCGCCCGATTGAATAATTTCAACTTTTTCGTTAACTAGTTTGTAATTTTTTCAGAGCAAACACATGCCCCCGAGCGCCTAGATGACGGGATAAAAAGGCAATAATCAAAGCCGGCATTGCGCCACAAATAGTCAAACGGTTCAATTTCCGTTTTGATTTCTGCTAGCATTATCATGTCGATATGTTCATTATGAGTAGTGATTATAAGGTCCGTCCAAAATTTTTTCCTATTCAACCCTCGACAATTCCAATAGGCAATCTTCATAAGAAAAATGTTATAAGCGATTTTCGTTCGAAACCAACCGGCTTAGATTGATCTATCGAGCATAAGCATATTGTTTGAGGTATTACACAAAAACATTCAAAACCATGATATAGAAGAAACTCTAAATCAATGTGAGGATCGGGTTTTGCCAAAATATCGGAGTTAAGTAAGGAGCTTTTAACACTTAGTTTATTAGCGTCTCAGTTGGCTTTCTTGCTCAGGCGGCCAACATTCAGCAATCGCCAACCTAGATTAAGAAGATATTGTGGATCATACCATTTGACATGATGGATCAGATTATGTATAATTTCAAAACTAGTTGAGATTTGTGGTAAGTATATCAAATCAAGCTTCCAATTCTTTGGGTCAGAAAAGTTAAAAAGGACCGAAGAATATAAGATTACATTGGAAGAAAAATTCCAAAGGTAGAAGTTTGGCACAAATTTATAGTTGTTCACATGAAGTTGAGTAATCACGAAAGTCCAAGGAGAGGACCCAAGGTCCCTCCAAAAGCCAAGCCAACCCCTGAGCATGAACAGATAAAAAAGAGAACTGCCGAAGACAGTGGTTAAAGACTCAAGATCTTCACTCTCAGAATTGGGATAGAGATCCAGAATTACATTAGCAGGCAACCACATAATCAGCCGGGTAATAGCAAACACCCAGTACACATAGTTCCCTTCCATATTAGTTAGATTCATGATTTTGTTTGAATAGATATTTTCCAAATCAACATAGTCAATAGGAAAGCCTAAGCCACTTAGCAACTACAATCCAAAGAATTGTCAGCCATTCAAATAAAATGCAATAACATGATGATAATTCTTGTGCTTACACTCATTCAAAATAGAGATTAAACTTAAATCCTTCAAACACAGGGAAATCCAAAGGATTTTTAGTTCACTGACCACATAGCAAATCCAATCTAAAATACACCAGTGCATATTTGAAGTTGCCAGACATTTAAGTTGCAGTTTACAAAAGATCGAGATCCTAGGGCGTAGCCCATCCTGCCAACTTAAACTAACTTCCAGCCAAATCCAACACAGATAGTTTTCATAACACCACATTATATTTTCAATAAATTCCAACGGATGTTGTTCAAGGACGAGATAGTGCAGACACATCTCATCGAAGACTTTTTCACTCAAAGGCATTGCATAAGCATAGTGTCTTGATAAATTGCACCTGTATATGGTTCTAGCATTAATTGGTATGACAAAAGTGTTAACTCTACGGAGAGCGTGCATTTGGCATCCCGGGCGGGCCCGGATTTTGTTCATAGCCCATAAGCAGGAGCTTACGGCTTGTTCATAGACGAAACTTGCGGGAAAATGATTGAAAGCGGTTTTAAGCGAGTATCTGAAAAGCTTGTGAGAACACTTACTAGTAAATATAAAGTTGAGATCTCTGGTCGTAACTGGGATATCATCGGAGGCAACAAACTCCTCCCTCCGGCGCTGACTCCAAGTCACTTCCCTGGTGCATACACCCGTCCGAACGAACGGAGAATCATTCTCGGAGCTTCCTAATTCCATGTTAACTTTTAGCCACCGAGTTTTGAGTACAGCATGGAGAGTACTCGCTTCGTTGATCTCATCTCGCAGAAGATTGATAGGTCTTTGCTTGGCATACCAAACTGAGACGGATTAGACATCTTGCGTGGATTGAGTTCATTCGGAGAAAAGAACACTTTTTTGAGGAGTTTACATTCAGAAATTTTGACAAGGAACCGACTCCTCAAAAGCAGGGCAAAGGAACAACCCAACTCGATTCCACAACAGAGGTTCGAGGACCCTTTAGATTTGGAGTTAGGGATTCGAGTCGATGTTAAAACAAGCGGCTTTTGAAAGGTCGGGACCAAGAGCAATAGAGCCCGTTGGTAGGATTCAACGTCTGAACAGAATGGGATAGAAATCCCGACTATCGGGCAAGAGAAGTGCAATTTTTTCCATAGCTTCAACAAGCCAGACCATAGATAGAAAAGATTCATAGCACTACACATTATCTTAACAGTTCCACAAATCAGATTCAAACTCCGATGATAGACGCCAGGACAAGGGCACCATTTGCCTTCCCTATGAATCCAAGATCCACAGACGATAGGTTCATTGCATAGATTAACGGCTACAAGGTTGACAATCATCAAAGATGACCAAAACCAGCGATTCAAAGTGGGAATCGGTAGGGAGCGAACCCTAGAGAACTCAACCCAACGCCAAGCCCTAGAGCCTCTATTCCACCACAAAAAGTAGATCCACCAAATATTTCTGATTTCAGAGGACCATAGAAACCGATTATGAAAGGATTCATTCCACACACCACCACGAAACGGTGAGGGAGAGCCGAACGGACAGGCGGCGAGGGCAAGGTTTTTGCGAAAGAAAAGTTGAAAGAGGGGCGCGTGAGTATATTCACTAAGCGCGTTCATTTTCCAAGTTCGGGGTGAAAGATATGGATTTCATCCTGTCTCTTACATTTATTTCTTCCTTGTCTTTACTTTCACCTTTATTGGTAAAGGTTAGAAAGTGAAAATCCTGATTTTTCCATTTTAAAGGTACTAAAAGGTAAAAACTGATCTTTCAACTCAAAATCCTAGCAATATTTGACCACTTTTAGCATTTTGATATTCAATTAAAGATTCAAAGGTGGTACCTAGTAAAATTATATGTACTCAGGTAATTAAGATGAATCCATCAACATAATTCTAAATTGTTTTTGTTGTGATCATTCAACGAGTTACTTCAGAAATAGAGAGAAGAAGACAAAACGTTTTGTGGTTTTGCTGCACAAACCTTGCAGCTAAGATTTTCAATATACTTTGGTGGATAATGAATACAACCCTAAACCTATCTATTTATACCCATAAATAGATAGAATCCTCTATAAATAGATAGAGTCCTATGAAAAGATATAATTCTATAAATAGATAGAATTCGTACCACGGGGGCTCCGCCTGATACCACCCTGCACCCCTCTGTCGCTCCGGGCCCATTAATCCATGAGCCCAAAATATGTTTCTCCCCTTAGCCCATTGTATCAGTATACCTAGATTTATTATCTTATTATAACAATCTCCACCTAGACAACATAATCTAATACAAAAATTGGAAACACATATACAACTCCAGGATCTTGTCGTCAAATCCTCCTTGTTTATCTTGACAGGGGGCTTTCTCACTCATCTAACAACGAGTGACATGAACCAAATCTAAGCAATGCTTGAATTTGTCTGCGGTAACTGGTTTGGTCTTCGTATCAGCTGCATTATGAGAAGTGTGCACCTTCTCCAGGATGATCTCACTAGAAGCTTCTAGCCGTGCCTTGTACCTTATGCCTTCTTTCTCTGAGATGCCTTGTTTCTTCTTGAACACCCATTTGCATCCTATTGCCCTCTTACCTGCTGGAAGAGGAACTAGCTCCCACGTCTTGTTCTTATGGAGAGATTCCATCTCCTCGGCCATAGTACCTACCCATCCTTCTTTCTCCTTACTATGAATAGCCTCTTGAAAGTTGGATGGATCATCTGTGCCAATGACTAGAGCATAATTAACCATCTCCTCAAAACCATATCTTATAGGGGCCCTTGTGATGCGTTTGCTTCTGCCAGAAACAAGACTCTCAACCTGTTGTTGATCTACATCATGCTCACCACCTGCTGGTGTAGGTGTGCTAGAATCTGAAAGCTCCACCTCCACTGCTGATTTGGATTCAGTTTCTTTGCAACAGGATCCCAAAACTTGAAACCCTTCACACCTTTCTCATAACCCAGAAAAATGCACTTCTTAGACTTTGCATCCAGCTTTGTTCGCTCATCACCTGGAATCAACACATATGCTGGACTGCCAAAAATCTTCAAATTTGATAAGTCTAAATCAGAACCAGTCCATACTTCCTCTGAAACCTTCCCGTCAAGAGAAGTCCGGGGTGATCTATTTATCAAATAGACCGCCATGCTCACTGCCTCTGCCCAGAATTGCTTTGGAAGCCCTGCATTCAATCTAAGACACCGCGCTTTTTCTGCAATGGACCGATTCATCCTCTTAGAAACACCATTCTGTTGTGGTGTCTTCCGCACTGTATAATGTCTCTGAATGCCATGCTCACCACAAAAACTCTGAAACTGAGAATCCGTGTACTTTGTCCCATTATCAGATCTCAGATACTTCACTTTCCTCCCTGTCTGATTTTCCACTTCCGCCTTCCATAGAGCTTGAACTTGTTGAAGACTTCAGATTTATACTTTAGAAAATACACTCAGACCTTCCTTGAATAATCATCAATGAAAGTGACGTAATACCTAGATCCTCCTAGGGACGACACCTGAGTTGGTCCCCACACATCAGAATGCACATAATCAAGAACTCCACCTGTGTTTTGTTGACCTGTCTTAAAAGACACCTTGGATTATTTTCCCATCACGCAAAACTTGCAGAAGTCGATCTTACAACTCTTCACACCATCCAGGAGACCTCATTTGTGAAGCTCAATCATCCCCTTTTCGCCAATGTGACCCAGGCGCATATGCCACAGAGTTGTGTAATCTGTCTCAGAAGCCACGGCTGCAACTCCACCTGCAACGGTACTCCCTACCAACCGGTAGATATTACCCGATGTAATATGCCCCTTCATAACTATCATTGCCCCCTTTCTCACCTTTACACATTCCTTTTCTGTTTTGAAACAGAACCCTTTCACATGCAAAGTCCCCAAGGAAATCAAATTTTTCTTTAGAGATGGAATGTGACGCACGTTAGTCAATGTTCGAATCACACCATCGTGCATCCTCACCTTTATCTTCCCAATGGCAACAACATCACAAGCCTTGTTGTCTCCTAATCGGACGGATCCAAAAGTTCCAGACTTGTACGTCTCAAACCAATCTCTATTCGGAGTCATGTGAAACGAACATCCCGTATCCATGATCCATACATCTGAGTAGTTGTCTGACGTCACAGAGAGCATATCAGAATCTGCACCATCTGAGTCATCTTTCTGCACCACGTTTGCTGATCTTGAAGATTCATCTGACTTCTTATCTCCGTACTTCTTCTGCTTGGCAGGACAATCACGTTTGAAATGACCCTCCTCCTTGCAGAAGTAACAAGTTACTGGATTTTTACCCTTGGACTTAGACCTGGATTGCTTGTTGCTTCCTTCTTGCTTCTCTTTCGTCCTCCCTCTATCCTGGTTGCTTCTAACATACAACCCTTCGCTTTGAGAACTCTCACTGGTATGTTGTCGTCGTTCGGCTTGTGAAAACAACGTTGTTGACACCGTATCAAGACTTATCTCGTCTTTTCCACACGTCAACGTCATCACCAGATTCTCATATGAAGAGGGTAGAGAACATAGCAAGATCATAACTTTATCTTCATCTCCAAGTTTTACATCCACCCGAGCCAAATCCCCACTAATTTGGTTGAAAATATTCACGTGTTTCACCAATTCAGAACCTTCCACCATTTTCAACCCATATAATCTTTGTTTCAGATACAATTTTCTAGACAAAGATTTTGACATATACCGTTTCTCCAATTGAGTCCAAATCTCTTGACAAAATTTGAGATCAATAACGTGGTATATTACCTCGTCTCCCAAACAAAGCCGAATGACCGACGCTGCCTTCTCCTGCATCTCCTCCCATTCGTCGTCTTTCAACGACTCCGGTTTTGTCTCCTTCAACGCCTTCAACATCCCCTGTTGCGTTAGCAGATCCTTAACTCGTCGCTGCCAAAGACCGAAGTTGCCAGTTCCGTTGAATCGCGGAACCTCAAATTTTGCAACGGAACTCATCGACAACCTTGCTCTTGATACCAATTGTTGTGATCTTTCAACGAGTTACTTCAGAAATAGAGAGAGAAGAGAAGACAAAACGTTTTGTGGTTTTGCTGCACAAACCTTGTAGCTAGGGTTTTCAATATACTTTGGTGGAAAATGAATACAACCCTAAACCTATCTATTTATAACCATAAATAGATAGAATCCTCTATAAATAGATAGAGTCCTATGAAAAGATAGAATTCGTACCACGGGGGCTCCGCCTGATACCACCCCGCACCCCCTGTCGTTCCGGACCCATTAATCCATGGGCCCAAAGTATGTTTCTCCCTTGATCCATTGTATCAGTATACCTAGATTTATTTTCTTATTATAAGAGTATCAAAACTAATCAATTTCTACTACAATTACTTCAAACCACAAGGTTGGATAATATATTTCGGCCTTTATGTGTTCTTATTGCTCTCTATATTTCATCCTCGGATGAAGTTAGATAATATATTTCGGCCTTATACCAAGCAAAGTAGTGATAAGCTTCAACAACTCCATTAAAAAAAAAGCTTAAACTTGAGTATTACAATTTCAGGTATAACTAATAGCTAAAAATGGGTACCTAATGGACCATCATATATATTATCATGAAATCAGAATTCACAAATTAGTATTATACTTTAAAAAGAATTCGTCTTATATATTATAGTTTCACGAGCACATAAAATTAGCATTCAAATGTTATGCATCAAGCAAAAAATTTTATGTGCTCGTGAAACTATAATATATAAGACGAATTCCTGACTAAATAAAAATTAATACCTAATATGATTGTAGGAAGATGTGCATATCGATTGGTTGAAATCAGAATTCACAAATTAGCATTCAAATATTTTGCAAAAAATTTAGCAGAATAAATAAAAAAGCCAAACTAAAAGTAAGTAATATTTTGAAATGGTTGAAATTTGAATCATCTGATCAATCTAAAAATTTTATAGAAAATGAGAAAATCATAAAGCAATATTCTGTTAAGAAATTCAATTGTTTTGATAGGATTGCATTCGTAAAATTTGGAAAGTTAACATAAAATATTTTACGAAATATTTGGTAAATTACATTTTGTTTAACAAAACGGAAATCAACTTTAATATGAGATACTAACCTGCTGAGTGTTGACTACTTACAATCGAGATATGCATTATATAGATCTACACTCATCCTAGAATAAAGACTATATGAGATAATATTTATTATGATTCAAAACTAAAATGAACTTTCTAATAATTGAAATAACTCCCCTTTTTCACGAATGTGTTAAGTTGGAGCCCTAACCGCCGTCTATCTCATCTAAAGATTCTTAGGAATGTTCATCAATCGGTTGATCCAATCCGCTCTCGCTGCTAACTTAGATCTACGGTTGATCCAATCCGCTCTTGCTGCTGACTTAGATATGTGTTTCATCCGTGCGTGTCAATGTCTTGAATTTGTTGATCCATCCGGAGATCCTGCTCTTGCTACTAACTTGGATCTTTGATGGTTGTCAACGTTGAACTGAAGTGGAAGAAGGAGATATACAGAGTTTTTGATGCAGAGAGGGAGTTGGGTGAGTTAAACATAAGCAATCTATAATCAAGATGCATACCGTAGAATAGGAGGATATTGATGAGCACCGAGAGGATATTAATGACGACAGAGAGAATGATGATGGAAGAGGTATATATAGGCAATAGGTTAAGTTTAACAAATAAAAGATAAGAATAATAAAGATTTGCAAATCTGAAAAGATAAGAATAAAAAAGATTTCGCAAATCTGAGAACTGTGATTAGATTTAACCCTATACTCCAACAATTTAGGATTCTATTACATTATTTAGGGATAAATTTTGTTGAAAATATGAATCCAATTTTAACTAACTTTGATTACAAAATCTTTTCAAGCCGTGATTTTCAATAAATATATTTAAAAATTATTTTGGATTTTGTTACGTGATTTTATTGGGAAATTTTAAAAAATTATGTTTTTTAAAATATTTTATTTATATATAAAAACTTAACCGAACTTCTATTGGGGATTTTAAAAAATTATGTAACGAATTATCTAAAGTATTTGACAATTATTAAGAATTTTCAATTTCTAATTCTATCAATTTTCATTAAAGTATTTGACAATTATTTTTTAAAATTTCAATTACAAAATTTTGATTTAAATTATTGAAACTAAAAATAGTTTTTGCGGACGGAAATTTTTGGTTGCGACACGTGGCAAAAAGTGTGTCCGCTTTAATATATACTAGTTTTATACCCGTGCACTGCACGGGTTAGACGATAATTGCGGGTCATAAAAAAATGTTTGAGAATTCATTATGTTGAGAATTGTCTTAATTGTTATGTGATACTTGTTGTAAGGATGTAATTTTCACATTATGAATGGAAATGAAGCAAGAATCCAAATCCCGCAGTAACAATCGGGAAAGAGAATTTCGGGATAATATCCTTTGAGATACTCGAATGCAAAAGTTAGTATTAATCCCAGAAAGAATTAGGGTTTATTAAATTAAATGTTAGGGTATGTGATATAATTAACGAATAGATGATAATGTAAAATTGATGAGGTGATCATACGAAACTGTGTCAAGTATCAGTTCACGGGTTGTTTTACTATATATAAGATAGATAAGAAGTCATATGTCTAAGTTAAAAATAATAATATCAAATAGTTAAATTTAAATTGTGAATTTTCTAAAAGTTAATAAGATTAATAGCATATGACAAGTTATTAGTAAAAATATTACTGAAAATATTTTTTTTAAAAGAAAAAGAAAACTCAAAATAATAACAACTATCAATTACTCAATAATACCAACTTTAAAAATTATTGAAAGTGATACGCTATCAACGTAATTATAAAGTGATACATGCTATCAATGTATTTATAAAAAATAATATCACTTATTTTTCTGGAAAAAAAAAATCTAACTCCAAATTGATTTGACAACTAATTTTTTACATGTCATTATAAAATTTAGGGTTATCACTGTATTGTAAATTTGTTTTTTTAAAAAATTAATATGTTAAAAAGTCATAATTTAAGTAAAATATATTTAATTTTTATAAAAAATCACAACTTTCTTGATTTTTTCCGGAATTTTTTTATTCTGATTTTTTTAATACTTTTGTGTAAATGACAAAAAAAAATTATTAAAATTATTTGCTTTATTTAAAAAATTCGATATTGTTTAAAATCATATAATTTTTGGGAAAAAATTTTCGATTTTTTTTTCATATATTTTAATATAAAATTTATGAGTTTTTATAAAAAACATATTTAAAAATATCTGAAATTTTTTCAAAAAAATATTAAAATCGATTTTTTTAATGTAAAAAAAGCTTATTGCAAAAAAAGGTTTTTTTATTCTTATATTTTTATTTTTTTTAAAAGGAAAAATATTTTTTTAATACTTTAAAACAAATGAATTTTAGAAAAAATAAATAAAGTTTTTAAGTTTCAGAAAAAAGTTTGGAGTTAGATTTTTTTGATGTACGTAAAATCCACATTTATAAATTTTTTAAGACAAATGAATTTTAGATATTGATGTACGTAAAATATAAAATCCACAATTATAATTTACACTTTTGATTAAGTAAAAAAAGTTTTTCTTGACTTAAATTGTTGTTTAGTAAAAAATTTATTCCGAAAACAAATGAGAGTGCACATAAACATCAATGCCGTCTACCTTAGTTAATGTATATATATAAATATATATAAGATTAATCTATCAGCCATTTTAACATTTGTCGATAATAAAAAGTAAACACAATTTACTAAGGTGGATTAAGAGATTTGATAGTTAAATAATAACGGACTAGAGTATATAAGTTTGGTGCAACGAGCTTTGATTATATTGTGCCAAGGTCGATGATAAAAGAAAAATAGTTTGCTAAGATAGATCGAAGAGTTTTAATATTTTCACATCGATAAATAAAAGATAATAAACTTTTCTTATTACTAATTAATTTAAAACGAAATTTGACTAAACCTATATCGTAGCAATGCCATTTTATTAATAATTAATTTCATCAAACTAAATTCGTTAAACCGTAAAAGAGTGAGACAATCTTGCAGATTTATTTTAATCTGTGGCTAAAAACTAATACAAAAGCTAGAAGCGGTTATTTTGGCCGATCCCTTAGCAACGGGATTGATCAAAGACCAAAATAGTATCCACCCTAGAGTTATTTTCCTGCTATCTTTAATTATACCTAACAAAATACTATATATACATTTTTTTTTGCTATTCAATGACAAACATCGACAAAAAAAACAAAATCCCTTTTCTCTTAGACATCAAGATAATAAATAATATAATGAGATATGATAATAAGGCCGATGCCATCGGAGTAATTCTACTGTGCATCATGGCGGTGGCCGCCGTGAGCAGAGCCTCTGCGGAACCTCAAGTTGAGGTTGTTACAAAGAACTGTTATGACCCTTGCCACAAGGACTGCACGGCCCAAGGAAATAACATGGCTGCGTGTGAGGCCAAGTGCAGCAAGTGTGACGTCCAAGTTCAAGGTACGTATAATACTCCATTCATAAATGATTGGAGTTTTAACCTTATATTTTTGTTCAACTATTTTGACATTTACGTTAGACAGTTATCCTTCTAATCTTAGTACTTGGTCAGTCGTGATTTTTATCAATGAAGCAAAATTGAAGAAATAATTAGGAGTTAATGGAACAAAGTTAATTAATCGATTACCTAACCTGCAGACGCAACGGTGGTGGTCCAAGTGGTGATTGAAGGAAGTACAGTGATCGGAGCAAAATCCGAGAGCACCCCTTCATCACCGGCCAAAAGCGACGTCTTTAGTGACAGTAAGGTTGAAAAGAAAGCGACACCAGCCCAACCCACTCCGGCCAAAAAAGAAACACCTGCCCAAGCCGCTCCGGCACAAGAAGCAAAACCAGCAGAAAAAGCGCCGGCCCAAACCTCTGCAACCGGCGATACTACCATAAAGGCTTTGTGCCAAGGAGCCATGTACAAGGACGCGTGTCAACAAGTGCTTTCGAAAGTAGCCAATGGGAGCGGGACCACTCAAGACGTGATCAAAGCTGGAGCGGTGGTTGCGTTGCAGGGGATCACGAAGATGTTCAACCAAACCGACTCGCTCTTGTTAAAGGTCAACGAAACCAAGAAGCCGGAGAGCGCTAAGATGGCCGTCAATATTTGCAAGGATTTGTTCGATGACTCTATCGAGAAGCTTCAAAATGCCATTTACGAAATGGGTAAAGCCGATGCTTACAACAGACCGTGCTTGGCGAATAGCCTTCGGTTATGGCTTAGCGATGTGGTAACCTACTCGGATAATTGCATGGAGTCACTCGGAGAAGCCGAAGCCTCCGGATTTCAGGATTCAATGAAAGATGGTGTCGTGAACGCGACCCAAGTCACCATAAGCATCTTGGATGTGTTCACGAGTTTCACCAAGGCACTTAACTCTGTCGGTTACGATCTCAACACTGATAAGATTGTAAACTCGCTTAAGAATATGGCCGGCGGCGGTGGTGTCGGTGGAAGGCGGTTGTTTGGCGAGACCGGTACAATGAATGTTGATGCTAATTATGCAACACCGAGTTGGTTGTCGTTTGACGACAAAAAATATATGAATCTTGATAATGACAACCCACGCGGTCGTGCCCTCGGTGGGTTGGTCCCTAACGCGGTGGTGGCGTTGGACGGTAGTGGACAATATAAGAAAATTATGGATGCCGTCAATGCTTATGACCCCAAGGCTCCTCTCCCTCCTGGTGGCAAGTAGGTTTTAGTAATTATTACCTTGATATTGTTTATATAGAAAAAGATAATTTGTATTAACTAGGGTTGCATGCATGCATGCAGGTATGTCATCTACGTGAAAGCAGGGATATACGACGAGTTTGTATTAATTGATAAAAAGTCCACCAACATATTAATGTACGGTGACGGTCCATTAAAGACAATCGTGACCGGCAAAAGGAACAATGCCATAGCCGGAATCCCGACCATAAGTACCTCGTCCTTCGCCGTCCAAGCGAAGGGCTTCTTTTGCAGGGACATGGGATTCGAGAACACGGCAGGTCCCGAAGGCCATCAAGCAGTAGCTCTAAGGTGTAACGGCGAGGAACAAGTGTTCTTTAACTGCGAGTTCAACGGCTACCAGGACACCTTGTACGCACAAGGTGGGTCCCAGTTCTTCCGCGACTGCACCGTCAGAGGAACGGTCGATTTCATCTTCGGAGGTGGGGCCACCATATTCCAACACTGTAACATCATCGTACGGATGCCTATGATAGGACAATCCAACGCAGTGACGGCTTGCGGTAGGAAAGCGGATAGTATGCCCACCGGAATCGTCCTCCACGACTGCTTCATATCGGCGGACCCACTTCTGGACCCGACAAAGGTGAAGAGCTACCTAGGTCGCCCATGGAAGGAGTACGCTAGGACCGTGTTCATGGAGAGCACGATCGGAGGCTTCATCGTACCAGAAGGGTTCGAGATTATGTCTCCTGATGAGCCTAATAACAAAAACTCCTACTGGGGAGAGTATGAAAACAAGGGTGATGGAGCTAAAACTGACTTGCGCGTCAAGTGGCCTCATGTCAGTGTCATTTCAAAGGGGGAGGCTAAAAAATTCACAGTCGGCGCCTTCTTGCCCGGAGGTGATATTTGGGTCAGGGCTGCTGGTGTCCCATACACCATTGATTTTGTTAACCCTTAAATCCAATTACATAATTTAATATAATGTATGTACAATGTGTTTTAGTTGTTTTTATAGTTTCTAATCAAATCCTATATGATACGATCAATAACATGCTAGGATTATACAAATAATAACCACTATCCCTATAATATATTGGCTACTGTTCTTGATTTATTTTTGGGGTCCTTAAACAAATTAAATATATTGGTGAAACAAAGTTTTCATTTACCTAACTTGCCAAACTTTATATTATCTTCTATACTTAGACCCATGCAAAGTCCCAAAACTCCTTTTCCTCTTTTTTCTTTGCATGGTCGATATTTCTTCCATACCATTTTATGAGTCCTATTTTAAACTTCTCGCTTATTTTTCTCGTAACATAGAGTCTCGAGACTCCTATTTTCACGTATAAAAAATATACATCATTGCATATTCAATTTTTTTTTTACTTAAAATTAAACCGAAAAATGAGATTTTTAGTTTAATTAAAACTCAATGTCACATGCGCACCTCTATTACGGGAAAACACGTTGTTTTGTGTGTGGTGGGGGGGGGGGGGGGGGGGGAAGAGTGTCGACACTTATAATACAACACAATTACTGTGTAATTACAGTTTGTTTGCCTCTATTTGAGAAACCGACAATCTAATATACAACAAATATTAATTACCCGTACTTTGTAATTGTAGCTAGGTCACTTAATCCCCACGTAAATCATGTAAATTTTATTTCCCCACGATCATACTTGACTTAATTATCATTTATCATGATAACTATATCCAATCAACTCATATACATTTATTTCAATGGTTTTACGTAATGAAAATAATCATTTGGTCATATTAATTGTTTCTATTGATCCCACGTCATTATGTCACGATACAACTATTTAACAAATATATGCAATACCCGACAAACAATTCAAAACTAGCATATCATGGTTAAGTGAAAAAGACTGTACGTTTCGAGAAGTACTGTATAGTAACAACATTTTACGCGAGCATGTTTTACAAACCATCGGTTTAGGTTTGACTTAACCTAAATCGAAGCATAAAGTGAGGGTATTCAAATCGCCGGTTTAGTACCGGTTTGTTAAAGAAAATAATAAAAGTACTATAAGCAAAAAAAAAGGGACTTGAACCGATTATCCGGTTACTTCGGTGTTTTTGTCCCTTTTTTTTCCTGAATAAAGGTGATTGTATTGAGAGAAAGGGGGAGATACAGGAGGGACATCTTGTCCGAGAGTATTACAGTACAAAGAAGAAGGGCAAAAAAGAGAAGAAAAGAGAGGGAAGAGATGGAAAAGTACAGTCGGTTAAGACATTAAGTAAATCTCCAGTATGTTTGTGCAAGCCATGTCATCTATATTTCTTGTTTACCAGTGAACAACATCAAAGTTCCTCACCGCATTGATTGTGTTATTGGTGCAGATGATGGGGTTGTAAAAGTTGTTACCGTAGAGATTGTCATGCCGGACTTTCCAAGTGTGCTAGATGAGGAAGATGACGACGGCGCCTCTGACTTCATGGATGAAGTCTCTTTTTGAGCCCTGGTAGCAAAAATCCTTGAGCAGATCATTTAGATTATAAAAGAGGTTGGGGATACGGAGCCATTTCAGGGTGATGTCCTGCACCAGGGATGTATAGGTGCAGTCAAACCATAAGTGGGAGAGGGTTTCTTGTTTCGAGTTGCAGAGCTTACATGTAGGGTCAGTAGCAATCTGCCAATCGACAAGTTTGTCGAGGGTAAGGAGATTACCGTGATAGACCATTCAAGTGGTAAAGCTGCATCTCGGAATGTTTAATTTACCCCAAAAATGTCAAGGTTCCAAGAGATGGTGGGGTTAGTGGCATGGAGGATGTTATAGATTGTTGTGATCTTTCAACGAGTTACTTCAGAAATATAGAGAAGAAGAGAAGACAAAACGCTTTGTGGTTTTGCTGCACAAACCTTGCAGCTAGGGTTTTCAATATACTTTGGTGGATAATGAATACAACCCTATACCTATCTATTTATAACCATAAATAGATAGAATCCTCTATTAATAGATAGAGTCCTATAAATAATAGAATCCTACAAATAGATAGAATTCCTTATAAATAGATAGGATTCTATAAATAAATAAAATCCTCCGCGGGGGACGAAGCCCCCCGCACCCCCTGTCGCCCCGGGCCCATTAATCCATGGGCCCAAAATATATTTTCCCTGGCCCATTGTATCAGTATACCTAGATTTATTGTCTTATTATAACAATCTCCACCTAGACAACATAATCTAATAGAAAAATTTGGAAACACATATACAACTCCAAGATCTTGTCGTCAGATCCTCCTTGTTTCTCTTGACAGGGGGCTTTCTCACTCATCTAACAACGACTGACATGAACCAAATCCAAGCAATGCTTGAATTTGTCTGCGGTAACCGGTTTGGTCATCATATCAGCTGCATTCTGAGAAGTGTGTACCTTCTCCAGGATGATCTCACCAGAAGCTACTAGCTCTCTAATCTTGTGAAATCTCACATCAATATGTTTAGTCCGAGCATGGTACACCTGATTCTTAGCTAGATATATAGCACTCTGACTATCACAATGTACCTCAACTCCACCTTGCTCAACACTCAGTTCTTCCACAATTCCTTTAATCCACAAAGCCCCCTTAGCTGCCTCTGCTAAAGCCATGTACTCTGCTTCAGTTGTAGACAAGGCTACTATAGACTGCAAAACTGATCTCCAACATATAGGCCCCCCAGCAAGAGTAAAGACATATCCTGTAGTGGACCTCCGGTTGTCAAGATCACCGGCATAGTCTGAATCAACATACCCTACAACTGAAGGATCTCCTTCCTGGCCACCAAACATAATTCCACGGTCAGCAGTACCCCTCAAATACCTGAGTATCCACTTGACGGCCGCCCAGTGTTCTCTCCCGGGATTAGACATATACTTGCTCACTTGGCTAACAGCTTGGGCCAAATCAGGTCTTGTACACACCATAGCATACATCAAGCAACCAACTGCATTTGCATAAGGAACTTTGGACATATCTTTGATTTCTCCATCAGACTTCGGACACTGAGTTGAGGAGAGCTTGAAGTGATTCGCTAGAGGAGTGCTGACAGATTTGGAGTTGGCCATATCGAATCTATCAAGCACTTTCTCAATGTAAGTCTTCTGAGATAACCATAACCTCCCAGAACTTCTCTCCTGCGAATCTCCATACCAAGGATCTTATTTGCAACACCAAGATCCTTCATGTCAAATTCCTTGCTCAACAAGGTTTTCAACTCAACAACATCATCAATATTCTTTCTAGCAATCAGCATGTCATCAACATATAATAGCAAGTATAAGGGTGATCCATCATCCAAATATTTCACATAAACACAACAATCATACTCACATCTCTGGTAGCCTATCCGAAGCATGTAAGAGTCAAACTTCTTGTACCATTGCCTAGGAGCCTGCTTCAGACCATACAATGACTTTGTCAACTTGCATACAAGTTTCTCCTCTTCCAGCTGGACAAAACCCTCTGGTTGCTCCATGTAGATCTCCTCCTCCAAATCACCATGAAGGAAAGCTGTTTTCACATCCATCTGCTCCAGATGCAAATCCCAGCTAGCTACCAATGCCAACACCAATCTGATAGACGTGTGTCGGACCACAGGAGAAAAAATTTCGTCATAATCAATCCCCTTCTTCTGTGAGTAACCCTTTGCTACTAGTCGTGCCTTGTACCTTATGCCTTCTTTCTCTGAGATGCCTTGTTTCTTCTTGAACACCCATTTGCATCCTATTGCCCTCTTACCTGCTGGAAGAGGAACCAGCTCCCACGTCCTATTCTTATGGAGAGATTCCATCTCCTCAGTCATAGCACCTACCCATCCTTCTTTCTCCTGACTATGAGTAGCCTCTCGAAAGTTGGATGGATCATCTGTGCCAATGACTAGAGCATAATTAACCATCTCGTCAAAACCATATCTTATAGGGGCCCTTGTGATGCGTCTGCTTCTGCCAGAAACAAGACTCTCAACCTGTTGTTGATCTACATCATGCTCACCACCTGTTGGTGTAGGTGTGCTAGAATCTGAAAGCTCCACCTCCACTGCTGATCTGGATTCAGTCTCTGTAACTGCAGGTTTCCCAACTTCCTTGGCATGTAGAGCATTGCCTGCTCATCAAATACAGCATCTCGACTGATCATCCGTTTCTTTGCAACAGGATCCCAAAACTTGAAACCCTTCACACCTTTCTCATAACCCAGAAAAATGCACTTCTTAGACTTTGCATCCAGCTTTGTTCGCTCATCACCTGGAATCAACACATATGCTGGACTGCCAAAAATCTTCAAATTTGATAAGTCTAAATCAGAACCAGTCCATACCTCCTCTGAAACCTTCCCGTCAAGAGAAGTCCGGGGTGATCTATTTATCAAATAGACCGCCATGCTCACTGCCTCTGCCCAGAATTGCTTTGGAAGCCCTGCATTCAATCTAAGACACCGCGCTTTTTCTGCAATGGACCGATTCATCCTCTCAGAAACACCATTCTGTTGTGGTGTCTTCCGCACTGTATAATGTCTCTGAATGCCATGCTCACCACAAAAACTCTGAAACTGAGAATCCGTGTACTCTGTCCCATTATCAGATCTCAAATACTTCACTTTCCTCCCTGTCTGATTTTCCACTTCCGCCTTCCATAGCTTAAACTTGCTGAAGACTTCAGATTTATACTTTAGAGAATACACCCAAACCTTCCTTGAATAATCATCAATGAAAGTGACATAATACCTAGATCCTCCTAAGGACGACACCTGAGTTGGTCCCCACACATCAGAATGCACATAATCAAGAATTCCACCTGTGTTGTGCTGACCTGTCTTAAAAGACACCTTGGATTGTTTTCCCATCACGCAAAACTTGCAGAAGTCGATCTTACAACTCTTCACACCATCCAGGAGACCTCGCTTGTGAAGCTCAATCATCCCCCTTTCGCCAATGTGACCCAGGCGCATATGCCACAGAGTTGTGTAATCTGTCTCAGAAGCCACGGCTGCAACTCCACTTACAACGGTACTCCCTACCAACCGGTAGATATTACCCGATGTAATCTGCCACTTCATAACTGTCATTGCCCCCTTGCTCACCTTTACACATTCCTTTTCTGTTTTAAAATAGAACCCTTTTACATGTAAAGTCCCCAAGGAAATCAGATTTTTCTTTAGAGTTGGAATGTGACGCACGTCAATCAATGTTCGAATCACACCATCGTGCATCCTCACCTTTATCTACCCAATGCCAACAACATCACAAGCCTTGTTGTTTCCTAATCGGACGGAGCCAAAAGTTCCAGACTTGTACGTCTCAAACCAATCTCTATTCGAAGTCATGTGAAACGAACATCCCGTATCCATGATCCATACATCTGAGTAGTTGTCTGACGTCACAGAGAGCATATCAGAATCTGCACCATCTGAGTCATCTTTCTGCACCACGTTTGCTGATCTTGAAGATTCCTCTAACTTCTTATCTTCGTACTTCTTCTTCCTGGCAGGACAATCACGTTTGAAGTGACCCTCCTCCTTGCAGAAGTAACAAGTTACTGGCTTTTTACCCTTGGACTTAGACCTGGATTGCTTGTTGCTTCCTTCTTGCTTCTCTTTCGTCCTCCCTCTATCCTGGTTGCTTCTAACATACAACCCTTCGCTTTGAGAACTCTCACTGGTATGTTTTCGTCGTTCGGCTTGTGAAAGCAACGCTGTTGACACCGTATCAAGACTTATCTCGTCTTTCCCACACGTCAACGTCATCACCAGATTCTCATATGAAGAGGGTAGAGAATATAGCAAGATCATAGCTTTATCTTCATCTCCAAGTTTTACATCCACCCGAGCCAAATCCCCAATAATTTGATTGAAAATATTCACGTGTTTTACCAAGTCAGAACCTTCCACCATTTTCAACCCATACAATTTTTGTTTGAGATACAATTTGCTAGACAAAGATTTTGACATATACCGTTTCTCCAATTGAGTCCAAATTTCTTGACAAGATTTGAGATCAATAACGTGGTATATTACCTCGTCTGCCAAACAGAGCCGAATGACCGACGCTGCCTTCTCCTGCATCTCCTCCCATTCGTCGTCTTTCAACGACTCCGGTTTTGCCTCCTTCAACGCCTTCAACATCCCCTGTTGCGTTAGCAGATCCTTAACTCGTTGCTGCCAAAGACCGAAGTTTCCAGTTCCGTTGAATCGCGGAACCTCAAATTTTGCAACGGAACTCATCGACAACCTTGCTCTTGATACCAATTGTTGAGCTCTGATACCAATTGTTGTGATCTTTCAACGAGTTACTTCAGAAATATAGAGAAGAAGAGAAGACAAAACGCTTTGTGGTTTTGCTGCACAAACCTTGCAGCTAGGGTTTTCAATATACTTTGGTGCATAATGAATACACCCTACACCTATCTATTTATAACCATAAATAGATAGAATCCTCTATTAATAGATAGAGTCCTATAAATAATAGAATCCTACAAATAGATAGAATTCCTTATAAATAGATAGGATTCTATAAATAGATAAAATCCTCCGCGGGGGACGAAGCCCCCGCACCCCCTGTCGCCCCGGGCCCATTAATCCATGGGCCCAAAATATATTTCTCCTGGCCCATTGTATCAGTATACCTAGATTTATTGTCTTATTATAACATAGATATTACTAGTCGAGTAAGAACCTTTGTTGTTTAGCAAAATCGAGTGATGAGTCTTAGGAGGTTGGTTTTGTATAGGAGATCGTTTCTGACCTTGATAATTGAGTTCCAAAAGGAGTTATTAGTACTCTTAGAAGAGTAGGTCCAGATGTTGGAATGTCTGAGGTACCGGTAGTGAACAGAGACCCAAGAGCGTCAGATGCTTTCAACGTTAGTGTGGATTTCAAAGAGTTAGGTACCTTGCTATGCATGCTTTATTCAAAGAGATGAGTTCCTCGAAGCCAAGTCCACCAGCCCGTTTGGAGCTACAAATCGTGATCCAAGCCACAAGAGCCTTGTGTTATTCTCCTTTCCAAACCACATGTACGAACAAAGTATGTTGGTGATTTTCTCAAGAACATTTGAGGGGAGAAGGAAGATGGAACTCCAGTAGTTTTAGATAACAAACAAAACGGATTTGATGAGCTACATTCCATCAGAGTAGGAGAGAAGTTTAGCCGTCCAAGAGTTGATCTTCTTAGTGATTTTGTTGATAAGAGGGAAATAATCAGAGATGATGATAAACTTTTAGTGCCTAGGGGAACACCCAAGTAAAGAAAGGGCGGTGAGGCTCTAGGAAACCCAGTACAATCATCAATGATGTCTTTATCCGTATCAGGAACCCCTCCATAGAAGATCGTAGTCTTGTGAGGATTTATCCGTTTTTGTCCTTTTGTCTAAAATTTGTTGTGCTTTTAAAAGAAAAGAAAATGAAGAAAAAGATGGTTTATAAATTAAATATAAACTTTTAGACCTCTTAAATTATAATTTGTAAAATAAATATATCCATAGGCACCCCTATTATATTTTCATTAATATTACAATATGTTATAAAAAAATATTTTATTAATTTTATTTCAATATATTACACATAAATACTAAATACTAGTGTATATTATAATCAATTTGTTGTACTAATTATGTGATACACAATTTAAAATATCACCAGAGTATAATAACATTCATAATACTACATAAATAAAATAAAGTTAATCAATGGGATAAAAAAAAAATCTACTGCCCCGAAAAAAAATCCATGGTAAAAATGACGTGATAAAAAAAGGTAAAATATTAAAATTAAGTTGGATTGTACACATTGTTAACAAAGTAAAGGAGAAGAGAAAGTCTTCCGCAGATTCTGGATGAATTTGAATCCAACCCTTTTGTATTTATTTTGGGCGATCCCTAAGGAAGAGGATTCATCAAAGACAAAATTAGTCTTTACCGTAGATTAATTTCAGGCATTCTTCTACCCTCCAACAGACTATATATAGCGATCAAGACAACAAAAGAGATACAACACACAAAAACAACAATCAATACAAATAATTTATTTTCTCTTTTTCCATACAAAAAATGAGAGATAATAACCGGGCGAATGTCATCGGAGTAGTTCTACTATGCATCATTGCGGCGGGCAACGCCCAGCCTGTTCCACCGAAACCTGAACCAGCTGCGGGAGGCGGCGGCAGTACGACCGAAACCACCATAAAGACTTTGTGCGAAGGAGCAGTGCACCCGGATGCGTGTCAATCGGTCCTTTTGAAGGTAGCAAACGGAAGCGGTAGCACCCAAGATGTAATCAAAGCCGGAGCGACGGTTGCGTTGCAGGGAATCGTGACGGTGTTTAATCTCACCGATACTCTTGAGCCCAAGGTTAAAACTAGCCCGGATCCACCATCCGCAAAGATGGCGGTCGACACTTGTAGGGATCTATTTGAGGATGCTATTGATAGACTTCAAGTAGCCATCAACCAGTTGGGCAACCCGGAAGCGTTCAAGCAACAAGACCTCTCGCTTAATCTTCGCTTGTGGCTCAGCGACGCGTTGACATATGCGGATACCTGTATGGATACCCTCGAAGAAGCTAAAGCTAATGACATCCAGGTTTTTAGAATAATCTTACTCGATTTAGTAGTCGTAAAGCTTTTTTTTTTATTGACTTGATATCTTTTATGTTTTTATGTTTTTACTAGGAAGTGATGAAGGGCGGGGTGTATAATGCGACGGCGATCACTATGAGTATCCTTGATGTGTTCACAATGTTCACCAAGGCGGTTGAATCCATGGGGTTCGAGATCAACACGGAAAAAATCGTTGATGCGCTCAAGAGTGTAGGCGGTGAAGCTGGCGGAAAGGGTGGAAGGAGATTGCTTGGCGACGCCAACGAAATGATTGGTGATGATGGTGTCCCAAGGTGGTTGTCCGCGGCTGACAGGAAGTTGTTAGGCATGGACGGTGAACGAAAGGAGCGTAGCCTCGCCGGGCTTCCTCCCAACGCCGTCGTGGCACTAGACGGGAGTGGACAGTTTAAGAACGTTCTCGACGCCATCAATGCATACCCCAAGGATCCTCTTCCACCCGGTGGCAAGTACGTAATTATATATTCTCAACGTAAATCCCTTGAGTTAGTACGTAAAAGTTATTTAATTTTGTATGCACATGCACATGCATGGATATTGTGTACGTAGGTATGTGATATACGTGAAAGCCGGCGTGTACAACGAATATATAATAGTTGATAAGAAGAAGCCCGGCATCATCATCTACGGTGATGGACCCAAAAAGACAATCATCACCGGCAAGAAGAATTGCGCCATCGAAAAAACCCCAACCTTTAAAACCTCAACCTTCGCAATCGAAGCACCAGACTTCATCGCCCGGGACATTGCATTCGAGAACACTGCAGGACCCGACGGAGGTCAAGCCGTGGCCTTTAGGGCAGACAACGAGAGACAAGTGTTCCTCAACTGCGAGTTCAACGGTTATCAAGACACACTATACGCACACAGCGGATCACAGTTCTTCCGCGAGTGCAGCATAAGCGGAACAGTCGACTATATCTTCGGAGACGGGGCCACACTCTTCCAACAGTGCACCCTCGTCTCACGCAAGCCAAACCCAGGGCAAGCGAACACAGTAACAGCCCAAGGCAGGAAAACACCCAACTCACCCACTGCACTTGTCTTCCAAAACTGCGCCTTCGTCGGCGAACCGCAACTCGACCCGGCTGCAACCAAGTCCTATCTAGGTCGCCCATGGAAGGAGTACGCCAGGACCATATTCATGGAGAGCTCCATCTCAGCGATTATCAATCCGGTCGGCGTGATTATAATGTCTCCTCAAACACCCAATGACCAGAATTCCTACTGGGGAGAGTACCTTAACAGAGGTCCCGGAGCACCTACAAACATGCGCGCAAAATGGAAGAATTATGTGCCGGCGCTACCGCAACCGGAAGCTCAGAAGTATACCATGAATGCCTTCTTGCCCGGCAAAGATGCTTGGATCAAGGCCGCCGGTGTCCCATATTACGCTGATTTCACCGTTCCACTTCCTGCAAACTAAAATCAATATCCGACTACAACATATTTTATGTATCATTATATATAATTTTTTTTATACAAAAATAATAATATTATTATTTTGAAATATGGGAAAAATTCATAACAAATGGAATAACAAACTTATTGCATCTACAATGTCTTTTACATTTTAATTGTACTTCATAAATGATGATCTTTTTTGTTTATTAAGTTATATATAAATTAGTTGTGAAATATAGCTTATAAAGTTTGTTATATAAGTCATATAAAAATATAGAATTCGTATTTACCCTTTTCCTTCAAGAGTAACCTTAATAGGTTGTTGAATTAATTCTATCTCCTCTATACCTCTATTATCTGAATATGTTGTGGTTTCAGCTATAGACCATTTGCTAATAACACCCACAAGTAGACTTCTAAATCAACAAAACATGCATAGAGCTCATACTATTCAACATCTTGTTCGAGTACAAATAAGGGATACAACTCGACAAACATTTGCTCAAGACCCTTGGACGGATGAACTTTTTGTAATGCATCAGCTAGTAACCGTATAGGCATCAAACGCTCCACCTGAAATTTAATTAAATATTGTTAAAACCTCGGTGTATACTAACGTTGCTCATAGTATCTTGAATATTACCGATATCGTCACAAATCAATATCTTAAGTCCGTCTCTAGTAACCCTAGAAATAGCAACATATAATTGTTCACGATTGAAAATAGACTTGGAAAGATAAAGTCCAACTTAAGACAGTGATTTACCTTGACTTTTATTGATTGTCGTAGCAAAACAAACCATCAAGTGGAATTGTCTCCTACGGAATTTGAATGGAAATTTCGAGTATGACGGAGAAAGTAAATTTGTGGAATAATAACTGTAACGCCCCAAATCTGTAGGACTCGGAGTGCTACTGGGCTAGAATCTCACAATGAATTCTGACCCTAGCCTGACAACAAATTTACTGAATCTTACAACAAGACACCAATAAATTAAAATCAAACATAAAACTGATATATATATATATATATATCAAAAGGATGATACAAGGTACTGCTGAGTACAAAGTCAAACAGAAAACCGTACAACATAAATAACCCAAAATTCCACGATATCGCCCAGTGTACGGAACCCTCAACAGATCACCCCTCTGGATCACTCTGCAGCTCTCTTAACCTGCAAAAGATCTACAGCACGGTATAAAACCGTTCGCTAACCATACACATATATAAGAAGATGCTAGAGCACAATCACATATCAATAAAATTAACACTTCATCATGATATCACACATTTACCCGGTTTATTATCTTTATAACGTTAATCACTCAAGAGTATATAAATTAGTATATGAAAATACGTGACACGAGGAATGAATATAATCCTCGCCTCTGCGTGCAATAGCTAGCTGGAGTGGTATCAGCGCGCTTTCCCGTATACCATATGGAGTGGTAGGTGTCATTCCCGTATACCAGAACTAACTAGCTTACAAAGAACTTCCCAGACTCCACTACGGGATGAAAGGTAAGTTGTCACAACCACTACAATGGGCGGTCAATATAACATAGGTCGGTGACCAACATAAAGCATGCTATAAAGCATATAACAAACACCACTCAAGCACACATCCAATATAAGGATGGCAGCTAAGTAAGTCCTATGGACTTACCTCAATCTCAGAAGTCGTATCGCTACAATCAGCTCTCACTCAGGTCCACTCCAAACTGGAGGACATCATGGCCTATACAAGGCATACATATATATATCAAACTCCTATCACACAAAGGGGTCACACCTAGACCCAAGGGATCCATAAGGATCATATCCAACTCGTAAACCTCAAGGCCGTAACCGGCATATCTATATCATACTCATCATAAACCGATACCTAGCATGGTACTAGTTCCCTCATACTAGGAAAGGAAAGGAGCTACCCAACTATGGGTAGTCCCGGGACAAGACGCACATGCGTGATCAAGGGACGCAGAAGCGGAACAGGTAACCCGCAGGCGCGGCAGGGATCAGCCGCAGGCGCGGTGACACGGGATGCAGGCAACGCAGGCAAGGCGCTGGCACGGGCGCTGGCGCACGGCTTCCGCAGGGGCGGCGGCTTCTAGGCGCGGAGCGGCGTCTGTGCAGAACGTGATCCCGCGGCTTCTCTTCGGCTCTTCACGTGATCAAATCACGTCTATTCCAATCCAAAGTCACACACATGCAACAACATACACATTCCAACATCACTCTACATTCAATTCATCTAATCCTAAGCTAAAGAGATGGAATCAAAGAAGAAAGAAGAGAAGAGGAAGAAGGAAGCTTACCACAACTGTGGTTAACTAGGAAATTGATCACCAACCAACCCTTACTGGCTTCCAAGCACAGCCACACACAACACTAGCATCATCCTCGTCAAAGTCACAACAAAATTCTTCCAAAACCAAGAAGGAATCACACAAGATCAAGAAGAAACAAAGGCAAAGCAAGGAGAACGTGGTAAGCTGGAAAGGAGTGAGAAACCCTTGCTCATCGGCCAAGGGAAGGACTTAAAGAGGAAGGCAACGAAAGAGTAAAGCACAAGTCAAAGGAGTCAACAAAACCGGCTGCAGCCGTCGGAAACCGCAGGGGCGGTTCCATGAGCCGCAGGGGCGGAAACCCGCAGGGGCGGCAGTCAGGCCCGCGGGTGCGGAAAGGCCAATCTCGGCCAAGCCAATCCGGCTAAGGACCAAGACTCGGTCCAAAAGAATAGGGCTCTCACAATAACTTTGTCACCTGTATCGTTCCCTATAATAATGCCAAGTTCAACAATGTGTTTTCCAAGTCTAGTAATTATGAGTGTGGTACCATTGCACAAACCGGAAGATTGATCTAAGTTCCTCATCAACATAACTGGTACTCAAATATGAACGTTAATGAATGATTTGAAATACCATAACATTTTATACTATTTAGGAACTCACTTGAATATAATATTTCTTCATATGATGTACTACCATCAATAGGCATATAGAGTCAAAACTTAGGTAAACAACTTCTTGTCCCGAAATTGATTACATAACATGATTTTTGACTTTTTTAACAATCTCATTTGTGGGGCATGTAAGAATAGCTCTGTCTCGAAAGTAATTCGATGGAGGTAAACCATTAGACATCATAGGATATGTAGAACGAACAATAGATTCCAACAGGAGCTCTGTCTCGAAAGTAACTTGATGACATAACATGATTATTGTCCCGGGATTGATGACATAACATGATTATTGAGCTTTCCTCCAAAAGGTAAACGAGAAATATTCAGATTATAAGAGCGCATCACATCTTTCAAGCTTTTATCAAGAGCTTGAAAACAAAACTTGTTAACCATAGGAGCTTCATCCCATATTATAAGTTTTGTTCTTAATATCAGTTCTGCAATTTCCATCCCAACCCGAATGTGACATAATGAATATTGTTCAACATTAATAGAGATAGCAAATCTCAAGTGTGTTGTTCTACCACCAAGAAGAAGTAATGCAACATTAATATTGTCACTGGAAGCAACATTAAGCACAACCTCTCCCTTGATCTTAATACAACATAAAGAGACCTCTGTATAAATGTTTTTTCAGCTCCACCATTTCCATTCAAGAAAAATACTCCTCATTTATCATTACAAACTGCACGATCAATCTCATTGTACACTCTCCTTTGCTCACTTGTAAGACTAGATAATAATGTATCATGTTGCACACTTAGTTCAACACGATCATATAAGAGTTCATCCTGAATGAGCTTATTGTGTTGCTCTATTATCAAAGCATCATTGGTAAGTGGCATTAAAGTATCATATTTTTTCTGTGTAAATGTATTACTATGGATATAAAACACAGGTATACTTACATGCGAGTTAATCATTAGAGAATAATGAATACTTACACCAAATTTGAGGAATCGTGTCCATGACCTTATAATGCAACCTATAAATTGTTATTGTAATTCACATAGCTCCTTCTTGTTTGACTCGGTTGAAGAATAGATCAAGAATGAGAATTCATGGCTTACAAGGACAAGTTTAAAACTAAAATTCATACCAGTCTAAAAGAATTAAAATCAAACACTCAGTTTTCAAAAGTACATAATCTATCATTTTCTGCAAGGACAAGTATAAAATTCAAACCGGTTTAGAATAACTCACACACGAGTATAGGACGGTAAAAACAATTTTGAAAACTGAGTTCCATCGTAATGTTCATTGAAAGTTGGATCCACTTTAAATTTCACTAAAGAAAGTGCATTGAAATATAGGAATCTATTTAAAATTCCAACCGGTTTATAACCATTGAATTAATAAAGCTGCGGATTATGTATTCATCACAAAGCATTGAATAACCAAATTCATTTGATGATTTAAGGGAGACTAAAACGTACAGAATGAACATACCTGTTCCTTGGATTAATGGATATGGATACTCTTTTGTGCTTAGCTTTGATAGCTATAGAGGACGGTGCTAAATGGTGAAATCTTATGAAATTTTTTTGTATTTATACACGTTTAATTATAATGTTTAATGTTAAAAGATTTGCTTTGATACTGTTCAAAAGATATAAATCGTTTAGATTGCATTCATGTAACAGTCCAAATTTTAGGAACTCGGGATGTCACTGACTAGGACCTCACAGTGAACTCCGGTCTTAGTTTGATAATAATTAGACATGTGTCTTACAACAAAGCACAGATATTTAAATGTAAATATCATTTAAAAGTAAACATGTTGGATACCAAATATTACAATGAAAGTATTCGACAACCATACATAACGAAAAGAAAGAAATATGTAATCTGGCTAATCTTATTATTGAAAGATAATATATACTCCCCCATACTAATCCCAGTACTGAAACCCGGTTGGTCACTCCATTCCCGATTACTCCGTAGAAACCTAACCTGCAAGCTCTTATCAATACGGTAACATCGTTATCTAAAAGTTCTAATGGTAAGAGGAACTAAAACACAAACACATATAAAGAAAGCGGTAAACACACCAGCATGCGCAATCAATGTCCTGATTTTATCTTTTTCATTTAGTGATTCAATTCTAGTTTCTTCAATTTTTCAGAGTGACACGAAGATCCTCCAACCAACACCCCGTCCCCGTAAATCAACAAGACTGATTTCAATGCATTTTCCCCCTATACACTATTGGGTGGTAGCGGGGAGCCTTCTAGTTGCCTTCAGCGCTGGACAGTGATGTCATGGCCTGTTATATATGATACACATGGGCCTCTCTAATATTAAAGGTGAAGGTGATCTAGTCTGGTTTCAATTCTTTAACATTCAATACACACTACCCTAACACGCACCTAAAATTATTACCGAAGCTATGTGAATCTGATGAACTCACTTTATCCGATACGATACTCTACAATAAAAAACTCGCTCCGTCTGTTGACGATCTCAAATTCCTAATTAAGATGTGACAACATATTAGTACTTCTCGTTCTAAAATTCTATTGTTTACTAACTACTCTTATTATTCCTTAAGCACCAAGTTCAGCAAAGCTAAGAATAATGATAATCTTTTCATTTTGGAGTTGATAAAAACAATATTACGCTTTTAATATTGTTAGTCTCCAACAGATTATATATATAATTGAAGTTAAAGAAAGGTTTAATTGAATATTTTAACTAAGGACATCACGAGTTAAGCCATAGTGCCGCAAAAAGAAAAAACCTATAAATCACTTGCATATTAAAAAAATTTTAAAAACCCAAATTTCGGGGGCAACAAGAAAAAAAAAAGGCTTTAATTTTTTTATGTATTTTATATAATAATATCTAGTTTTTTTTTTATATATATATACAAGTTTAGGATTATATTTATAATATATCATAATTCAACACTTCCTTGAAACCACCCGACTATTTAGCTCATTCTTTTTATTAACAATTTTTTTAAGTTGGGGCATAATCGATTCTTTGAAAGAAAAAAAAACACGAAAGAAAGAAGACAAAGTCTTGCAATTTTACCTCTATAAAACCGAGAAACCAACCCTTTTGCATATATTATGGGCGATCCCTTAGGAAGGGGATTCATCTATGAAAGGCCACATTTGCATCCACAGAGTAATTTTAGGTTTGGTTTTCATTTCCCCTTCAAAAGACTATATATATACGTATAACAAGAAGTGATTTCCAAAATACAAACCATAAAAATACAAATCATGTCTATCTTTTCTTTCATGTATCAAATATTAAAACAAATGAGGAACAATAACCAGGTAAGCGACATCAGAGTAACTCTACTGTGCATCATGGTGGTCGCCACCGTGTGCAGTGCACAAAAACCAGCCGAACCAGGAGCGGCGCAAGCCAATCCGGCTCAACCCGCACAGCCAGCACAACCTGCACAGCCAGGCCAACCCGGGCAGCCCCAAGCCAATGCAGGCGGGGTCTCGGAAACGGTCCAAACTACCATTAAGGGTTTGTGCCAAGCTGCAACGTATAAGGAAGCGTGTGAAGAAGTGCTTTTGAAAGTAGCAAATGGAAGTGGCACCACCGAAGACATTATCAAAGCCGGAGCCACCGTGGCGTTGCAGTCGATCACCAAGGTGTTCAACCTCACTGACACTCTCGATCCTAAGGTCGGCACCACTGAAAAGCCGGAGGTCTCTAAGATGGCCGTCGATGATTGCAAGGATTTGTTCCTAGACTCCATCGCCAAGCTTGAGCAGGCCATCAACCAGTTGGGCAACCCTGAGGCTTATAAGCAACAAAGCTTGTCGTTTACCCTCCGATTGTGGCTCAGCGATGTGCTAACCTACTCGGAAAATTGCATGGATAACCTCAAAGGTGCCCGAGCCACCGGTTTCCAGGTCTGTCACATCGAACAATCCAAACTCATCGTGTGTGTATATATATATATAATGTACATTGGACTAATTGATAACCTTATTACAGGATATAATGAAAGACGGGATGACGAACGCAACTCAGATCACCATGAGCATCCTCGATGTGTTTACGACGTTTAGCAATGCGCTTACGTCGATGGGTTTCAACGTTGACAATATCGCGAGCGCGCTCAAGAATTTTGGTGGTGGCGATAAGGGCGCTACCGGAAAAGGAAGGAGGTTGCTTGGCGGCCCCACCGATATGTTGGGTGATGATGGAATTCCAAGGTGGTTGTCGGAGGCTGATAGGGAGTTGTTGAACACGGATGGCTCGGAAGGGCGCAAGCTCGACGGACTCATACCGAATGCAGTTGTGGCTTTGGACGGGAGTGGACAATTCAAGAAAATCACCGACGCCATCGAAGCCTATGACCCGAAGACAGCTAAACTTCCACCTGGTGCCAAGTATGTAATAATGAAAACATCGACGTAATAATTATCAATTTTGCATGGGGGATTAATTAACGTTGGTGAATTTCATGCAGGTATGTCATCTACGTGAAAGCAGGCATATACGACGAGTTCATAGTAATCAAGAGCAAGAAGACCGACATACTCATGTACGGTGACGGTCCATTAAAGACGATCATCACAGGCAAAAAGAACACAGCTATAATGGGCATCACGACATCGGGAACCGCGTCCTTCGCCGTCCAAGGAGCCAACTTCATCGCTAGGGACATGGGATTCGAAAATACAGCCGGACCAGAAGGTCACCAAGCAGTGGCCCTTAGAGCAAACGGCGAGCAACAAGTTTTCATAAACTGCGAGTTCAACGGCTATCAAGACACATTATACACACAAGGAGGCTCACAATTCTTCCGCGACTGCACCATAAGAGGAACCGTGGACTTCATATTCGGAAACGGCGCTTCCATCTTCCAACACTGCAACATCTTCGTTCGAAATCCGTTACCGAATCAATTCAACGCCGTGACCGCTTCCGGGAGGATCGGATCAAACATGCCGACCGGAATCGTCCTCCAAGACTGTCTCATCGAGGCCGACCCAGCTCTAGACAAAGTCAACATCAAAACATATCTTGGACGGCCATGGAAGCAGTACGCAAGGACGGTGTTCATGCAATGCTTTATCGGAGACTTGATTGCGCCGGAAGGATACACGATCATGGCTCCTAATGAGCCTAATGACAAGGACTCGTACTGGGGAGAGTTCGGTAATATCGGTCCAGGAGCGAAAAATGACCTTCGTATCAAATGGCCAAATGTGAAGCCAGCTCTCGGGAGAGATGAGGCTCAAGCTTTCACTGTTGATGCATTCTTGCCCGGAGCTGATCTGTGGGTCAAGGCTGCGGGTGCACCGTATTACCCTGCTTTCAAGCCTTGAATTGGTTTATATAATCATCGCGATACAACATAGATTTTTGGCTTTACGGTATGATCGAAAAGATTTTACAAGAAGAAGCTAGTAGGAAATAATAATAATAAATCATCACTCATATTTTTTAAATTTCCCATCTAGAATAGGGCTAGCTTCTAGTTGTTCTTGCCTGGGATTTAGTTTCACTTTGTATTATTAAAGAATACTGTTCCTCTTTGAATGTATTCATTCATCAATTATTAATATTCTCAACTCTTCACTGCTCTTTTATTACTCTCTCTCTTTTAGTATGTTTTAATACCGGTACTATAACACTTTTATTTTTGTATATACAAACAAAAATAATTCTATTATAAAAGATTAAATTTTAAAATGAGGTGATCGTACAAAAAAGTTTGAAAAAGTATGTACTCAAATAAAATATATTTTAAAAATAATGAGAAAAATACTCAATTTTAAATTGGTTAATTAGGAATAATTTGATCAGCTAATCTAATATTTTACTATTATGTGTGTTTTAATTTCATATCCTATCTATTATTTAATATAATATTAAAGACGAAATAAGTTATGTCATGTATCAATCAAAAAGTAATTTAAAATTTGCATATTTAATGCTAAAATTTTAATTAAGGATAAAAATATATTTTATATGAAATTGTGATTTTTTTAATAAACTAGTTTAGTTTCCGTGCCTTGCACGGGTATTTTAGTGTATATATATATAATCATATTTTAATATGTGTGTGTTTTTTTTTTTGAATGTATGTATAGCGAAAAAAAATAACAACATAATTGTTGACACGGACTGTCATATAACTATGACTATATCTGTGGGACATACCAAGTTAAGAGTGTTGACTATATAAGTATGAATGAAACCAAAAAATAAAAATAAAAATGTCAAAAAAAACTTTGCAATGTCAAAAACCTTTAAAAAAACCTTATTCAAAATAAAACAAATTAGTTCACATATAATATAATATACTTTTTTGTTCTCAATCCTTGTAATGAACCTTATCATTAGTGAGATAGTCCGATTCTGGAAAAAAAAAAAGGTAAAATTGAAAAATTCATCCATTTTCGGTAGTTCATGTTGATTTCGTATAGTGTAAGTGAGTCCACCATTATTAAGCTTAATTATAATCCATTAATGTTGTAATCTAGACCGGTTATATTATGATCGAAAAAGGAAAAATTATAGGAAATTGGTAATAGATTAAGAAATTGTACCAAGGAAAAAATAATTGTACGTATAAAATAACTAACATATCTATATGGGATCAAAATAAGAAAATTGTAATCAAAAAAGTTTTTAAAAAAATATATTAGAAAATAGGTATATTAAATTTATATCCAAAATAAAAGAAAGTTATATTTTAAAAAATTATCTAAAAAAATATGACCGAATAATTAAAAAAAATAAATCTGAACGTATAAGTAACAAAAAAGTTATCCAAAAACTAAATCCGATTTTTAAAAAACTTAATTTTTAATCGTTAAAATATAAAAAAAATTGACCAAAAATAAATCATTTTTAAAGATGAAATCTTTCGATTTTGTTTTAAAGATTATCCAAAAAGTCAGATTGAATAAATCTGAACGTAAAAGTATCGAAAAAAAATAGTTCATCTTTTATAATAGATATATAAATTTTTTTAATAAACTAAAATAATTAGGCTAGAGTTATAAAAAATTTTGGTAGGAAATAGCTGGTCTCTCTGGAAGTCTAAACAAAAAGGCAGTCTTTTTAGGCTAGAGTTATAAAATTACATCAAAGAGGATGAGGCTAAGTGATTAGGATTATCTACTACTAACAAACTAAAATAATTAATTAAATAATAATTAGAACTAATCGTGGAGGAAACACGTTTACGGGATGGACTCGAGTTGTGGTGAATTCATATGCTTCTTCGAATTCGGTTGTTCATATGCATGCTACTCATATGAAGTGGCAACCGGAAGATTTGGTTAAAAATATGTGGTGGAAGATTTTGTTAAAAATTGATATTAGAAGTTTTGCCGTAACAATAATATTGGTAAATATGTGGTGTGTTTCTTTTGTTAGTTTTTTTGATTAACTTTTACTATTTTTTAAAATTCGATTTACACAATAATTTGGGGTTTAAATTATTTGATAAAATTCAAATTCCGTTTACAAATTTTTTTTGGATTCGGTTACATGATTTGATTTTTTTATATTAAATTCGATTATAAAATCTACGTAAGTTAAAAGTCTGATTTATTATTCTAAAATTCCGATTTTAATATTTTGATTTAAATTGCATAATTTAAAAAAAAACCAAGTAAAAATTAAAATGATTTTTTAAAACACTTAAACAATATAAATAATAAAATGATAAATCTTAATATAAAGCGGGTTGACTATATATTTACGTTAGTATCTCAATAATTTGAAACTATTTTTTATTTTTGTAAAAAATAGTGTAATATAGAATCGATACAAAAAGATATCATGAGCCTAATAGTATGACATCTTGTTGACGGAACACAAATAAAAATAAATTATTTATTGAGGTAATCTGCTAAATTTCTCAAAGTAAGATGGCAACGATATCACCCGCTCATAACACAATAAACAAAATTTTGAAAATTTATGTAAAATGAGTATAGGTTACAAAATGGATTGATGATAACTGGATGCATTGCACCTGCAAATGACATAAGCAAATAGGATTTTAGAGATCAATTTTTGTAACATGGAACTCTTTTGTTGGCCAAGATATATTTTATATATATATATATATATATATATATATATATATATATAAAAGTTGGAAAGTAAAACAAAATTTTGATAAATTTAATACCTACCAAGATGAAGGGTGGAGATTATAGAGCATGTAGTTATGATTAGCTCTCTTGATGTCATTATTTAATCGCCTTCGGAAAGCATAGAGATGACGTTGACCACCCTTTGTTACCTACATATTCCAATATGAACGTCAAGATACTGAAATGCAAGTAAAACGATGTCATGCACAAAAGAATGATGGTATAGAGTGAAATGCATTAGTATAAAGAGAAATAGAATGTGGTTAGTCACTTGACTCACTTCATATATATAAATGCAAATTGACCGTGCATTTAAAATAAGGGTTGTGTGAATTAACTCACCAAGATGAACGTGACAATGGATCTTAGAGCAAAGATAATAAATGATGACCGGCTGAATACTTTGACTGGTATATCCTTTCATATAAGCATGATAAAACTAAATAACTATTAATTGATAATAAATTAAAGTAGTTTAGATTTAGTGTCATCTATTATCTAGGAGATTTTGTAGAGTAATTCGGTTTTGGGGATTTGTGGCTCAATTAAAATTAAAAATAAAAATATTTAAAATTCGTTTTTATAGAATCGCATATAGTGAAATGAGTAAACAACCTCTATTGTAACTAAATTTTAAACAAATTTATTTCCATTGTAAAATCTGGTAAGTTGTTGGTGGAAACAAATGAGTTTAATTAATTAACGTTTAGAAGAAGAAGAAAAAACACATGACTGAGATTATTTATAAAGATAATTTTTAATCTTTTAAATTACTTTTTTTTTTAAATTAACTTTAATTGTTCGAGATATATTGTTGAGATTAAGTTGTTGTTAAAACCTGACGTTAAACCAATTTATTTTTTAAAATCTAACTGATTTTCTAATGGAATTGGGATTTAAAAATCTTTTGTTAAAATTCCATCTGATTCATTGGATTAAGCAACGATATTCTAGATAACTAATTATGTGATTAATTTGTTTTTGCTTAAAAACCGACTTTAAATATGGGAGCGACACGTGGCAACAGAGGCCTGTAAAATTTCCGTTGGGCTGAGAAAAATCCTGGAAGCGACACGTGCAATAGAGCCTCTGCTTTAATATATATAAGATATGGATATATTTAAATCACAAAATTACAAATATATTTGATAATAATCTTATATCTTATATATATTAAAGCGGACGCACTTATTGCCACGTGTCGCCGTCAGGATTTTCCGTCCGCAAAAAAATATTTTAAATACGTAATTTAAATCAATATTTAATATTCAGAAAATAAATGAATTTTGTTTAGATATTTGATTAGTAAGAACTAAAAAAATAAATAATATTACCTAACTAATTAGAAATTAAATGAATTTTGTTTAGATATTTTGATTTTTTAAAAAGCATTACGTTGTTAAGGATCTCATTCGGCTGCTTTGTTTGCTTAAGTATTTATAAAAAAAACTATTAAATCATAAAATTGAGTCTGAAATGCAATTTATAATAGATTTTAAATCGAAGTTTTAAATTTTAGTTTAGAATTTTAGCCCACCAAATTATTTTATAATTTTGATTTAATCTTTCAAAACAAAATTCATTTCGGTAGGACTTTTTTCATAAGTATGTTGTACAACTATGATAACGTACAAATATTTCGTTTTTCATAGATGTATATATTTATAATGACTTTACTAATTTTTATGTTAATTGATATATTAAATTTAATAATATTGTGAACATATTTTTTCTTCATTAAAAATCATGTTTACGAAAATATATTATTTTTAAAGCATAAAAAAATATTAACTTTGAATTGTGTATTAAATCTTAAAATACATAGAAATTAAGAATATATTAAAAAACTTATTTTTTAAACAATCCCGTGTAAGGCACGGGCAATATACTAGTATATATTATAAGAGTAACACTTCTTGTCACGTGTCACGCAGAAAAATAATTACAGCCACGTTTGTAGAGCATCCTATTGCGGTCCTAGAACGAGGTATGAGACGCCTGCGTTCGAAGGACATCCCTATGTTGAGGATACAGTGGTCGAGACGAGGACCTGAGGAAACTACATGGGAGACTGAGGATAGTATCCAGAGGAACTATCCAGAGTTATATGCAGAGATAGGGCACCAGTAGGATCACCGAGTAGATCTTAGTACTAGCTTCGTGAGTCTTATATCCTTACATGCTTATATGTTGTGATATGTTTATTTCATGCTAGCTTTGATGTGATTATGATCTTAGTAGATCTTGTTATGCTAGTATGATTCTTGTTTATAGATGGAGATGGTTCTTTCCTCCATGCTATTGTGATACTTGTTTATAGTTGGAGATGGTTCTTTCCTCCATGCTATTTTGATGGACCTAGTAGTGCTGGAGATGTTCTTCCTCCATGCCTTCTGTTATGTTTATGATACGGCTAGAGATGTGCTTCCTCTATGCCTTGTGATATGTTTATGGTTTGGCTAGAGATGATTTTCCTCTAAACCCTAGATAGTATAGTTTATTGCTGGAGTTGATGATGTCCTCCATGCTTATGTTTGAGGTTATAGAGAGTGTACCTCGGCTTCTGAGTCCGAGTGTTTTCAAGATCTTGCAAGTTTCGGGACGAAACTTGTTTTTAGGGGGGTGAGATGTGAGAGCCTTTCTTTCGGACCGAGATCGGACCATAGCCGAGATTGGCTTTGGCCGAGATTGGCCTTGCCGCACCCGCGGGCACGTATGTCGCCCCTGCGGGTTCCCGCCCCTGTGGCCTTGTGATCCGCCCCTACGGGTTACGGCGGCTGCAGCCGGTTTTGTTGACTTCCTTGACCCGTGCTTTACCTTCTTACCTTACCTTCTCTTACCTTGCTGAGCAAGGGTTTCACTTCTTCACTTCACTTCTCCAGCTACCTACGTCCACCTTGCTTATCCTTCTTCCATTGTGAGCTTGTTCTTGTTTTCCTTGGATTTGGCTTTGGAAGTGCACTTTGTGGTTGTGTGCTGATGCTAGTGTGTGTTTTGCTGTGCTTGGAAGCCAGTCTTGGTGTTTGATGATCCTCCCTGCAGCCTATAACCTTCTGCAGTGGTGAGTGCTTGTTCTTCTCCTTCTCTTCTTCTTTGATTCCATCCCTTGAGCTTAGGTTTAGATGTATGTTGATCATAGGATGACGTTGAATGTGTATTGATGTGTATGTGTATGAATCTGGAAGAGTATAGACGTGATTTGATCACGTGAAGAACCGAAGAGAAACCGCGAAGTTGCCTTCTGCACTGTTGCCGCCCCCGCGGCTGCCGTGCCACAACGCCTGCGTCGTGCCAGCAGCGTGCCTGCGCTTGCCTGCGTTCTGTGTCACCGCCCCTGCGGCTTCTACCTTCCGCGCCTGCGGGTGACCCCTTCCGCCCCTGCGGTCTTAGTTCACGCAGGTGCGTGTTGTCCCGGAACTACTTATAGTCAAGTAGTTTCCTTTCCTTTCTAGTACGAGGGAACTAGTATCATGCTAGGATTCGGATGATGATGAGTATGGTATAGTTATGTCAGTTATGGCTTTGAGGTTTACGAGTTGGAATTGATCCCCTATGGATCCCTTGGGTCTAGGTGTGACCCTTTGTGTATGATAGGATTGTGACATATATATGTGTGACTTGTATAGGTTGTGTTGTCCTCCAGTTGGAGTGGACGTTTCTGGGATTTGCTCGTAGCGAGATACTTCTGAGATTGAGGTTAGTCCATAGGACTTACTTAGTTGCCATCCTTATATTGGATGTGTGCGTGAGTGGTATTTGTTATATGTTTTATAGCATGCTTCATGTTGGTCACCGACCTATGTTATATTGACCGCCCATTGTAGTGGTTGTGACAACTTACCCTTTCATCCCGTAGTGGAGTTTGGGAAGTTCTCTGTACGCTAGCTAGACTTGGTATACGGGAAAGGTACTGATACCACTCCTTACGGTGTACGGGAAGGTGCGCTGATACCACTTCAGCTAGCTATTGCACGCAGAGGCGAGGATTATATTCCTCGTGTCACTTATTTTCATATACTGATTTATATACTCCTGTGTGTGTTTAACGTTATAAAGATAATAAACCGGGTAAATGTGTGATATCATGTTGATGTGTTATTGTTTATATGATGTGTGGTTGTGCTCTTGCCTATCTTATATTTGTGTATGGTTAGCTAACGGTTTTATACCGTGTTGTAGATCCTTTGCAGGTTAGGAGAACTGCAGAGTGATCCGGATGGGTGATCTGCTGAGGGTTCCATACACAGGGTGTACTCGTGGGTTTTGGGTTATTTATATTGTACGGAGTTGTGTTTGACTTTTGTACTCAGTAGTACTGTGTATTACTTTTGATCAGTATATATATACATCAGTTTTATGTTTTGTTTTAATCTATCAGTGCCTTTCTTACTTCATTTTCATCTACTCTTCCTTCTTGTGATGTACGTTGATGTAAAAACCGTTATTGCGGTTACATTCGTTATCTTTATATTTTTGGAAGGTCGTATCTTCGAGTTCCTAGTATCACCGAGTCCTATTTTCAGCATCCTCATGTTCCGTACTTTCATCTTTGGAAAGCTTTTATTCCTCCACTCGCGTTCTTGATTTGTAGTGCTCATTAATTCCACTCCGTGTGGGAAGGGTAGAAAGGTAATTACCTTTACCCCAACCCGACACGGTTACTACCCTAGTGTGCGCTGTCTATACGAGACAGACAACCATAACTAATATTATTAAATCTAAGTACAAATCACACTAACTTACTACTACCGAGATCTGTAGAGTGAAGTGGAGATTTCCGTACTACTACCCAACCCGACTCAGCAGAACTTTAAACTTTAAATTCATTTTTAAAACTAGATTCCTTTTTGGGTTCTCTTTATACTTGACCTTTTAGAAGGTTTCGAGTGCCATTGTTGCCAACCTAGAGCTTTGATACCATGTTGTAACACCCCGAATTCTGGGAATCCGGAACGTTACTGGCTAGGACCTCACAGTGGGTCCCGACCTTAGTTTGACAACAATTTCACGGACCTTGCAGCAAGGCACAAATATTAAAACATTAAATCTTAAATAAAAGTACTCAAGGTATAAAGACTCGACTAAACATACTAGCAGCCAAACTCTAGGACGAGTAATTCTAACGATAAAGGTAACTGTAAAAATAAATAACTGAATTAAAATAACCAAACACCCGATCCTAGTACGGAAATCCCGGCTGACCACTTCACTCTCGATCTCTCGGTAGAGATCTAACCTGCATCATCTAACAACACGGTATAAACCGTTAGCTACAATTCTAATACTAAAGTGTCACTAGAGCACAAACACACACAAGGGCATATATAGTAAATCACTCAGCATGCACACACAGATCCCGGTTTATTATCTTTTCATTTCGTGACTTGATCCAGTCTAATTTCCATCTTATCTTGTGACACAAGAGTCTCCCGACTCCTGCCCCCGTCCCCGTAAACCAGTAGGGCTGGTGTATGTACCTCTTCCCGTATACCTATTGGACTGGTCGCGGGGCAATCCTCCGGCACCATCGGCCCGGACCGACGGTTACGGCACGTTATCATACACTTGTGCCTTACTTAACAATAAAATACCGTGATCTAATCCGTTCATTTTATTTCTCATAATATAGCACACACTACTCAAATGCACACTCAGTATAAAACGGTAACTAAGTGAGTCCTACGAACTCACCTTATCGATGCTGGTCTCAAAGTCTCGCGATCTTGTCAGCCAAAGATCCGATTATCCTGGTTATTATATTATTCACTCTTAGAGTCATTCCAAATTTAATTTCGTTTAACTTATCATTCTCAACATCAGGGTACGACATCTAGCCTCGATACCCTGATATCCTTTAACATTTCGGTTTGGGGGACCTACACGTCCATTTGCGTTCTCTTAACACAGTCTCATCATCTTATTAAATTGTACTTAGTTCGAAAAACGTTACCAATATAATATCATTAATATTTCATCTTTTCTCTAATCTCTTTCCAGTCACAAAAGTATATTTCCTCGAATCTATAATTTAAGATTCCCGATTCTCTGTAGAAACGTACCCCTCATTATTCCAACTTTCTTATCCTTTATAAACCCTCAAGTCGGGGTCACCAAAAATAGCATTTCCCTTGCTTGTTAAAATTCTAACTGTTCGGACATTCCGCACTAGTGCCGTCTCTAGTTTATTTCTACTTTTCTCTATCCCGGACCCGCAAATAAATTCTCTCATCATTACTCCACTATCCGGTTTACACTTTCATTCCGGTTTAATACTTAATTTCAAATCTCTAAATATTTCAATATTTCCGCTAATTCAATAAAACTATCTTATCATGCATTATCGATTAATTATAAAAATAGTTTATTATTAATTTCCACTAAATTAAATTAATCACAAAGGTCGGACGCGAGTCTAACCGGAAATAATCGAGTATACGCTAACTGGTTCGGTTAAAGTAGAGTGGCACGGCTCACGCGGTTTCCGGTTCGATTCCTGTTAAACCATCATGTATAAATTAGTATCTCGGCCAACACTAGGCTTTGTCTCGGTTCAAATTTCGGGCACTACCGAGCCCGAGATCGCAGTAACATAGAGACAGAGGTACCCTTACCTCACGTGGCTCGTTCCTGTGCACAACAGTGCCTACCAAAGTAGCGCGGGTTCAGAGATCTACACGCCTCCTACCGAGAATGGAAGGTCGGTTGCTCGTTATCGGAGGGTCCTCGGTATGCGGCTTCAGTCCACGCTGGTGGGGCGAGTGACATTGCTTGAGAAGGCAGGGAGAGGCATGGTGACGCAGATACGCAGAGGAAAACCGACGGGTATTGACAGCAGTATAGGAGTATAGCGGTGGTCGACGGTTTTCGAAGGTGAGGGTCTCTGGAGCGTGCGGGAACCGTGAACGACCTGCAACTCAAAAACAAATGGCGAGGAAGAACGCGTGACAAGGTGTATCGAAGTTGTCAGACGCAGGAACACAGGGAGGTTTGAGGAGTGTTGACGAGAAATGTGGAGGGAGAAGAACGGCAGATTGAAGTACCAGGAAAACGGCAGATCGGAGAAGGACTGAGAAAAGAAGTCCGACAGATTCACGGTTGGTGAGTAGCGAGGTCTAACGTCGATGGGCTTTACTCTCTGGTCAAAGTCCTTCAATGTGGGCGGAAGGGTTGTAACGGCCGTCTTGAAGTTTATTAACTTCAGCGTTGCACTCCTCCTTCGTCAGTGTAACGTCTCTCGAAGAAGACGATGATGTGGCTGGCCAATTCAGGGAGTGGGCCAGGTTAGGGGAGACGGCAGGTGACTGAATGGAGCAAAGGCAACCGGTCGTTGGGCCAAGAGAAACCCAAGGCAGAAGACCTTTGGCAATCAAAGCAAGCTGGGCCGGAGTTAGGTAAGAAGAAGTTTGGCCCAGTTATTGGGCCTTTCAGCTGGTAGATTCAATCTAAAGTCATTAGGCCGGTTTATAGTATGCTAGCTCGGTTCCCAATTAATAAAAAGGTTTCCGGTTTAGATTAAACCGTTCGATCGGGTTTGAATCCGTTTGCTTTATTTCGATTTCTTGAATTAAATTAAATTAAATTAAACTAAATTTAAATGAAATTTAAAATAACCCGAAAAAATAATTAGAATTTTTCGGTTATTACAATTAAAAAATGGGTTTACATAGTCGGATTTTTTTATTAATTTTTTATTATTATTATTATTATTATTATTATTATTATTATTATTATTATTATTATTATTTTAAGTTGTTAATATAAATTATTATCTAAATCTAACAAAATCTTATTAAAAACTTATTTATCTAAATTATTAAAAAATGAGTTTATATAATCGTATTTTTTTTATTATTATTTTTCAATTATTATTTTAAGTTGTTAATATCAATTATTATCAAAACCCAACAAAAATCTTTTTAAAAATTTATTTATCTAGATTATTAAAAAAATGAGTTTACATAATCGAATTTTTTAAATAAAAATTATTTTATTATTATTATTATTATTATTATTATTATTATTATTATTATTATATATATTATTAAGTTGCTAATATAAATTATTATCAAATCCCAAAAAAAAAAAATTTTATAATTTCTTTACCTAAAATATTTTTTTTGTTACGGCCTCTCCTTCCAATTTTTTTAAATTTTGAATTACCTTTTTCAAAATTTATTTTTTTTAAACTTCACCTATAGTATGTTGATTAGATTTGTCGAATTAATAACGTTAGATTTAAAAAATCTGATTTAAACCTCTTTATAAATAAAATTATTATAAACTACATTTAAATTAATATTTAATTTATCGGTTAAAGTTTTAAAATCTCATTCGTAAAATTAATTGTGTTTTTTGTTTGTCACTATCGTAGTTCCATTTAATTAAAATTTATATTTAGTGAAAAAATTATAAAATTTTAATAAATTTGATAATATTGTTAAAAATATTAATATTTTAAAAAAAACATTAAAATATTTTTTATTAAAATTAAAATACAAATATAATATAATAATATATTATAAAATAAAGTTTAAAACGCAAACCCACAGTAATTATTTATTTTATCGTCAAGACAAAGTGCACAAAAGTGTAGGTAATAAATACAAATATTCTTCAAATTTGTGTTGTTTTCTGGTGTTTAATATGATAAAAGAGAAAGAGTCACCAAAAATCTAGTTGCCAACTAGTTACCAAATCAAATGTCATAGAAAATGTCAACTTCCTAGCCATTAAAAATTTAAAGGTTATTAAATATTAAATAAAAAATGGCTAAAATGCAACGGATAACTTGTTGTAATGGGAAATTTACGGGCCGCCACACTTAATTAACGACAAAATAGAATTAGTATGTCAAAACTCGTAACGTAGATGTACTTTAAACAAAAACAATACAATATTCATATGATTCGTCTATGTTATGATCCCATCCGTATCTTATCTCAATATCAAACTCCGGTTTATACTCGTTATGATACTTGATGTCATCAAAGGCACATCGTTAAGTTGTTCATTAGTCAAAACAATATTGTCGATCATATTATGATTTACCTACGGATATTCTCATATCGGTCTGTATATCTTGTTACATGTCATCCATGGGTGAAATGGACCGGAGGATCCTTTCTGTATAATTGAGCATCATTAAGGTCTTTAGTTTATTAGGTAACAAACTAGGACCCTCTTAATTATTTATAAAGATTAATTAGTAATTTTAATTTACTCAATCTCGAGCTCAATCTATTTAGTAAAGTCCAAGCTCAATCTCTGCACAATTAGATTATATTCAGAAATTATTATAATCGAATTGAATACCGGAATAATATTGCACAATTAACTATATTAAGCATATATATATAATAATATATATAATATATATATATATATATATATATATATGAAAGTATACTCTTTTCAATTATTTACCAAAAAAAAAATTAAAATCATATTATATTATTGTTTAAATTTTTTTCTTCACACAAAAATAAATATGTTTATGAAAATTAAAAATACTATACAATATAATTTTTTTATTATTTATAATTTTAATTGTTGTAACGAACCCTTTATAGAAAATCCCGTGCAAGGCACGGGTATTACACTAGTATTCATATGATTCGTCTATGTTATGATCCCATCCGTATCTTATCTCAATATCAAACTCCGGTTTATACTCGTTATGATACTTGATGTCATCAAAGGCACATCGTTAAGTTGTTCAGTTGTCAAAACAATATTGTCGATCATGTTATGATTCACCTACGGGTATTCTCATATCGGTCTCTATATCTTGTTACATTTCATCCTTGGGTGAAATGGACCAGAGGATCCTTTCTGTATAATTGAGCATCATTAAGGTTCTTTAGTTTATTAGGTAACAAACTAGGACCCTCTTAATTATTTATAAAGATTAATTAGTAATTTTAATTTACTCAATCTCAAGCTCAATCTATTTAGTAAAGTCCAAGCTCAATCTATTTAGTAAAGCTCAAGCTCAATCATACCCACTCGAGTTACACAAGTCCAGGCTCAACATACACAAGGTCCGAGAAGAGTTGGCGGTCAAATCCTCAGCGCAAGTGAGTGGGTGGATCTCAATCTCGCAACCACCATTGGTGCATTCTTCTCCGACGTCTTGATCTAGCAACCTCCATTGGTCATTGCCGTTGTTTGAACACTCGGCGGAACTGTTGTTGGAACGGCCGAAACTTGCTAATCTCGATTGCCGTTATTGATCCTCGCCGTTGCTAGTCCTCTTCTCCGTCGTCACATTCACTTCCTTCTTCCGAAACCCTCGCCATCGCTGCTCCTCTTCTCCGCCGTCTTCAATCTCGATTGTCGAGTCGTTGGACATCTTCTCCACCGTCACCGGACCTCTTCGATCTCGGTTTGTGGTTTGATTTATACACTCGGAACTACAAAGAGCCAAACAACGGTGTCGAGTGTGGTTGGCTCTGTACAAATTGTAGTTATTGGTTCCTCAAACCGAGTGTTCTTCTTCGACAGTTGAAGAAGGTTCCGGGTCTTCTGGCTAGGGTTTCAGAATGGGCGGCTAGGGTTTCGGAATGGATTAGGGGTTTTTTTTGTAAAAAAAAAATATGAATCGTATTTATAGGACCTCTAATTATTTCCCTAGTAAATTCCGTTTTTACCCCTCTTATTAATTAATTTTTGATTTAAAATTTTCTAGATAATAAGAGGGGCCTAGTTTGTATCTACAAAACAAAAACAGTTTTTCTACCCCATTATCTTAATTATCTCGTTTCATCTACTTTTTCAGTATAATATTGCTTCCTAATGTGTGGTATGACAAGATTGGAGTTTAAGCCCAACGCTTCAGAAAAGGGTTTACAAGACCCAATTGTAGATAAACTCATATTTGAATGCGGAGAGTATAGAACAATCAATTATACGATGAAAAATTATCTAGTTAAAAACTTAAAAAATAGAAGGACATAAAAGGTGTTTGTTGTGAAAGCAATCTTTAAACACATAGAGAAGATGACAAAAGAGAAATGAAAATCGTAGACGGGACATTTAAAATTAAGAGGAAAACAATTTCAAATACAAGGGTCACCGCAACAACGAATATGTAGGTCTATGATTAACTATTTATAGATGAAATTATCCAGATTAGGATGAAATATTACAAAGATAATTGCTTTTCATAATATGATCTAGCCTTCTAATCTTGACATCTAGACTTGTGCAAGTACAAATCGAGCTACAAGAAAAGTTAAGGAGTTGAGGGATGCATTTGGAACCTTGCGGAATAAGTAATTGAATAGTTTTCCCAAATTTATTTATAATAAGACACTCTTTTTGTTATTTACTTATAATCTGGATGATACAAGAAGCAATAAGAAGCTCAAACTCATACTTCCTTTTACAACTCTCCTTTTATTATCAACCGGATAAAGGAAGCTTATGCACAAACCTAGTTGAAGGTTTTGGATAGGGCCGAATTTCATGTGTATCTTATAATTAATTAGTTAGTTGTTGTCAATTTGGAGTTATCTTGTTTTACATCAATTATCGAACCGGATTTTAGTTTATCCTTTCTATATTTTATTAGGATTTTATCTTTTATTGGTTTTATCTTATCTTGAGTTTGTTAGATCGCATTTTAGTCCTGTAAGTAGAGTTACATGCATAATGTAAACATCACCTTGGAATTGATTGATATATATTGTTCTTGACATTTCTGATGTAGAAGATCCGTAAAGAGCACCTACAAAGCATAATGCGTAAAAAGATTTTGGTATATTAAATCTTATCTTATGGAAAACTAATTAACAAAAGTTTAAGATACATACCTTAGTATCAAAGTTCAATCGGAACTTAGAGTATACATGTTGATAACAGGTTATGAAATGACTACTTTGGATTCAATATTGTTTACTTATCCTTTTTTTATAAACACGCTTTTAAAGAACACTGCTCTAGAGATTCAAACTCTAGTTAATAGGTTTTTTCTCCCACGATATTACCAATTTGACAATTTAGAAATCGTTAGTTTTTTTATATTCAAAATGTAAAATATAATTGTGATAATGATAGGGGATGTGTAACGGCTCTACTCAACATTGGTTAACGGTTTAGCTACACTTGCTAACGATCGTTAGCAAAAAAACAACTATAATGATCGTACTAACGTAAAAAAGTTATGTTAGCATGATCGTGCGTGTATGTATTTGTCAATTAACAAGTGTTAGCAGGATCGTACGTGTCCACTAGCGAACGTTCTTATTACATAACTTCAAAATGTGATTTTTAGTCTACCAAAAATAGTAATTCAGCCTTAATTGAATTTATTGTATTTCTTAAATTAAAAGATAGTAAAACTCTCGAATTTTATCCTATGAATCTCACCTCACCCATGAACGCTTATAGTGATCCTATATCCTGAATATTCAATATTATAACCTCTCAAACTCTTGATAGTGGATGTTGAACTCGAGCCTTGGAATGACAACGGTGGATATGGAATAAGAAAGATGTGAGAATGTGTGATGGACGTTGGTTGATGACGATGGTTGTAGATGAAAGAACCTATGGAGATCCAAATGCAAGAACCTTTGATTTGGTAGTCGAAAATCCAAACAAACGCAACCAATACCCTCCTTGTACAACTTCACACAATCTCAACAATTCATGTTGAGAAGCACGAAGATGATGCATAATGGAGCTTGTGAGCACCAATCTTAGAGAAGATTGACACGACACAAGACAACTCAAGCTTGAAATTAAACGATAACAATTGTGTTTGCTCTCCAAATAACCTCTCTTTGGATTGTTTTACATGTAAAACTCTACAATAAATGGTTAAACTCCTTCTCATGTCTAATCTAAAGTGCTTATATATGTCTTAGAAGCTCTTAAAAGAAAAAGAAAACTATTTTTAAACAAAATAAAACAACTTAATGTCTTAAAAGCTAAAAATAAGCTTATAAAACTTTCTACTTCTAAAAGTCATTAAAACGTATTAAAATGCCTTAAAACTACTTAAATGATAATGCTTGAAGAGGTTAAAAACATATAATTTATACTTATTACACGCCTAGGCATTCATCCTTCATGTGTGTGCATGATTTGCCTCTTCTATGTGTGCATTGGTTGCATAAGGCTCCTCCTTGACGTGTGCATGAGTTAGATCAACATGACTCTCTCCCATATACATAAGAGTACCATAGAGGCGTCTACGGTCATGGTTTGCTTCTTAGATGCAAACAACATCGTGTCATCTAGCTCCTTAGGTCTTGCCTCTAGCTTCTTAGCTCTAGCCCTCGTGATCCTTCTTTTAATCTTGGGCTCATGAGGATCAGTAGATGATGGTAATAATGGTGAAGGTGATAGTCCCTCATCACCCCCGCCCCCCCCCCCCCCCCCCCCCCCCCCCACGTTGCAAAGGATTCGTTCCCGAATCTCCAACATCATCCAAAGGGTAGAAAGCAAGGTCACCTACATTGGATGTAGTGCTAACCCCATAATCATACGGTAGCTCTTGAATGTATGCCTTGTGCTTCTATTTCTCCTTGATGAACTCAACCTGCATACCTACATTAAAACTCGCTCCTTCATAGAAAATGGTGTAAGATCCACAAAGGTTAAGGAAAACAAGTCATCAACGTACTCATTAGTATTCAAATATAGATATTCGAAAGTCCTAGATAGAAAAACTTTATAGATGATAACACTACAACCTCAAAGATAGAATTTATCACCTTCTTAGTTCTAAATAATTCCATACTAAGCCCATGTTGTAAGACTCCAAAGAGGTTGTTCGAATCATGAAATTCATATAGCCGTGGAGTATGACTCCTAACAATGTCTTGCAACACTCCAAACAACTCCTACTCCTAGGAGTTACATCCTTAAACTATTGTGGCCAGAATGAGTGTGAAACTTATAATAAAACATGTACCTCTCCAAATGACCCATTATAGCATTCATATAGGTCTTTTCCTTAATAAGAATCCCAAGGTAACAACTAAGAATGCACACATCATCGAGCTTATATATTTAGGAACTCTCCAAACAATTAAAACTCATTCCTAGAGTCCGCTAGCACACAATTCATATTAAAATCACCAAAATCAGCATGTACGTGCAATATGTATGTCCTCAATATGCTCAATGCCTAGCACATTATAGTCTAAGATGGTGACTAACAAAAACTTCCTTTTCTTTCAACAAGCACTACACTATTAGTAGTATGTACGTAAAGTAGCCAAATTCTAAACATCCTAAACAAGGGAATGAGATCATTATCACATCTAGAGAAGTTTAGATATGCTTCTTTCATCTTAACACACGACAAAGGTAAGATGTTTATCTCTCATCATCAAAGCAACCGGGTTAGGCGTCTTGATCATTAATCTAGCAATGTAAGATGTGGTTGTGGCATCCTTGAACTCGTTACCTACCATAGAACCCTAATGTTCACACACCTAATAATGATTTTTAAGGCCAGGTACTAAAATTGTATCTCTTCCGTAGACACCAAAATGGCTCAAGATGAATGCACATTAAGAGTTTTGCTTTATTGTCTGACAACTCTTTGTGATTCTCTTTAAAATGTCGTGTTTTGTGTTTGTGCGTTTGTGTGTTTTCTTCTTTTCAATCCTTTGACCGTAAAAGTACGACGGTTAGTCTGTCTGTTATTCCGTGACCTCTTGATTCGCTAGTTTAGAAAAGTGAATCAAATTCATTTCCTCCAAATATAAAAAAAGGCTGATTATAAGTTATAATATAACCGATCAAAATTAAATAAATTTACTCACCAACAAATCTGGTATTTGCACTAACAAGGTGTTCAATTCTAGTGGCGGCAACAAGGAAGTGACCGTCCGTTGGTGTGAGCAGTAGAGAAGCTGAGGATGGTCTCCATTCTATCCTAGTCGCGATCGATCATCGTTCTGCTGCGATTAGAACGCCTTGATTTGTAGGGTTTTTTCTGGAACCATGGTTTCCCAAAACTTCCCGTCATTTTCGAAATGTATGTCAGTTTGTTCAAGCTCTTCTCCGTTGTTTGTTCACGGCGTTTTTCGACTCGAAAAACTGCGCATCGGTCGTCAGTTTCTGATCTGCCGGCGGCGGAATTCGACAGGAATGCATCAGACGCGAGTGTTTGATTTCGATCCCAGGGTATTTTCATCTCATTATTCTCTCAATGCTTTGTGTTTTCCCACCCATCAATTTGATACTACTAGGTGTATCATTTGCTGATTTATTACAACTCCAATTGCTGGTCGGAATCAAAAGTGATTTTATTACTTGGTTGGTTTGACCTTGAGTTGAAGGTGCTATGTCAGGTGGAATTTCCGAATTTGTGCAATATGCAATAGCTTGAAAATTAGACATTTGAAACCTGTTTATCGTTTCAATTTTGGGCAAGTGATTTATGAAGAGCCATAAATTTAGGAATTCATGAAGACCCAAAGGCACTACTAATATTACTAAAAAAAGGAAACACATAAAGGAAACAAAAAGTTACGTCAATAACCAAGGACAAAAACAGAAGAGAAAAAATTCCCGTTCCTTTCAAGCTTCATCTTCCCCTTATATTCCCAGAAAGCATTTGAAAGTGGAATAAAAAAAAAAGCAATTCAAAGTTGATGCATATCACCATTCAAAGTGGATTGTACGGAGAAATCTTACATTCATGTTCAGACCCAGTTCCACAGGAAATGCCCATCAACAAGTTATGCATTTCAAAGACTTCTTCCCTATTTCTCAAAATCATGCATCCATTTATTGCATTTTCAACACAGTCTTTTCAATTTGATTTTGATAACTTTTTGGTTGGAATGCAATAATGATAACAATTGCAAACGGGAATGGTCACCTTATCATTCTAACATGGTTACCTTCACAAATGTGTTCATCTAACCTCTGTTGTTAATGTTCATTTGAATGAAATGTTAGCCTTTTTTCTTGCATTCATCTTGAAAGATTTATGCTGGAAATTGTATCTTATTGTTTCTGCAGATTCATTTTATCCATGAAATGAGTCCTCTGATCAACTTTTTATCATTTTGATGGAATTTCAGTTTGGTTAGCAGATGTTGGAGGTTGAAATCAGTTTGCAGACTGTTGCAACATGACCAGTGTCCCTTTGCACTCTTGACATTCTGCTTTGTTCAGTAATGACTTCCAAACTTTCTCTTTCCAGTAGTAAACGTCAGATACAAACTGGATTGATCTTTCTTATATGTGACGAAGTCGACAAGTAAAACTGGCACAGGAGTTGTAGCAGTTGCTTCAGGATTCTTATTAGTATATTGTTTTAGAATCGAAGAAGACACAGTTGTAACAGCTCAAGACCACATTGCCCGAGTAATCTTAAATCATATCTCTTTCTCGGGATTTTAACAGTTTTTGGATCTCAGCAGACATCCTCAACAATACCAGTGCTTTCTTAAGCAAAATTTTCAGTTGTTTCTTCCTCTGAAGCTCTCCTGATCTAGATCAAACTCATGGATTCTCCTAGTGAGCAGTTTTATCATTTTCAAATATAATGTTTGATCTTGCTCTGAACTTGATCTCTTTGTTAACTATCCTTTGATGTGCTCTCTCGTGATCCTTCTGGTGGCAGGTGGTGATTTGAGTTACACGTCTATTGTTGTTGTGACCCTGGATTCTGGTGAGGTGTATATTGTTGCTAGCTTATCCATTCGATCTGACACCCAAGTGATTTGTATTGATCCTTCTACTGGAGCTCTTTGTTACATCGGAAAGTGGGGCCATGATGTCTTTGAGTCTGAACGTGAAGCCTTAGAGTTTGTCATAAATGGATCGAGAAGGTCTAGCACTATTTTTGCTAGAGCAGTCTTGGGTTATGCTGCTTTGGGAAGCAATGGTCTGCTTCTTATTGCTACCAAGTTGGCTTCTAGCATTCCAAATATACCTGGTGGAGGTTGTGTTTACACAGTGCTGGAGAGCCAATGGATCAAAGTGCCACTTCAAAATCCTCAACCCAAAGGAAAAGGGGAACTGAAGAATATGCATGAATTGATGGAGCTCGACATTGATGGAAAGTACTTCTTTTGTGAGACAAGAGACCTAACTCGACCGTTTCCAAGCCGTATGCCGTTGGAGAAGCCGGATGAAGAGTTTGTTTGGAATGGATGGTTATCAACTCCTTTTAAAAGAATAGGCCTCCCGCGGCATTGCGCTGTCCTTTTGCAGGTTCTGCTTCACAATTTGACTCTTACTAGTTTTTACCAATATATTGCAGGGTGATGCAATTTACCTCTTCCATTTACTTTCAACCACATTTTGAATTTTGGATTGTGATGTTGATCCTGCTAGTTTTCATGTACTTAACCTGCTGCGTATTGTTGCTACCTTTGGCATACGAAATACATCTTAGAATCTGGCTCCTGAACCCTTATAAACAAAGTGCAACGATGAATGTGTATGTAATCCCTTTTCGTTTTATAAAGAAGTGCTATGATGAATGTAATTGAGCTTAAAATTACTGAATTATTACAGTAATCTGTAGTGCTCATTCTATTCACTAGGGCTCTATCAAGGAGATAACTTATTTCCTTCTAAGTTCTTACAATGCCAGAGTTGATCACTGTCAGTCTGTCAAGTTGTTAGACCATTTACATTTTGTTTATTGGCTGAAATGCTAACTTCCATTCTTCTAGCAGCGTATCCAACAGAGTTAATGGAAGGGTTGTTTAGGTGCTTTTGGCCTTTATTTTGGCTTAACAATGGGGTTTATGTCAGCTTACAGGGGTTTGCAGACTGTCGTAACTTTGGCAGATCAGGACAACAAGAAGGAATTGTTGCTCTTATAGCTCGTCGAAGCAGACTACATCCAGGAACTCGGTATTTAGCAAGGGGCTTGAATTCATGTTCCAGCACAGGTAAGATGAATGCTTTTCACAAACTAGAGATGCATATGCTCTGAAACATCTGTATTTATGCCAACATCATCAAGTATAAGCTCTTGATTATTTTTAGGGGAAAAAATTGGTAGAATAACAATCAAACGGTAGGTCTTCTTGCTTTTATATCTAGCCAATTAACTATCATCAAATATTTCCAATGGGTTGTTTCCACAAGTTGTAGCTATAAAATGATTAATTATTGAAATAGTATTTCCCGTGGCTATTTCCAGGAAGATGACACTGGACCTTTGTTTGTAAAAAAAAACATTTCGGTCAATTTTTTGGCAATTATTTTCTGTAGCTTCTCACATGCTGGTAGGATCTAGCCTGCCCAGTCAGTGAAGTAAAAAAGTACCCCACAGTTTGGTGTTATGTTCCACAAAATGTCCTCTCTATCATAATAAATAAAAGTGTAGTGCTTTTAGGTTATTGTGTGAAGCTTCTGTTCTGTTTCAAATCTCTATGGTGTATAAATTGGATAAACTCCAAATGATGTACAGGAAATGAAGTTGAGTGTGAACAAGTGGTTTGGGTTCCAAAAAAGGCTGGTCAGAGTGTTCCTTTCAACAGGTATATTTGGCGACGTGGCACTATTCCTATCTGGTGGGGGGCTGAACTAAAAAAGATAACAGCAACTGAAGCAGAAATATATGTTGCGAAGCATGAACCTTACAAGGGAAGCTCTCAATACTATCAAAGATTGAGTAGAAGATATGATGCTCGAAATTTCAATTTTCAGAAAAAAAAATTGTCTGTCCCAATTGTGTGCATTAACTTACTCAGAAACGGAGAAGGGAAATCAGAAGCCTTGTTAGTTCACCATTTTGAGGAATCTGTCAATCATGTGAAATCAACTGGGAAGCTTCCTAACACTCGAATTGTGTTAATGAATTATGATTGGCACGCAAATATCAAATCGATGGGTGAAACAAATACAGTTGAAGGACTATGGAAGTTGGTCAAGTCAGATACTATCTCCATTGGAATTAGTGAAGGGGACTACCTTCCTTCACGTCAACACACCCCAAATCATAGAGGAGAAATTATCTACACTGATGAGTATGAAGGTGCATTTTGCCTAAGATCATGTCAAAATGGGGTATTGCGATATAATTGTGCAGATTCTTTGGATAGGACAAATGCTGCCAGCTTTTTTGGAGCTCTCCAAGTATTTGTGGAGCAATGTGGAAGGCTAGGGATATCTCTTGACAGCGATTGGGCTTTAGAGTATGAGTTGTTGGACTATGGAACAACTTCTGCTCCTCTACCACCCGGGTGGGAAAAACGTTCTGATTCAGTGACTGGAAAGACATTTTACATAGACCACAATACGAGGACCACAACCTGGAATCATCCATGTCCAGATAAGCCCTGGAAGAGATTTAATCTGAAAGTTGAAGAGTTCAAGAGGTCAACGATATTATTACCAGTGTCTCAACTTTCTCATCTTTTTCTGCTCGCGGGAGATATACATGCAACGTTGTATACTGGTTCTAAAGCTATGCATAGTCAGATACTCAACATATTCAATGACGATAGTGGCAAGTTTAAACATTTTTCTGCAGCTCAAAGCATGAAAATAACTCTGCAGAGAAGATATAAAAATGTTGTTGTTGATAGCTCACGCCAGAAGCAGTTAGAAATTTTCCTTGGGATGAGGCTCTTTAAACATCTACCATCAGTCCCTTTCTGCCCTTTGCATGTATGCCATTTGACTATTCTCATTCGTTGATAAATTTGCATGTTTAACTTGTTAAATCTATTGTTTAGATGTTCAGCATAGACTTTTTTACAGTTAGCTTCTTGACTTGTCTACTTAAATTTATACTTCCATATGATCATATTGATGCATGAGAGTACAAAGGTAAGGAACTCAACAGTTCTCAACCCTGAAATTTGTTTAATTAGGTGTTGAAATGAAGTTGTTTATTTTCCTACTGTTTTTTAAATCTTAGATGGTGTTAAATAATTATGATTCGCACGCGATAACTAATGTAAACATATAATCAGTTAATTATGTTTAATTTGTGTCACTGCTGGATAAGAACAATCCTATGTTTACATTAATTATCTGAGTATATGTTTATTCATGAAGTGTGTAGCGAACTAAATCCAATGGGTGATTTATAGTTACATCATTTTTTGGCGGTGGGTAGCAGATGCTAAGCTCAATGATTCCTCAGGTACCATCCCGACCACATGGTTGTTTTCTCAAACCAGTCCCTGGAATTCCAGGTTCAGCTGGTGATATCAGTCTTCTGAGTTTTAAACGAAAAAACTTGATCTGGGTATGTTAACTTCCTCATGAATGGCACAATCAGTTTCAAATCACGAGCTTCTCATTTTTCAGAGAAATTTCTGTTTTCTATTGAATGTATCATGGAATTGATAGGTTTGCCCAGAGGCAACTGATGTGATTGAACTCTTCATTTATCTTAGCCAGCCATGCCATGTTTGTGAGCTACTTCTCACTGTATCACACGGTACAGATGATTCAACCTTTCCAACAACCGTCGATGTGCGAACGGGACGGGATCTTGATGGGCTTAAGCTTGTCCTTGAGGTACTTCCCATCATGTTCAATCTTAAGAGTAAACATAGGAATAGGTATAAATCTTGCAGAAAAACAAGGAACAGTGAGGTTCACTGACTCTGTAACTTCAGTTGAGCAAAGTTGGTTTGTTTGAGCTAATAAATGTTACTTCATTTAAATTGGTTTGCATCGTCAAAGGCTTCATGGGTTGTTTTGTTTCAGCTTGCGGTTTGTATTTGTTTTGTTTCCCCAAGAGTGCTTATTGAGAGGGATCGGATCTTCTTATGATTGTAGTTTTCCTAGTCCTTTTAACACTCATAACTCTATTAACAAAAACTTTTCTATATTCTTGTATCGTGTTTCTGATAAAATGCTGATCAGAAAAATATTGTTTTGTCGACAGTGTGGATCTATACCTCATTGTGCAAATGGGACGAACATTTCAATTCCCTTGTCAGGAGCAGTGAGCTCAGAGAACATGACTGTGATTGGTTCAGACCTTCATAGACCCGATGCTTCCAGGCTTTCCCTCCTATATGATTTTGAGGAGGTCGAAGGAGAGTTGGACTTCCTTACCCGTGTGGTTGCCCTGACATTATATCCTTCCGTTTTAGGAAGAGATCCAATAACTCTTGGTGAGGTACAAACTCTAGGAACACTTAATTTCTTATTGGTGGTGTTGGAAATAATTCTTAATGTGTATAAATCCTAGGATGTATTACAAATGATATTAAATTCTTAATTGAGAAGTGAAATTTCATACAGGTTGAGGTGCTTGGGGTCTCTATTCCATGGAAATCCATGTTCACATATGAAGAGCCTGCTTCAAGCTTACTTGAGCAAGTAAAAAGGAACTACAAAAACAATCCTTTGATGCATGATCATTCACCCACAGAAACGATACCAATTTCGGTGCAGCGAAATAGTTTTAGCAATTGCCTTGATCTTTTGAGTAGAGACGGAGATGATTCAGATGTGACTTTAAGTCCAACTGCAGATGCTTCTGATCCTGGGACCTCTCTGTCTCAAACCGACATCAGGCAGTACACAAATTTTATAAAATCCTTTATGGAGTCTCAAACGGTATGCAGAAGTTCCTATCATAATTCAGATTCTATTTTGTTTCAAGTATGCTTATAAAAATGGTTAGACCAAGGGTTCCAATTATTTTTTTAAAAAACATTGTTGGAGGGACAAGCAGAACCATTTATCATTGCTTATAGATGTAACTGTTGTGTCATAGTGCAACATGTTAAGATGACCACGCTTTATTTCTTATCATGCTAAATTTTATGTGCATAATGATTTCATCTCTAGTGGAGTTTCAAGAATCCTAGGCCTTTGATTCAAACCATTGCAGATAACATACGGATTCGATTGGCTACTCATGAGATAATTAACAATCAGTGATCGATTTTCGTCAAAATTTTTATAGCTTTCAATTGCAATGCAGAATACGAAGCTAGATCTTGCTGAAGCTATGAAGCTTGAAATCAAACGTCTACATCTTAATCTCTCTGCAGCTGAACGAGATAGGGGTTTATCATCCATCGGAATTGATCCAGATTCTGTAAATCCTAATCTGTTGATTGATGATTTATACATGGTAAAACTATGCCGGGTGGCAAGAACTCTTGCATTGCGGGGGCAAATAGCAGTGGAAGACAAAATTAACGGGTCCATTGGTCTGGAAAGCAAAGATAGCAACATTATAGACTTCTGGAATGATGTTGGAATTGGAGAGAGTTGTCATGGTGGGATTTGTAGAGTGCAAGCTGAAAAGAAAAGGAGTGGACAACCTGTCAAGTCTTCTTTCTTTATGTGCAATCAATGTGGGAGAGAAGTTTGTAAGATCTGTTGTGCTGGAAAAGGAGCTCTTCTGCTTGGCACTCGAAATCCAAGGCGGTCTAGTAGTTTTTCACAAGGTCGTAATGTATCAAACCATGCCCGTCACTCTAATCTCTCCGAAAATCAGGACCTAACGTCAGAGGAGATTATTTGTAAACAATGTTGCAGTGATATTGTACTTCAAGCTTTGATCTTGGACTATATCAGGGTATTGCTTAGCTTTAGAAGGACTTCTCGTATGATCAAGGCTGTGGAGGAAGCGTTTGACCTTGTCATGGGTCTTCCATTAATTGGTAATGAAGTTGCTGATCAAGGTTCTAAAACACATGATCCCCTACAAATGCACGAATTGCTTCATGGGGAAGAATCACTTGCTGAATTCCCATTTGCCAGCTTTCTGCATTCGGTAAAAAAATGCCTTTTCCTTTTGTTTTCTGTTTCCCAAGAGGGGTGAAGGGCAATAATCAATGACCATGTCCCTTTTTTTTTCTTTTTTCTTTCTCTATAACAGGTTGACACAGCTGTTGATTCAGCGCATCCCTTGTCATTGCTTGTCCCTTTGGGTTCCGGACCACAGGATGCGTACTGGAAAGCTACAGTGAACTCCAGCACTGTTGATTTCACCCTTGTTCTTGACAGTCTTTCAGATGTCAGTGGGGTGATACTAATTGTTAGTCCTTGTGGATATTCAGAATCTGATGCTCCTTCTGTAAGTTCCTGAGTAGTATCCCTTGTACATAAACATGTCAAAGATTACTGTAGTAAGAGCTTATACAATACTAACTTCTAAATCTGACATAGGTGCAAATCTCGACCAGCACAAAGATAACCAAAGAAGAAAGATCATGCATGGGAAGATGGGATATCCATTCTCTGTTACAATCATCACCGGAGCTTATTGGACCTGAAAAGCATGGAGTTGGAGAAGTTCCTCGTCACGTAAAATTTTCTTTCAAGAATCCTGTTAGATGTCGAATCATTTGGATAACACTAAGTCTAGAGAGAGTAGGATCAAGTTCTTCGAATTTTGAGAGAGAGATGTTCTTAGATGCTAATCCTTTAGTAGAAGGTAGGGATCCATGCCTACATGCCAGAAGAATTCTCGTAGTTGGGTCTACCGTGAGAAATGAAATTGACCTTGCATCAAAAGAAGCCTCCAAGCACTTAAAATTGAAGAATTCATTGGAGTTACCTCCACGGTTAAGTAGATTTAAGGTGCAACTTTTTCTTAATTCTTCATTTGTTTCATAAGTTGTGCTACATTATGGATTGATACGTTTGTTTTCACTTAGGTTCCTGTTGAGGCTGAACAGTTAATAGACAATGATCTCGTGTTAGAGATGTATCTATCTCCAAGCTTACCCTTGTTAGCTGGGTTTCGTCTGGATGCTTTCTCTGCAATTCAACCCCGAGTCACACATTCCCCGGGCTTTAATATTGTGAGGAATTACTCATTTTCTTTATTGGACGAAAGGCACATGAACCCTGCAGTACTTTACATCAGTGTATCTATTCTCCAGGTAACTGTGGATTTTGTAAATTTCAGATCTTGGATCATGAATTCTGAGACTGGTGGTACATGATTATCATATGATTCATATTGCTAAGGATGAGTTAAAGACATATTGCAGGGCTTATTTTTGTGATGCTTTATAGTTAAAATACAACTCATACAATATTGTTGAAAATATTTCCCAGCTTTAAGTTTTGGACTTGCATAATTTCATCTATCTCAATGTCAATTATGATGCTCTCATTTTTCAGGAGCCTCAACATAAGATGATAACTGTTGCAGAGTACCGACTGCCAGAGGCTAAACCAGGGACCACCATGTACTTTGATTTTCCTAAAGAGTTGCAAACACAGCGAATCTTATTCAGACTTTTAGGAGATGTTTCCGCCTTCATAGATGATCCATCTGAACAAGATGATGCCTTTTACAAAAGCTCACCTATTCCGGTGGGTTTGTCATTGTCAAACCGAATCAAGTTGTACTACTATGCTGATTTATATGAAGTCGGAAAGTGGGCAGTAGCAGCTTAATGAATTATCCTTATTTGATACTATACTCAGCTGAGTTTCCACAGGCGAGGTAATATTTCCGTTCCGTAGAGATTTATAAATGAAATGCAATTTATGAAGCATTACAAACATGTAATTTGTATGGGTTTTCATCGTAGGGTGCCATCTGGTTTGTCAACTGCATCCAATTATGATCTTATCTATGTTTTTGCATCAAGGACCCGCTTGGCTGATTCATTCACCACATATTACTGAATTGAATAACTTTACATGTTCATGGAAGTAAAAAGTAGGCTACTGAAATTTTTTGGCTATGCTGATCCTAGAGAAGATGTGTACAGAATGCCAGATATCTTAGACTTTTAACAACAGCCGTGTAATACCAGATTCCTCTTTGACAAGTTGTGCAGTTATTTTCTGATGATCAACAAGATGCTGACTTTAGAAGCTTCATCACTGATTATACTATAAGTACCATTTTTTATAGTGTGGAATCATGATTTATGTAGAATTCACTGTTCTCCCCCTGAATATGTGAATAAAAAGCTGTAAAGCCCATTGAGAATTACAAAGTGGACAAATCATTTATGTTTTGCACATAGTGATCTATAATTTGACTTATAAAAGAAGCTGAAATTATTGGAAAACGGAAAGAGACAAAGCCAGGGAAGAGGCAGTGCAAGGGTAGAGCTACAACAGCTTTCATTGATCTGTTAATATGCTCCATCCTTGCTCAGTCTCATCCCCGTCTTCGTAACATACCATTTCGATACGATCTGCAGAGTGGATTTGACTTCCTTGTACCTGCAATTGGAGATTTGGGTTTCAAGAGGGATAGCATTTTAGCAACAAGGCCTTTTTAAGTCCTAAATCTTTGGACTTTGGTATATTTACTCAGTGATGAATGAAAATTGAGACATTGGAATGACTATCTATATACTAGTACTGAAAACCAGGCCTGAATGAATCAGTACAAATCATACCATTTTGACTCGTACTTCAGTTCTGGTGGTTGTACTGCTATATATGTAATGCCATAATAGTAGTACGCATTCATATAAACCTGTACTATCTTTCTTATTAATATGGCTTCAAACTGTAATTTCTTATCATATTATATCATTCCTCCTTTCTGTACTGTGCAGCTGTAAAATGTTTCATTACAGGAGAGTTTAATATGTGATTATGTTGTGCTTCCTGATTCTTTTTTATAGACCGGGAAGTCTATATTAATGAAGTTTGTTGGATCAAATAATGTGGGCCGTTTATATTTGGCTATGTATTTGTTTAAAATCGATGTGAAATATTACACGTAACCATAATGTGAATGATAGGTAATATCAGTACATTATTGTACCAGACTTTGAAGAAAAGTCTCCTGCTGGCTGCTTGACAAATTGTGTTTAGAAAAAAAAGTTTGATAAATTTAGGTGAGTGTTTTTGAATTATGTCCAAAGATTTTTCAGTTTTGTTCCTGAATTTGAACTTTTTTTATATATCCTTCTAATATTCATAAAATTAAAATTTTTAACAATTGAAAATAAGTTATTCATTGAAGAAATTATATATTCCTCTAAATTAAGTATAATAATAACTAAGAAATAAAATTAAAATGTTAATTTATGGATGTATTCCGAAAAATGATAAAGCTAAAGGACACTGTTTTGAAACTGAAAAATTTTTGGACATAATTCGAAAAAGTTTAAAAATACAAGACATGATCTAGAAATTTCCAAAAAATTTAACAAAACCACCTGCAAAATATGCTTATTTGGCTGAAACCACCCATACAAGTAAATTTATTTTCTCCTTCTCAAACTACCCAAAATTGCTGCGACACATATGTTCAGCTATTATTACTTATTAAGGATGTAAATAAGTGAATACCACCTACTCCAACCAATACACTGTAAAGAATAATGTCAATTCAATGAGTTCACAGCTAGTTTCCTTTTTTTTTTTTCATGGTTGTGTTTCCTTCAAAATCCTCAACTGCAACCAACCAATTTATTTGAAATTGACCATAAACAATTAAACACCATGTTCTCTTTGCTTATTTCCATTGCAATAAAGACATTCCCATACAGATACAGCTAAGTAGACGTGACAACCTTCACTTATATCATTTTCATTCCTCAATGTTCATATTACAACATCAGTGGATCCATATATGACAGTCGAGCACTGCCCTTGTTTAGCTTGTGCTCCTAATCAATCAAGAAATCGAATCGAGAAAAAAATATCAAATTTATCAAGTTAGTATAACATCGAATTCACTAATAGTCCATTCCGCAACTTCCTCTTTGTTACTCACAAAGATCTCAGTCCCTGTATCAAGTGAAGTCCACACTCTTCTTGCAGGCGTCGAATCAGGATCCTGCAATAAACAAAGCACTTAACTATGTCAAAGTCCGATACAGATAAATTGTAAGCCCAACACAAAGCCCAATGGGTTTTATCCTAACACAAATTGACAATAAGAGGATCCCGTAACCTGATAGAAGTAAAGCCTACTAGAGAGGCCGCCAACATCCAGCTCCCAAGTCCTCGGGTCCCCGATCCAGCCTTGACCGGACTTAGTAGGGTACCCGTACTCGGCCCATATTGGGTGAGGAAGAATCTGAACAATCTCCTGTGGCTGAGGATTACTGTAAGGATCACAAGTATCAGCAGGCTGCTCCATATGCAAAGCATTTCCTGGGCCACAATAGTAATGGTAAGCTCCATAGGGAAAATTTTCAGTGTCATTTCTGTGAATTTTGGTGTCATTAGGAGTGATGTGGTATGGAGGGCATGCCCTTGGATTTTTAGGACTACACCAAGCTGCGGTTTCCGGGTTTATGATCATCTCACTGTATCGGGTGACGTCGGTTTGTACGTCCCCGTCGCAAGGCTGCCCGTTGTTCTTCCAACAACTGCCCATGTCTAGTAAGTAGAATTGGCTCTTTGATCCTCCTCCTTGCTTCACATCCAAATGTAGCTTCACCTTGAAATTCGGCGACTCCGGAAGCTGAACACAAGTTCATATACCAATTCACATGCACGTTAGGTCCAAAACCAACAAGTCCTATCTTATATATACCCGATTACCCGGTTATTACTTTATTTGTTATGGGCTTGGGATATGTCCCATTTCACAAAGAACAAAGCAAGCTTTTAGCAGTCCTAAGCTGTCCTTGTCCATAGATCTCATTGAAAAATTTTGATATTAGTTTATATATATATATATATATATATTTTAAATTCTTCTTCTGGAAAACTGGGAGGAACACAAAGCTCAGTAGATCACGGGTTTGGTTGATTGTTGAAAACTTTTATATAAATTTATTTATGGTATCAACATGATGATGTGGTAGGACGACTAACCATTGATACTTTTTGACCTTTGTTCAAATATCTACCAGCTTCAACCAATAATAATTCGTTAACACAAATTGTCAGACAAAAGTATTGAGTTTGATTATGAGAACTGAAAGCTAAGGTTACATCTGGATGACTAAACAAAGAGACCCTTAATACAGTACTTAAGATTAGTTTGATGATTTAAGTATTAATGTTGAGAACATGTCAACTTTTAATCTAAAATTTAATGGATTTTACCCAAAGGCCAAATTTAAGTATCTAAGTGATGAACAGATCTAGATATGGACACCAAAAATAAATATAAAAATTAAAAAATCTGTCTTTTACAAAAAAAATAAACAGAGGAGAAAGAGAAGGCGAATGAACTTACAGCTTTAAGCATTCCACGGGTGTCATAATGGTATCCACCAGAAAATCCAGAAGTAGCATCAGCTCTAAGATAAAGCATCAGCCATGGATAATTTTTTGAAGTCTTAAGCTTATGACTAAAAACCCAACCTTCATCTTCACCAATTTGCTTCTCCCAAATCACTTCATAATATGAAATTCCTTGCAGACCAATGCTAACATTACTTCCAATATCATAAGTACCACTAAAACTCCCCCTAAGAGTACCATTCTCTGTAAGTTGAGTTTGATTATGGTACAGCAATGGCTGATTCATACAACCATGTCCAAAACAAGGAAACCTTCCTGCTTGAGGTGGAAATGGACCCACTTTCTTCCCATTTTGAGGACATAACCCAGATTTTGTATCAAAATTTCCATTCTTTAACATCACCATCCAGAAATGCCATGGCTTTCCGTCTTCTTCGTCGATTACTTTGCATTTTGAGCCTAGATAATCCTCTTTCTCAGCTGCATAAAGATCTGGGTTCTTTAGTGCAGCTGGGTTTATGCCTGGAAATGACTTTCCTACCCCAAGTTTGTTATCATCTTCATTTACCTTGTGCACCAATGAGTAATTGCCTATAAAATAAAAAACCCACATCAAATTCACATTCATTGGATGGACCCATTATATGTAATCCATGTTGCATTCAACCCATATTCATATATGATTATAAATTCATAAAAAGACCCAAAATGACTAGATTATGAGAAATGAGAGGGAGCTTACTGTAGTTAATGGAAGAAGGAGATTGGGAGAAATCAAAGCAATCAGCAGCTCTAGGGCTACCCATATTAGGGGCTTCTTGCCCAACTTCATTACAGAAATTCCAAGCTTCAAAGGCAACTCTAAGGCCATCTCTTTTCATGCCAGGATCTCCAACAGCAGATTGGCTATGGCTTCCACTTGAGCTTGAAATTTTAAAAGCAATGACATTTGCTATCCAAAAGACTAACATTGCTACATGTTTTTCCATGGCCATATTTTGTGGCTAGATTTGATAAATATCCAGGTTTTGTATTGCCTTTTTATTGATCTGATATGACCTGCTCTTGCTTGTGAACACAGAATGTGTTGTTTTGTGGACAGGTGGTTACAGAACAGGAACAGACCTTCACATGTGTGTTAATTTGTATATAGTCTTCCTTGTAAGATCACTTTTATGATATATTATATAATATTGTGGGTTTTTTTAATAAAGAAGGAAAAATGAACAAGGGAGAAAGAAATTGAGTACAAGATGTAGCTACCCAAAAGAGAAGTTGAGAGCGAGAGGAGATGCAAAAATGGGAATGGAATATGTTTTGCTTTCCCTCCTTGCTTTGTTCCTTTCCCTCCACAAAACCCAAAAACTCTCTCCACCTTTTTCCCGCGAAAACAGACGATCTTATTGGCTTCTTTCAGAATTTGAGCCTCCTGACCTTTCCTATTGCAATGCCATTTATCACTTACACAACCCCTCCATTTTTAAAGAGTAATGTTATTCTACCAAACGAAGAATTACGAAATAATAATTGCATACATAATACAAGATAGGGGCGTACTAAAAATGGCCAGATGGGATGCACTCACATTGCGAGTGCAGGGCACATGTTCAATGCGTCCGGGAGGTGCATTCGTATTGCGAGTGCACTGCTTCCATCTGTATGAAATGTTGCTTTTTTTGGTAAGAAGGTGATACAAATGTTATTGTTGTTATAAGAAGGTCGAATGACCTTAATAAAAGATAATCTAAATGCAAAATCAAGTTACCTAACGCAAGTCTTTGTGCTTTCACCAAGTATCCACAAAGAGATTGACTAGCCATTGTCCTAAGGTTTGACCACTTGTTTGGCTCGTGAGTGTTTTTGTTTGTTGATGGCTTTGCCGAAAGTGGACAAACTTCGTGCCGGTTTTGGATGTAGTTTCAGTTTCAGGGTAGTTGATATGTTCAGGAGGATTGAAGGTCTCTCTGGAGTATTGTGTTGTTTTGAGTTGCAACACCACACAGGTTGCCTGCATACACATAAAACAAATTATTTTAATATAATTGGGTCTTAATGGGTCCGGTTATGTTATTCACCTTTTTTGAATTTTTATATAACCAACAAAAAAACATTTTGACTTGATCAGTAGAACTTTCTTCTAAAACAAGGGGCTGAACTTCCATTAGCTAGTATAAAATCAGTAAACCAAGAACACTAGGAAAATAAAATCGAAAAAAACAAAAGATATGAACAAAGCACTACAAATGAAACTCTTATGAAAATTAGTAACGGATACAAATAATATATGGATCAAAGTCATTGAAGAAAAATACCTCAAAGTATCATACATTTAGAAATATAATTTGAGAAAAACAACTTCAAGGAAATGGAAAAAAAGACTAATTAAACTAAGAGAAAATTTTGAGGAAGGTTTTAGATAGCGTGTGGGTGGTGGCAAAATCATAAGATTTTAGAAACACTCATGGATCACCGAACAACCACTTGAAATTTTGGTGAATAACAAAGTCTTGATCAATACAACTGAATTAGTATGTAGTTTTATTATTTAAAAAAAAGCAACGGAATCATCAATAGATAAATCATTTAGATAGTTTCTTACCAAAAAACTATTAGAAAAACAAAAAGATATATCCTACTTTAAAATAAAATACAAGACATGTTGTACTGAGCTTCAAGTAAAAAATGATGACTTTCTACTAACTCGGTTATGAAGCTCGTTTAGAAATGTAAGGTTGGAAACTCCCAATATAACATGGATTTGAGGGATTAACATAATGCCTATAATTAAGAAAATTTTGTGGAAATTAACTAACCCTAGATGACTTCCAAACAAAAGAGAATTTATACAAACAAAAAGTGTTGGTCCTAATACACTGCATATTTTGTCAACAATCAATAAAGAATGTTAAGAACCTTTTCTTCGAATGGTCATACACAATGTCAAAAACAATAAAATAAATTATCACTTAAATAATTGTGATCCGTCACACCCTAGATTAATGGACATCATCATCATGAGAATAAAGGAGAAATTCAATCCTACAAAACTAAGACAAATAGTGGTGACATGGTAGAACATGCATTTGGCTAACAAGAAACCAAAACGACCCAAAAACACCAAAAGATCTTAATCAAGTGATTTAAAAACAAATCAACGATTGGGATGAGGCTAATGCAAAAATCACCAATATCAACATACAACCATCAAAACAAATAAGGAAAACAAAAAATATCATATGGTAGAGACATAAACAATGCTTTGTTAAATTAACTTTGACACATCTAGAAACGCGAATGACCATTATGCTTTTGACTATATCATATGTAACCACGACACCAGCCCTCTTTGTTACAAATAAGAGAAGACATGAAGTTGAAATTGTCCTTGAAGTAGAAACATATGCTTTAAGCTAGAGTCTCTGGCCAGTAGGCCGCGAGTTTAAGATTCACGACCACTAATATTGAAGGAGATAACTGTGTGATCATTAACTATATCAACCAAGTTTAAAAACTACCTTGAGAAGTAGTCATGATCATCTCTGACATCTTCTCTCTCATCTTTGGGTTCACTTAATCTAGAGTTCAACACATTTTAGGAAAAATCACGTTGTTGCAGACATACTTACATCTCTAAGTCAATGTTTGGGCGTAGCTGATTGGACTATTCTGCATGACGTTAAAATCCTCATCCGTACGTGTGTTTTATGATGACCGACTTCTAGAAGTTAACCCTTATATACCTTTTGTATAAAAAAAATGTTATTGTCGTAAGAAAAGCTTGCAAAATAATTGGCATGAATTACTTACTTTCAAGACATATGAATATAACTAATGTTGGTTTTAGTTTTATTTAAGTTTATTATAACTTTTCCCTAAATAAATGTCCACAATAATAACATAAATTGTCTATGATAGATGAACCAATTTAACTAGTTACTTGATATTCAAAAAAATACACGAAATACTCAAATAAAGAGGACAAAATCATCTGATCTACTTTTGTCACCTAAAATTTTGTTTAGCTAATTTAATATAATTTAGTTATTATTATTGTTATTATAAAGTAGTTAGTGGACTTTTTATTGTATTTTGTTCAAGTATACGTCGGATATCGGATATAAGTACCGTGATTGGTATCTAATCTGGCAATTCGAAAACCCTGATTCGGATCTTCAATCGATAGACCATTCTGTATTCATATGAAATCATTGAGAATTTAAATCAGGTCATTCAAATTGCATTCACCGTCAATTAAGTGTCTAAAGTTTGCTAAAATAACCTAATGTCCTAGCTAATATATCTAAAATAATTTTGTATATAAGTTAGGTGATTAGTTTATCTACTTATATATAGGTTTATTGCATGATGTTTCATTTGTTAGTAAAAAAATGTTCACTTTAAAATATTTGCATGTGTAGCTTATATGTTTTATATATTATGGTTTACTTTAGAGATTCTTATCGGTATCAAAGTATATGAATGCGAATATGTACATCATAAATGTTTTCAATTATATTATTAAAAAATGTATCATAATTTTATATAATTAATATCTAGATTTGAAATAAATTATCCATCATGTGAAGACATTATCTCTCTCACATGAATTATTTTTAATCGGGATCTTTCCTACATGATCTTCTTTCTCATCTCTCACAAAAATGTCCAAGAATATTGCGACGTCGGTAAGTTTTATATGTTTTATGCGCATCTATCCTAAAAGAAGAATAAATATTTAAATTTAAATTATTAAAAAGAGTAATATTTGATATATGACTTAGATAAAATCGGAAATAAGTGGACCCAGTTTCATTCATTGAGAAGTGCACTAGAGTTTCTCCTTTTCTTGCATACCATTACCGACTAAGCTATATTTTCCATTTCTCCTCCCTTTTAAGCATAGCCACACATCCAAACTATTCATATTTTTACTTTCTACAAAAAGGTTCAACCTTATGTGTGCAATATTTTTTCCTGTAATTTGTAAAAAAAATTCAAATAAATATATATATTAATCAAAATTATCTTTGTTAAAAAAAAAATATTAGCGAATACTATATAATATTAAATTTTATTATATAACACACACATATGTATATATATATATATATATATATATATATATATATATATATATATATATATATATATATATATATAAATGTCTGTTATGAAAAACTAACATGTATCAAATTTTAAATTTGAATTTATCATCTCAATATTTGTTTTCAACGTATACTAAAAAATGATACGAAAATTTTGTTTCTATTGTTATAGATTTTGCTGAAATATGTTGAGTGGACATATTAACGAGAAGCACAAATTGTCATTTTGACAGGTTCCATGTCAAAATCTTGTCTTTGTGGGGTTATATATTTTATGGTATCATTTTTGCATTTAGAAAAAGCAAAGAAGAAAATAGATCGAAGGTGAGATCGTGAGACAAGTAGTGATGGGTGTTTTGAAAGTGAAGAAGACAAGTCACCTACAAAAGCATTTCATTTTCATATCTCTTGCAAGTCACCTAATACAATTTGCCAACTTAATTTGTATCTTTCTTCACATGCATTATGCACTTTCAATCATCTATAATTTGGTGCAACAAATATACGATTCTCTCTTTTTTTCCCATTATTTGTGATTAATATAGGAAATATATCGAAGGTGATTTTCTTGTTAATAGTTATATGGGTTTGTTCATTGCTTCTAATGGATCTGCTTTTAATATGAGAGGTAGAAGACAAGCATGTATGTTTGTAGTTGGAAGAATCTAAATGACACTTGTGGTCATCTTACGTGCCTTATACCTTGGGCTTTCTCTTCCTAATCATTCAAGATTTGGGTCAAGTATTTGGCAAGTTATTCAAATGAATAGGCGACGGATCTAGTGTCTTAAAATTAGGTGAGTCAAGAGAAGTGGTGCGAAATGGGCTAGAGAGGTAAAACAATTCTTCTTTTTTTATCAACTGAATAATAAAAAATTTACCCTTCAAAAAATAAAAAGAATAACCAAAGATTTAAACACTAATATTTAGTAGGTGTGAAATTACGACGGACCAAATTTACGTGAGGATTTCATCGTACGTCTGAGTATACATGAGTGTTAAGTTTGAGTCTAAGACGTAAGTTTAGTGAAGTTTCATCTTATAACTAATTGACAAATAGGATAAGTAGTACACCAACCTTATATATTAGGTTCATTATCCCTTTATTATCGATGCAAGAACATGTCATCTTCCACATGCCCTCTCAAGTGCAATCATTTGACTCGATTGACACTCGACAATATGCATTAATGTTGACTAGCCCAATCAGATGAACTATAATTCACATGTCATCTTCGACACACACCCCAAGTGCAATCATTTGGCACGATTGACACTCGAAGATATGCCTTAAGGTCGACTAACCCAATCAGATGGACTATAATTCTCCATGTCCACAAATAATATCTTAAGAGCCTAGGGATGAAAAACCTGATAAGTTAGGACCCCGAGAGATCAAACTGCTTTGATGACATGTGAAATTCGTGTGGGTCAAGTTTACATGGCCGGGTGTTTCATCATACATCGTTAAACACGCGTTTAACACATAAACTCAATAAAGTTTTATCTAATACCAATTGACAAAAAATAGTACATATACTGGATATTTTTTATTTTATTATTAAAGTTTTCATTCTTAAGAATTAGTTCTTTTATTTTTGTGAAATTCTATCGGAGTCAATAAACAAATAGACCTACTACCGGTATTAATTTATCTACTATATGAAGTGTAATTTTTATCTTTCCTGATACGGGGATTAGCCGTGTGGTTGCCCTGATCATTCGACACCAAGACTCGATAAAGAAGATGATGGAAAAGACGTGAGATGGAACTCGATAAAGAAGATGATGGAAAAGACGTGAGATGGATGAAAAAAATGCGTGATTGATCAAATGATGGTGAAGGATCGATAGATGAGTAGATTTGGTCGAACTCATGAAGCAACTTGGAGCACACTAGGGAAACTAAGCCCCTAACACACATCCATGAATGATTGAAGAACCCTTCCGCTATAATCTCACAGAGAGAGGAAGAAGATTGTCCCCAAAGCATGAGAAATCGTATGAAGATGATTGAGAGCACCAACTTGCCAATTCAAGTAAACACAACGCAAAACAATGCAAGCTATAAGGCGAGCGAGATTACACGCGCTCATGAACAAGATTCCAATTATTCAACTCTCCCCTTCCCAGGAAGACACTTAATTCCACAAGCCAAGAAATAATATCTTGAATAGGATTCCACCTATTCCCTTCTCTCAGGAACTTCCCTCTCTCAAGAGGACACTTGATTTCACGAGCCACTCGATTCCACAAGCAATGAAATACTAAAAAGTATATGTGTTTGATTCATTCAAAGCTGAGCAAAAAGTCTTGTCTTGCATGTTTTATATAGGCAGTCGGGCGTCTCCTAGTCTAGGGTTTGCTAAAAGATAAGATCAAACAATGGGCTGAAATCTAACCTTAAAAAGCCCATGAAGCAAAACAATTAAAAGCAAACCCATAAAAAAAAGAAGATGTGAGCTGGAATTTAAAAAAATCTAATTAAGGCCTAATTTAACCAATAAAAAAGGCCCAACTAGAAGAGAAAAACGTCCAACTTCTCATCTCCTCACCCAACCTTCATGCAATCCTTCTTCAAAACATCGTATCTCTTGAAAATGTCAACTCATACAAATCTTCATCTTTACGCTTACGTTAAGACAGGTCACACCACCACATGACTTAACTTAAGGATGTTCTCTTCCGCTCAATTCTTCTTCACAAATGATTCCTACTCTAAAAACATACTTCCAAACAGAACAAAAGCTATGAATGAAATGTGTGTGTTTATTGTAACACCCCAAATCCGTAGGACTCGAGGTGCTACTGGGCTAGGATCTCACAATGGATCCTGACCCTAGCCTGACAACAAGTTCACTGAATCTTACAACAAGGCACATAGATTAAAACAAAACATAAAACTGATATATATATATATTATATATATATATATATATATATATATATATATATATATATACATATCACAAAAGGTAATACAGAGTAACCGCTGAGTACAAAAATCAAAAATATATCCGTACAACATAAATATCCCATATCCCACGATATCGCCAGTGTACGGAGCCCTCAGCGGATCACCCCTCTGGATCACTCTGCAGCTCTCCTAACCAAAGGATCTACAACACGGTATAAAACCGTTAGCTAGCCATACACATATATATAGAGATGCAAGAGCACAAACACACATCAGGAATCATAACACATCATCATGCTTTCATACATTTCCCGTTTTATTATCTTTATAACGTCAATCACTCAAAATAGTATATAGATCTGCATATGAAAATATGTGACCGAGGAATGTATACAATCCTCGCCTCTGAGTGCAATAGCTAGCTGGAGTGGTATCAGCGCACCTTCCCGTATACCATAAGGAGTGGTCAGTGCCCTTCCCGTTTACCAGATCTAACTAGACTACAAGAAACTTCCCAGACTCCACTACGGATGAAAGGTAAGTTGTCACAACCACTACAATGGGCGGTCAATTTATCATAGGTTGGTAATAAATTATATCGCATGCTATAAAGCATATAACAAACACAATTCATGCATACATCCAATATAAGGATGGCAGCTAAGTAAGTCCTATGGACTTACCTCAACCTCAGTAGTAGTCTCAACCACGATCTCAAACACGGTCCACTCCAATCTGGAGGACAACACTGCCTAATAACAAGGCATAACAATATATCAACTCATATCCATCAAAGGGGTCACACCTAGACCCAAGGGATCCATAAGGATCGTATCCTAACTTATAAACCTCAAAGCCATAACTGGCATAAATGATAACGTACTACTCATCATTCTAATCTCATACACGTACCTAGCATGCCACTAAACCGCTAATACTAGGAAAGGAAAGGATCTACCTAACTCTAGGTAGACCTAGGACAAGACGCACTTGCGTGACAAGAGAGATGCAGGGGCGGAGCAAGGCAACCCGCAAGCGGGCAAGGCTCAGCCGCAGGCGCGGTGACAGTGGACGCAGGCAACGCAGGCACGGCGCAGGTGTTGTGACACTGCTTGCAGGGGCGGCGACTTCTAGGCGCGGGCGGCGACAGTGCGAACGTAGCCCCGATTCCTCTTTCACTCTTCACGTGATCAATTCACGTCTTCTTCATTCAAAAATCACACACGTGGATATACATACACATACTAACATTAATCTACATTCCATTCATCTAATCCTAAGCTAAGGAGGATGGAATCAAGGAAGAAGAGAAGAAGAAAGAAGAAGAAGAAGAAGAAGAAGAAGAAGAAGAAGAAGAAACTTACCACACTTGTGGTCCTAGGCTGCAAGGAAGATCAACAACCAACCTCACTGGCTTCCAATGTCAAAAACACACCTCAAGCTCATCAACAACATCATCCACACCACAAAACACTTCCAAAACTCAAAGGAAGAACAAGATCAAGATCAAGAAAGGAGAAGCAAGAAGGAGAACGTAGGAATGCTGGAAAAGGAGTGGAAACCCTTGATCACGAGCCAAGGAGAAGACTAAGGAAGAAGAGAAGAAAGGGTAAAAGCACAAGTCAAAGAGTCAACAAAACCGGTTGCAGCCGCAAGAAACCGCGGGGGCGGTTCCCTAGGGCCGCGGGAGCGGAAACCCGCTGGGGCGGCACACAAGCCTGCGGGCGGCGGCTAAGGTCAAATCTCGGCTAAAGCCAAATCTCGGAAAACTCGGTCCAAAAGACTAAGGCTCTTACATCTCACCCCCTAAAAAGTTTTGTCCGAAACTTGTAAAGTCCTGAAACCACTCGGACTCAAAAGTCGAGGTACAACTCTCTCTATAACCTCAAACATAACATGGAGGAAATCATCAACTCTAGCAACAAAACACTATCCAAGGCATAGAGGAAAAATCATCTCTAGCCAAATCATAAACACATCACAAGGCATAGAGGAATCACATCTTTAGCCGTATCATACTCATAACAAAAAGGCATGGAGGAAAAACATCTCCAGCAACACTATGTCCAATAAAATAGCATGGAGGAATAACCATCTCCAACTGAATCCTAAACGTATCACAATAGCATGGAGGAAATAGCCATCTCCAGCTATAAACAATATCATACTAGCACAACAAGATCTAATAAGATCATATATCACATCAAAGCTAGTATGAAAATAAAGACATCATCGCATATAAGCATATAAGCACATAATACTCACCAAGATAGTACTAAGATCTACTCGGTGATCCTACTAGTGCACCTATCTCGGCATAGAACTCTGGATAGTTCCTTTGGATACTATCCTCAGTCTCCCATGTAGCCTCATCAGGTCCTCGTCTCAACCACTGTATCCTCAGCATAGGAATGTCCTTCGAACGCAGGCGTCTCATACCCTCGTTCTAGGACTGCAATAGGGTGCTCAACAAAGGTGTGGTCCGGCTCAACCACCAAATCATCATAACTCACGATGTGTCTCGGATCTAGTATATACTCCCTTGATCATCATAACTCACGATGTGTCTCGGATCTAGTATATACTCCCTTAGCCGAGACACGTGAAATACAGGGTGAACACCCATCTGCTCCAGAATAAGGCGTACAGTGAGCCTCCTGCAAAATCCTCTGGCGTAGATCCGCATCAGCGGGTACACAGAGGCTACCGCGGCGCCTCAACACTCCATCTGCTCCCAGAAGGAACTGTGGTGCCTCATCCCGAGACATCCTATCTCGTATCCTCATCAGTGTCGGGCAGGTTTCCTGCTTCTGTTGGATTTCACCCAACAGATCAGGAAGAACCTCTAAAGTACGCAGCTGGGCATCCTCATCAGGAAACTAGATGTCCAACTTTAACCAGATCAGGTCTCTTTGTAACTTATGTTGAACTATCAATCTCGCAATTGCCTGCTCTCGAGGCGTCTTCCTGCTCAGGGCATCGGCGACAACGTTCGCCTTCCCTGGATGGTACAGAATCTCTAAATCAAAGTCCTTGATCAGCTCGAGCCACCTACGTTGGCGGTTATTCAATTCCCACTGCGTGAAAATGTACTTCAAACTCTTATGGTCTGTGAAGATCTGACATGTAACACCATACAGGTAATGTCTCCAGATCTTCAGTGCATGAACTACTACTGCCAACTCCAGATCATGAGTCGGGTAGTTCTCCTCATACGTCTTTAGTTGTCTAGACGCATAAGCAATCACCCTACCTCTCTGCATCAACACACATCCCAAGCCTAGCTTGGATGCATCACTGTATACCACGAAATCCTCTGTACCCTCTAGCTGTGCCAAAATAGGAGCAGAAGTAAGACGTCTCTTCATCTCCTCAAAACTCTGCATACACTGATCAGACCATACAAATCTGGTAGTCTTCCTTAGTAGACTTGTCAGTGGACGGGCAATCACAGAAAATCCCTCCACAAAGCGTCTGTAATAATCGGCTAGGCCAAGGAAGATATGTACTTCCTTGACGTTCGTCGGTGTAGTCCAAGCTGCTACTGCCTCAATCTTGGCCGGATCCACCTTGATTCCTTCAACTGATACAACATGACCCAGGAATGCTACCTCTAGCATCCAGAACTCACACTTAGAGAACTTAGCATAAAGTTCTCAATCTCGTAGAACCTGTAACACAGTCCTCAGTTGTCCTGCATGCTCCTCTCTATTGCGAGAGTATACCAAAATGTCATCTATGAAGACCACCACAAACTGATCCAGGAAGTCGATGAAGATGTTGTTCATCAACTCCATAAAAACTGTTGGGGCATTCGTAAGCCCAAATGGCATCACTACAAACTCGTAGTGTCCATATCTGGTCCGGAATGCTGTCTTTTGTACATCCTGCTCTCTCACCCTCGGTTGGTGGTATCCTGAGCGCAGGTCAATCCTGGAGAATACAATCGCTCCTTGAAGCTGATCTAACAAATCATCAATACGAGGCAGTTGATACTTGTTCTTGATGGTCACCTTGTTCAACTCTCTGTAATCTATACACAACCTCAACGATCCGTCCTTCTTCCGTACGAAGAGGACAGGTGCTCCCCATGGGGACACGCTAAGGCGAATGAAGCCCTTCTAAACCAACTCCTCAAGTTGCTTCTTCAGCTCCAGCATCTCGACAGGCGCCATCCGGTATGGGGCCTTCGAGATCGGTCTCGTACCAGGTTCTAACTCAATACTGAAGTCCACATTCCTCTGAGGCGGCAAACTGGACGGCTCGGCAATTACATCTGCAAAATCACAAACAACTGGGATATCCTTTAATGCTGGACTCTCCCCCTCCTTCATGGCATAACACCAGAAGGCCTCACAACCCTGTGCAATCAGTCTAGTTGCCCGTATCGCACTGATAATCGTGCTTGTCTTTCCAAGGTCCCAACCTCGGAAAACCTCTATCTGACCTAACTCGGTAGAGAGGGTAACTGTCCTCCTACCTACATCTAAGACTACATAATGTCTATCCATCCAATCCATACCTAGAATGACTTCTTCATGCTCTAATGGCATGGCAAAGAAGTCAACTAGTAACACACGAGTCCCTACAGAAATGGGACAACCATGAATCTCACGGGTACCTCTGACCCTACCACCATCGGGTAACCCTATAATAAAGGGCATCCCCTCAACCGTATCTAGACTCAGACGCTCTACACAGGCATCTGAAATAAAAGAATGTGTAGCACCAGTATCAAATAAGACTCTAACAGGTAAACCATGAATCAGAATGGTACCTGTAGCAGTCGGTGCAGTTGGCTCCTCTGCACTCCTAAGCTCAAAGACTCGACCCTGTGGTCCTCTGGTATCAGTGGTGCTCCCAGCACGACCTCTGCCTCTACTCAACCCAGGAGCAGATCCCTGAGTCGTAGGGCGATCTGGGACCCTCTGTTGTCCCTGTGTCTGTTGCTGCTGAGGTGGCCTCTGCCCACCTCCCGCTACACTGGCAGGGGAAGAACCCTGCTGAGATGAAGCTCCGCCCTGTCGGCAGTAAACAGCTCTGTGACCCTGCCTACCACAGGTGTAGCAAGTCACTAGTGGCCTCGTGCACTCGGGCCTCATATGTCTTGGATCACCACAATTAAAACACTAACGTCCCTTATCTGCAACCGGTGTAGATGAGGGGTAACTCTGGCGTCTCTGACCTTGCCAAACACTAGCAGCACCACCAGTACCACTGGTCTGTCCAGTACGCTGTCTCTTCTCAGACCCTCCGGTCTAAGAAGCTTTCCTCTGTCCAACTCTCTCTCTCTCATAATCAGAAGCCCGGTCCTGATAATCAACCAAGGTCTCACAGTGAAACCCTGCCATGTAAGTCCGGGTAACATCCCTCAGTCGTCAGGAGAACAAATATACATGCTGATCTGCAGGAGGTGCAGCTTTACCCAGCAATGTCAGCTCCTCTTGGAACCTCTTGATAGCCTCAGAGACTGGTACATCCTCAAACCCAGCCTCCACAAAATCCCGCAGTTTCTGCCTCCTCAGTATGGCAGGGCAGAAACGCTCTCTAATCAAGGTCCTCATCTGATCATAACTACTAACCTAACCCCGTACAGACCTCCACTAGTGTTGTGCCAAATCCCTGAACAAAGTCTATACCAACTCAATCTGCCTGTCCACTGGACATCTAATGGACTCCAGAGCTGAGTCCACATGTCCAATCCAGAGCTCAACCTCTAACCCCACCTTCCCAGTGAAGGGGGGTACACCCATCTGGTGAAATGCCTTCAACAGGTATCTGGTCGAGGCCCTCGATGCTCCTCTTGAACCCGAGCAGTCTCAGCAACATGTGCCTGTAAAGCTGGCACCTGAGTCACTCCGTGGGATCTCTCAAATGGTCCCTCCTGTGCCTGTAAATCTAGGGCACGTCTACCGGCTCTGGCAACCTCCTCTACTCGTCTGAGATAAGCACGTAACTCTGATCCCCCATGGAGACACGATCAGAATCACCAGACTGGGCTCTCTGTGACCCCTGTCTCTCAGTTGTACCGTTCCCAGTCTTAGGAACGGCACTCTCAGCAACCTCCTCGTGAATCTCTCCCGCTGCATGTGAACCGCCAGCAGGAGTCCTACCCCGTCCTCTACCTATAGGGGGTCTACCTCTACCTCGTCTAGTTGTAGGTAAGGCTCTAGTCTGAACCATCTGCAAAAGACGTAAACCTAACTTAGAAGGCTATATATATGCCATATGTATAGATATATATCAAATCAATCACAACAGAATATCTATATATATCTATACTGTCGAGATCTTCAGAGGGGCGATGACTCACGTACACGATATCCCAAAACATTTGTACTCATTTCAAAACCAAAACCTTTTGAAAAGTCAGACCCCTTTCGGGTTCTGTTTATTTATCTATTCGACCTTTATCGCAGATTACAAGTGTCATTGTTGTCAACCTAGGCTCTGATACCAACTTTGTAACACTCCAAATCCGTAGGACTCGAGGTGCTATTGGGCTAGGATCTCACAATGGATCCTGACCCTAGCTTGACAACAAGTTCACTGAATCTTACAACAAGACATAGGTAGATTAAAACAAAACATAAAACTGATATATATATATATATATATATATATATATATATATATATATATATATATATATATATATATATATATATATATATATACACATACATATCAAAAGGTAATACAGAGTAACCGTTGAGTACAAAATCAAAACATATATCCGTACAACATAAATATCCCATATCCCACGATATCGCCCCAGTGTACGGAGCCCTCAGCGGATCACTCTGCAGCTCTCCTAACCTGCAAAGGATCTACAACACGGTATAAAACCGTTAGCTAACCATACACATATATATAGAGATGCAAGAGCACAAACACACATCAGGAATCATAACACATCATCATGCTTTCATACATTTCCCCGGTTTATTATCTTTATAACGTCAATCACTCAAATAGTATATAGATCTGCATATGAAAATATGTGACACGAGGAATGTATATAATCCTCGCCTCTGAGTACAATAGCTAGCTGGAGTGGTATCAGCGCATCTTCCCGTATACCATAAGGAGTGGTCAGTGCCCTTCCCGTTTACCAGATCTAACTAGACTACAGAGAACTTCCCAGACTCCACTACGGGATGAAAGGTAAGTTGTCACAGCCACTACAATGGACGGTCAATATATCATAGGTCGGTAATAAACTATATCGCATGCTATAAAGCATATAACAAACACCACTCATGCATACATCCAATATAAGAATGGCAGCTAAGTAAGTCCTATGGACTTACCTCATCCTCAATAGTAGTCTCAACCACGATCTCAAACACGGTCCACTCCAATCTGGAGGACAACACTGCCTAATAACAAGGCATAACAATATATCAACTCATATCCATCAAAGGGGTCATGATAACATGATTTATCGACCTGTTGCACACATGCATTTAGTTAGATTTCCCCTTTCCGCATTCATGTTTTAGCCTTAGTTTGTGTCATTTATGCTTGTTTAGTTCTACTTTGCAAGAATAGATGTCTACACACACTATTTGTGGCTTTGTTGGTGATTTGGTAGACTTTGGAGCTAAAACGACGTATTTGAGGATCAAGCCTCGAAGTGGACGCATTGGAGCAAGCGTACGTGCACGGGAAGGGCGAGAAATCGAGCTAAAGACGCGAGGAATCGAGCTAAAGGCGCGAGGAATCGAGCTAAAGGCGCGAGGAATCGAGCTAAAGGCGCGAAGGAACGAAGAAGACCGCGTCTCGGACCGAGATGGACCGATCTCGGTCAGACCAGACCGAGATGGACCGATCTCGGTCAGACCAGACCGAGATGGTCCAAATCTTGGCCGAGATTTCACATGACTCGGCCGAGATTCACTTGGCTCGGCCGAGATTTCACATGGCTCGGCCGAGATTCCACTTGGCTCGGCCGAGATTGCCTTGGCTCGGCCGAGATGGTCCGAGCTCGGACGAGATTTCTTGATCTCGGCCGAGATTCCCGATGTGCTGACACGCTGAACTTTATGTTGCCAAATCTCGGTCCCGACTGGCCCGATCTCGGCCGAGATTTTTGCCCGAGATTTCCTGTTCGGCGATTTTATCTTATTTTTGGATCGGTTTTGGCCCATCCCATCCTTTGCAAGGTTGTTGCCTATAAAAGGGAAGCTCTTGGTTATTTCCAAGGGTCCGAATTAGTCCGTTTCTTTTAGGGTTAGGTTACCCATAAGGGGAGCCGCCTCCCTACCTTTCCCTTCTTCTTCTCCATTGTTCTTCATAAGTTTAGTTCAAGATTCATACTTTTGCTTGAGGTTTGTTTGGAAGACCTTGTTGGATTCGAGTTTTGTCAAGATTGGAGTTTTCCGTTTATTGAAGTTAATTTCTTTTCATTCCCCTTTGTTATTTCTTTTAATTGTCTTGATATGATTGTTATTGGCTAGAACCTTGAGGTTCTAAGGTTGATAGGGATTTGTTTATACTTTGGATTATGATGGAATGTTGTGATTTATGTTTTGGCTTTGACTTGCTTGAAATCCTAATGGTTGGCTTGTTCTTGAACCTAGTTAGAATCCTTCTAGCTAGTAACCTAAGTTGGAATTGAGACTTACCCAGTGATATTCCTTCATAGATACATGAGATACTGATCATAGGTAATAAAGGTTTATTTTTTATTGGTTGAATGTGCTTAGATTCCTTTCTAAGTAGGGTAATACTTGAGACTTACCCGGTAATGGTTTACCTTTCCCTTAGTTTGTAGTCTGGTTTGTTTAGAATTTACTACCTCTCTACCTTGAGACTTACCCGGTAATAGGTAGTTGGTTTGGAACTAGATAGTTTTGAGACTTACCCGGTAATAGGTAGTTGGTTTGGAACTAGATAGTCTTGAGACTTACCCGGTAACAGACTGTCCGCCTAGAAACGTTTATCCATGTGGCTTTTCTACCATATATCTTTATGAGTCTTCTTGAATCTATTTGTATAAACAATGATCTTAAACCCTTGGAATCCATTTTCTTCCCTTTAACTTGATTATCTTTGTTTTTCCTTTTTGTTTGTTTGTTTTGACTTTCAATCAATAGTGACAATTGATTTCGAGTCCTTAAAACTCTTTTAAAAACCCTTTTTGACTTCTTTTCCTTATCTTTTCCAACCTCCTGTCTTAAACTGAGATCTATCCTATCTTTAGTCATTGCTGCATATTAATCCTCTCAGTCCTTGTGTTCGACCCTGGAATACTTGTCCTACTTCGTACGATCCATACATTGTGGGTTCGTTGCTATTTAAGGGAATTATTACACGTTATAAATTTAAAACTATACCTTCCTAGTTTTGCTATCCTGTGAGTTTCTATCATTATTGATAAAGGTTTATAGGGGTGTAAAACCAGCGAACATGTCACACCTAGACCCAAGGGATCCATAAGGATCGTATCCTAACTTATAAACCTCAAAGCTATAACTGGCATAAATGATAACGTACTCCTCATCATTCTAACCTCATACACGTACCTAGCATGCCACTAAACCTCTCATACTAGGAAAGGAAAGGATCTACCTAACTCTAGGTAGACCCGGGACAAGACGCACCTGTGTGACAAGAGAGACGCATGGGCGGAGCAAGGCAACCCGCAGGCGCTGCAAGGCTCAGCCGCAGGCACGGTGACAGTGGCCGCAGGCAACGCATGCACGGCGCAGGTGCTGTGACATGGCTTCCGCAGGGGCAGCGACTTCTAGGCGCGGGGGCGGCGACAGTGCAGAACGTAGCCCCGCGAGTCCTCTTTCACTCTTCACGTGATCAATTCACGTCTTCTTCATTCCAAAATCACACACATGCATATACATACACATACTAACATTAATCTACATTCCATTCATCTAATCCTAAGCTAAGGAGGATGGAATCAAGGAAGAAGAGAAGAAGAAGAAGAAGAAGAAGAAGAAGAAGAAGAAGAAGAAACTTACCACACTTGTGGTCCTAGGCTGCAAGGAAGATCAACAACAAACCTCACTGGCTTCCAAGGTCAGAAACACACCTCAAGCTCATCAACAACATCATCCACACCACAAAACACTTCCAAAACTCAAAGGAAGAACAAGATCAAGATCAAAAAAGGAGAAGCAAGAAGGAGAACGTAGGAAGGCTGGAAAAGGAGTGGAAACCCTTGATCACGAGCCAAGGAGAAGACTTAAGGAAGAAGAGAAAGAAAGGGTAAAGCACAAGTCAAAGAGTCAACAAAACCGGCTGCAGCCGCAAGAAACCGCGGGGCGGTTCCCTGGGCCGCGGGAGCGGAAATCCGTTGGGGCGGCACACAAACCCGCGGGGGCGGCTAAGGTCAAATCTCGGCTAAGGCAAACTCGGTTCAAAAGACTAAGGCTCTTACATTTATAATACCATGATAAGTTATTAAGAGGTTAGGCAACGTGTTTATTTTAACGTACGTAATTATAATACCACATGCATGTTGATTGTGTCTCAAATGTATAATGAGGTAGTACACGAATTTCTTCGAAAATCGATAAACTTCCAAAAACGTCGTATCCTTTGATCCAAAAAACGTGAAACTTTTTTTGTCCACGTTTTATGGTTTATAGAGTGTATCCGATCAAAAAAAATCAATAGTTTAAAATTTGGCGTTTTTTGAAAAAGTTCAAAGGGGGTAGTGATATGGGGTTAGCCGTGAGGTTGCCCGATCTTTCAACACCAAAGCGTAAGATAGAAGAGAAGATGGAAAAGACGTGGAAAGTGGAAATAGAACGTGGATATGGCGGCTAATTGATCCGATGAGGGTGACTGGATCGTCGCTGGATAGTCTGGTTGAATCTCCTTGAAGCAACCGAGAGCACGGTAGGGAAACTAAGGCCCTAAAACACAACTCGGAATGGTTGAAGTGACTCTTCCGCTATAATCTTATGTTGAAGGGAAAGAACGCGATTGTTCCCAAAAGCACAAGAATTCGTTTGGAGATTGAAGGGAGATCTATCCAAGCATCTCACCGGGATGTATGGCTCCTCTCTCTACCAAACTAGGGTTTGGACGTGTTTCTCACCTGTACAGGGTTTGAATAGGATTCCACCTATTCGGTTCTCGAAGCTAACTACGGGCTATGGGCTTGATCCAAGATCGAGCCCAATCTAGCTAAAAAGAAAGATAATATTCTTGGGTTTAAAATAGTTCATCCTAAACCCAAAAATAGAAAAGAAAATATCATATTTTTGGGGCTGAAATTATTTTATCCTAAAAGCCCAAAAATAGATAATAAAATATGTTCCTAAATTAAATAAAATATAATCCAACCTATAATAATAAAAGGAGTCTAAAATATGGGCTGAAAAATAAAAGGATCTAATTAAGGCCCGATTTAACAATAAAATAGGCTCAACTAGATGACTTAAAGCGGCCAACTCCTTATCCTCCACGCAGCTCCTTGCATATGATCTCCATGCATATGATCTCCAAGTCATCTTCCATCTCTAATCAATGGTCTTCAATGTATCTTCGGAAATGGTCTTCACATCACTTCTAGGAATGATCTATTTATCTCTTCTAGAAATGGACTTCATTCCATTTCTAGGCTTGGCTTTCATTTCTCTCCTAGAGATGTGTTTAAGTCTCCCTCTTCTTCTCCTTAGAGTGATCAACACTTCATGCCTTCTAGCTCCCATGATGATGATGTCAACTCGAGCTAGGTCTTGAGATGCTCCTGCATCAGGTAGTATACGAATTTCCTTCAAAAATCGATAAACTTCCAAAAACGTCGTATCCTTTGGTCCAAAAAGCGTGAAACTTTGTTTGTACACGTTTTATGGTTTATATATAGAGTGTTCCTATCACAAAAAAATCAATAGTTTAAAATTTGGCATTTTTTAAAAAAAGTTCAAAGGGGGTAGTACACGAATTTCTTCGAAAATCGATAAAACTAAAAAAGCGTCGTATCCTTTGGTCCAAAAAGTGTGAAACTTTTTTTTTTATACATTTTATGGTTTAAAAAGTGTATCTAATCAAAAAAAAAGTTTAAAATTTTGCTTTGTTTGAAAAAGTTCAAAGGGGGAAGTACACGAATTTCTTCGAAAATCGATAAACTTCCAAAAACGTCGTATCCTTTGGTCCAAAAAGCGTGAAACTTTTTTTGTACATGTTTTATGATTTATAGAGTGTGTCCGATCAAAAAAAATCAATATTTTAAATATTGGCGTTTTTTAAAAAAGTTAAAAGGGGGTGGTACACGAATTTCTTCAAAAATCGAAAAACTTCCAAAAAGGTCGTAACCTTTGGTCCAAAAGCGTGACTTTTTTTTACATGTTTTATGGTTTATAGAGTCTGTACGATCAAAAATAATCAACGGTTTAAAATTCGGGTTTCTTTGAAAAAATTCAAAGGGGTAGGTAGTACACGAATTTCTTCGAAAATCGATAAAACTAAAAAAACGTCGTACCCTTTGGTCCAAAAAGCGTGAAAATTTTTTTGTACACGTTTTATGGTTTATATAGTCTATCCGATAAAAAAATCAATTGTTTAAAATTTGGTGTTTTTTGAAAAAGTTCAAATTGGGTAGTACACGAATTTCTTTGAAAATCGATAAACTTCCAAAAACGTCGTATCCTTTGGTCCAAAAAGCGTGAAATTTTTTTGTACACGTTTTATGGTTTATAGAGTGTATCTGATAAAAAAATCAATAGTTTAAAATTTGGCATTTTTTGAAAAAGTTCAAAGGGGTTGTACACGAATTTTTTGGAAAATCGATAAACTTCCAAAAACGTCGTATCCTTTAGTCTAAAAAGCGTGAAACTTTTTTGTACACGTTTTATAGTTTATAGAGTGTATCCGCTAACAAATCAATAGTTTAAATTTTGACTTTTTTGAAAAAGTTCAAAGTGGGTAGTACACGAATTTCTTCGAAAATCGATAAACTTCCAAAAACGTCGTATCCTTTGGCCCAAAAAGTGTGAAACTTTTTTTGTATAGATTTTATGGTTTATAAAGTGTATCCGATCAAAAAAATCAATAGTTTAAAATTTTGCATTTTTTGAAAAAGTTCAAAGGGGGTAGTACACAAATTTCTTAAAAATCGATAAGCTTCCAAAAACGTCGTATCCTTTGGTCCAAAAGCCTGAAACTTTTTTTGTACACATTTTATGGTTTATAGAGTGTGTCCGATCAAAAAATCAATAGTTTAAAATTTGGCTTTTTTGAAAAAGGTTCAAAGGCGGTAGTACACGAATATCTTCGAAAATCGATAAATTTCAAAAAACGTCGTATCCTTTGGTCCAAAAAAGCGTAAAAAATTTTTGTACACGTTTTATGATTTATATAGTCTATCCGATCAAAAAAATTCAATAGTTTAAAATTTGGCGTTTTTTGAAAAAGTTCAAATTGTGTAGTACATGAATTTCTTTGAAAATCAATAAACTTATAAAAAAAATGTTGTATCCTTTGGTGCAAAAGCGTGAAACTTTTTTTGTACACGTTCTATGGTTTATAGAGTGTGTCCGATCAAAAAGAATCAATAGTTTAAAATTTGGCGTTTTTTGAAAAAGTTCAAAGGGGGTAGTACACGACTTTCTACGAAAATCGAGAAACTTCCATAAACGTTGTATCCATTGGTCCAAAAAGCGTGAAACTTTTTTTGTACATGTTTTATGGTTTATAGAGTTTGTCCGATCAAAAAAATCAATAGTTTAAATTTGGCGTTTCTTGAAAAAGTTAAAAGGGCCGTACACGAATTTCTTAAAAAATCGATAAACTTCCAAAAACGTCGTATCCTTTAGTCCAAAAGTTTGAAAAAATTTTTGTACACATTTTATGGTTTATAGAGTGTGTCCGATAAAAAAAATCAATATTTTTAAATTTGACGTTTTTTGAAAAAGTTCAAAGGGGGAAGTACACGAATTTCTTCGAAAATCGATAAAACTTAAAAAACGTCGTATCCTTTGGTCCAAAAAGCGTGAAACTTTTTTTGTACACGTTTTATGGTTTATAGAGTGTATCCGATAAAAAAATCAATAGTTTAAAATTTGGCGCTTTTTTGAAAAAGTTCAAAGAGGGTAGTACACGAATTTCTTTGAAAATCGAGAAACTTCCAAAAACGTCGTATCCTTTTGTCCAAAAACATGAAACTGTTTTTGTACACATTTTATGGTTTATAGAGTGTCTCCGATAAAAAAAATCAATAGTTTAAAATTTGTCTTTTTTGAAAATGTTCAATGGGGGTAGTACACGATCGAATTTTTCGAAAATCGATAAAACTCAAAAAACGTCGTATCATTTGGTCCAAAAAGTGTGAAACTTTTTTTGTACACGTTTTATGGTTTATAGAGTTTGTCCGATCAAAAAAATCAATCGTTTAAAATTTGGCTTTTTTTGAAAAAGTAAAAAGGGGTAGTATACGTATTTCTTCGAAAATCGAGAAACTTCCAAAAATGTCGTATCCTTTGGTCCAAAAAGCGTGAAAAAATTTTTATACACGTTTTATGGTTTATAGATTGTGTTCGATTAAAAAAATCAATAGGTTAAATTTGGCGTTTTTTGAAAAAGTTCAAAGGGGGTAGTACATGAATTTCTTTGAAAATCGATAAAACTCAAAAAACGTCGTATCCTTTGGTCCAAAAAGCGTAAAACTTTTTTTTTACACGTTTTATCGTTTATATAGTCTATCCAATCAAAAAAATTCAATAGTTTAAAATTTTGCGCTTTTTGAAAAAGTTCAAATTGGGTAGTACAAAAATTTCTTCGAAAATCGATAAAACTCAAAGAACGTAGTATCCGTTGGTCCAAAAAGTGTGAAACTTTTTTTGTGCACGTTTTATGCTTTATAGAGTGTGTACGATAAAAAAATCAATAGTTTAAAATTTGGCGTTTTTTGAAAAAGTTCAAACGGGGTATTATACGTATTTCTTCGAAAATTGATAAAACTCAAAAAGCGTCTTATCATTTGGTCCAAAAAGCGTGAAACTTTTTTTGTTCATGTTTTATGGTTTATATAGTCTATCCGATAAAAAAAAATCAATGTTTAAAATTTTGCGTTTTTTGAAAAAGTTCATAGAAGGTAGTACACGAATTTCTTCGAAAATCGATAAAACTCAAAAAAACGTTGTATCCTTCGGTCCAAAGGCGTGAAATTTTTTTGTACACGTTTTATGGTTTATATAGTCTATCCGATCAATAAATCAATTGTTTAAAATTTGGCATATTTTTGAAAAAGTTCAAATTGGGTAGCGATAAACTTCCAAAAACGTCGTATCCTTTGGTCCAAAAAGCGTAAAACTTTTTTTTTACACGTTTTAAAAAAAGCGGGTACCCGACGGCTAGACTCAACCCGAATCCATCCTGGATAAACGGGCTTGACATTTGGTCAAACCCGCCTGAATCCGGATTTGAACGAGTCTAGTTAATATTATCGGGTGCATCAACCCATCAGTCATATGTTGTACGAGTGTATTTTTATACATGTATACATATTATATATATAGGGTCGGGATCCGGTAAGAAATAAGAACAATTAAAGATCGTTAGATTAAAACACGTAAGGCTTAGATTTGACGTCTAAATAAGGTATTGTTGTATTAAGATTTATTACGGTATCTATATATGGTAACGGAAATATTCCTTACTCGTGCATGATTTATTACAAACATGATATATGATAATTAAAATATTAATCATATGTATTTATAGGAAGAGTTATAGTGCACGGATAAAAAAATATACTCGTGTCATCGACATATGTTTTTATTTCGGTGTTGTGCTTACGTATCTAGACACGTGCATATGAAACCCCAATAAATTAATGTTCGCGTGGTGCTTGTGTATTTTTATTCGTGCTTGTAGTTATTAAACCGTGCATACAAAATATATCGTAGTCGTGCTATTATGTTGCAGTCGTGCTTTATATATATTTTTAGGTAAGTCATGCACTGCTTTGTATTATTGGTTACCGACCGACTACTCTTTGCTTCTTGTTTTGCATCATTCCAAAACAAATATGCATGGATACATCATATATATCATATTATATTGCATGCACACAAACATGCATGGCTACAACATATCATGTGTCATATATACATCTTGTATGCACGATTAGTTCATGACATGTATAATTTCAATTCTTATCCTATATGCACGTTTTATTTATATCTAACTGTGCATGCCCTATATGTGCATATAATTAGCTCAATCGTGCATTAAATATATATATAACGGAATTTTCATGCCTAGAGGTTGGATTAAAAACGATTGTAATTTTAAATGGACGATAACACGAGGAAATAATTTTTCCTCGTCGATTTTAACTAACAGGTTAAACGTGTAAACTTATTATGGTAAGTAATATTTTGTTATTGAAAAGGTAACGATATATAATGATCCTAAAATATAACTGATGTAATTATTATGCAAAAATAAAACTAAATCGTGAGCGTTGATTTAGTTTGATCATGTGGCCGAGGTTGGTTCTTATTTCTTACTGTAAACATGGTTCTTACTTGATCGCTATATATATATATATATATATATATATATATATATAAACAATTACTATCGATTAATAATATATACAACGGTTTATAACTTGTTATTGATTAAGACATAAATTAACCACAAAACTTTCATAAGTTTATAATTTTAAGGCAATATATACTACAACCTCAACTTCGTGTGTATCGGGTTGGTCAAACTGTCGAAGGATTACATTTTCAATCTTTATCGACTTTTTAGGTCGAAGCGGGGGTGAAGAAGCCGATGAGGTTGAACTGCACGGTACCTAGGCCATAACGAAGAGAAATTATTAGGGTCTGCATAAATCTCGTCAATTTCGGTTTCGTCCGGTTCCGTCAGGATTCCGACGGGATTTCATTTAAAATTAGAAATCATGTCCCGAATCCGTCCGCCTAAAGCTATTCGAAAAGGATATGGGTCTTAACTTCTTCATCCTGCTAGGCCCGTCCCGTCCCGTATATACTAAAGTTTTATTTTAATATAACAAATATAATAAAATCCCTAATCATTAGTAATATATGTTACAATATAATATCAATAATTAGGCATAAATAATATGGAATTATCTTTAGGACTATAGGTATATTATGATCCTATGTGATTATATATTTCCTATTTGTTTCATTGTAATCCTTATAAATAAGGTTTAATTCATCAATACAATTTGTGGTTTTTCACCATAAATCTTTCATGGTATCAGAGCAGGTGCTGGCTCATTGGGCTTGTCGGCCTTAAGACTCAAATCGCGGACATGGACAGTGATAGTCCGTCCGGTTGGGCTCGCCGGCCTTAAAGCATGTCGTCAACCTATCGGCATCTAAATCTATCATTACCACCCATTCACTGGTGGTCCTCAACCTCAAACACCACATTCCGCCAATTTAAAACCGACTTCATCGGGATCTAAAGCCAACGGCTTTGTCCATGTTCAAACAAACCGGTATCATCCGGATCTAAAACCACCGGCTTTTTCCAGATCGACAATCATCGGTATTGTCCGATCCAATATCGGTCTAAACCGATATCCAAACCTTCAACATCAGTTTCATACTAATCCAAACCAGTTTCGGCATTATCCGAATTCAACAACATCAACACAGTCCGAATATACGGTCAGGTTCATTCGAACCAATATCTTCAAAAAAAAAGAAAAGAAAAGATCGAATTTGTCTGAAAGCAAGATCGGCTCCGTCTGAAAACAAGATCCAACGTATGGTTTCATTTCAATCTTCAGCATTATCCATGCTTCGATTGCGGGGAATGTTACGATATAATATTAATAATTAGGCATAAATAATATGGAATTATCAATAGGACTACAATAGGTATATTATAATCCTATGTGATTATATCTTTCCTATTTGTCTCATTGGAATCCTTATAAATAAGGTTTAATGCATCAATACAATTTGTGGTTTTCCACCATAAATATTTTAATATACTTATATAGTTATTATCTAGTTATGCTTATATATTTCAAAAAATAAATCATGTTGCTTAAACCGTCAAAATTGACAAATGACTTAAATTCATTTAGACGTGTTTTATTATGAATATGTGGAAACTTTAATCTAAAAAGTAATATGTTATTATGGATATTTTGAAACTTTATTATTTTTTTTATGTTAAGTACGATATATACGGATAATTTTTGTGGATAAAACGTAAAATTTAAGCAAAGTAAATAAATTAATGAGCAAGCTAGCGAGATTGAGTTCATCCCGATCCTAACCGGAATATGACTCGGTGAGATTGAATCTAAAATACCCAAGACCCGTCCTAATCCCGTCCCATTTAAGATAACCGGGACTTGGATAGTTGGATAACCTTAATCTCATCACAACCCCATAGAAAATTATAGATTAAGGTGGAAATTGGTTACGGAAAAATGGAAGGCAATTTTCAGTAGGGCAGAAAGAGGGGAAGTAGATAATTACATGTAATTGGTGGAGAGTGTTGTAGTTTGTCTTGAAGATGTCAACTCATACAAATCTTCATCTTTACGCTTACGTTAAGACAGGCCACACCACCACATGTGACATGACTTAACTTAAGGATCTCAATTCTTCTTCAAAAATATATGATTCCTACTATACTCTAAAAACATACTTCCAAACGGAACAAAAGCTATGACAATGAAATGTACGTCTTTTATAATACCATCATAAGTTATTAAGAGGTTAGGCAACGTGTTTATTATAACCTACGTATTTATACATAGTACAACATGCATGTTCATTGTTTCTCAAACGTATAATTAATCATGCATCCAACAAGTACATGTCATGATACAAACGGATTTCTATGCTAATAATTATAATATTCGCATATGATTTTCAGGTGATGAAATCAAAAAATAGTATTGTTTTTTAATTACCATTTATTATAATGATCTTCTATATGAAATCGGTGACGATTGAAACGTGAGAAAAGATTCAAGTCAAGACCCGAATTTATAGTCACATTTTCCCTTTATCGTGTAAGGAAGTTGATGGGCCTAATCAAGATATAAAGGCCCAGCCCATTTCAGGCTGGTAGCCTCACATTACCATGCAGGCATGCATACACAAAAATGGACAGTAATCATTTTCGATACAAGTGAGAGTTTGTTATAATCTATACAAGTGCACATCCTTACGTGCCCCTCAAGTTGGACAAGGATGAGAGACGAGGTCCAAAGATCCAATCCATTATATCGTTTTGAAGTAAACTCATATATATCATTTAAGATAGAGCAATGATTTGTTTACGAGGTTCGAAATATAATTTCTATATTATCGGAATTTCAAAAGATCCAACTCACTATATCGTTTTGAAAAATACAAAAGAGTATAAAGATAAAAAGGTGATTCAAGAGTCATGAACCGAAAATTATGTGTATATAGTTTCAAGATATCTCAGATCAACAAAAGCGTTAAGTTGTTTCTTGTATATAGTTTCATTTAAGTTACCATAAAGAAAAACAATTTTAACATCCACTTTCTCATTATCATAGTCATATACAATAAATATAGCAATCAAGAGTCTCAAAGTCTTATATATTTTACAAGGGGTGCAAAATTTTTTTTTTTAATCGTCACCCTCTCCTTGAGTAAAACCCTTAGCTACCAACCTAGATGGGTCTACAAGATTTTGACTCTCCTTTATTTTGCACACCCATTTATAGCTAATGGGTCCAACTCCTTTTGGTTTAGGAACTAAAGTTGGTCCAAGTATTATTAATTTTCATAGAGCCGATTTCCTATTTTATAGAGAAATACCATTATACAGCATGAGCACATTAATAGCTAGTTCATATAAATCAGGAGTATAAAAAGTGATCATATTAACAATTAAAAGAACATAGGCTCAATTAGTGATATATAAATAAGGAGTATAAGTAGAATACCATTCTTTTGGTTTGGGCTTCGAGACTAGTTGCCCCAAAGACACCGACGTTGAGATCGGAGAGGTTGATGTAACATTTTAAAAAATTGTCATCCTGCATCACTTGAATGGGAATTTGTGATACTCATAAGGGTGGTTTCTACACATGTAAACAAAAATTCTTCTTTTTCAGTGATAGAGTGATGACAAATAACTTTGGAATTAAGTGTGTTCGTGCGAGTGCAATTCCAGGATAGATGACCTATTGAAAAGTTTCCGAGCAACCATGGATGGCATGAGGACTACGTCCCAAAAACCTCGGGTCTTACATATGATACCGGAGCTAACCCTGAGTTACAAGTGTGCTTGCCCCCTAGTAGGCAGACACTCGGCTCGGTGGACGGTCCTTGACCCAACGTGGGCGTCAGGAGTTTAAGTGGGGAGATTGTAACATCCCAAAAAATTTTCATCCCGCAACATTTGAATGGAGATTTGTGATTGGCTTATAAGGATGGGTTGCTACTCATGTCAACTATGATTCTTCTTTTTCAGTGATAAAGTAAGGACAAATAACTCTGGAGTTAAGCGTGCTCATGGAGCAATTTCAAGATGGGTGATCTCCTGAGAAGTTTCCGTGCGATCATGGATGACATGGAGACAACGTCCCAAAGACCTCGGGTCTTACAATTGAGGTTGCTCCGTGTGCAAATCGATGAGATGAGAGGCGATGATGTCAAGTTCATGCCTTATGAGGATCATATGTTGGACTTTGAGGTCGAGTTTACGTGCCTAGATACAGAGGCACGATCTAGATATTTGATAATGTCAAGCCCTACACGCCCTTCGACGGTTTGGATTCGTGCAGTCTATCCCTCAACCACGGATCATCTTGTATTTAGAGACACGTCCATTTGGTGGCGGTCGGGGATACAAGATCTGGTTCTATTACGATGATGATTGATAAATGACTAGACATCACGACACGAGCATGGTTTCATGGGTAGGGTTGATTTCATTTACCGTCATGTGGCAGATATTAGATGACTACATGCCATGCTTCAGTGTCCGGGTTCACTCATTTGTATTGATGGGATCCGCCACCCAAAGTCCATTGATCGATCACCATCCTTTTGTATTTGTATCAGATATCCGGATATGTGTTCATTATCTTTTGCCCCTAAAAAGATATTTAAATTTCTAACCTTGTCAATTCATTACAACGTCTCCTTCGTAAGTCCGGACCCCTCACAATCGGGTTCTTGTTTGTGCAAGACGTTTGATTGTGTATTTTATTTTGACGTTATATCTTTTGACATATTGATATTGTATAATTCAATTTTATGATTTTCGTTATGTATGTAATTAAGCAAAAAATAACATTTTGATGTTATGTATAATTAAATTAAAATTATACATTTTCACGCTATGTATTATTAAATTGAAATATAACATTGTCACGTGACGTATAGTTGAATTGAATTATAACATTTTTTTCGTTATGTGTGTAATTAATTTACAATTTGAATCAAAATTGATAAATAATTCCGACCGCAATCTTACTGTACATCAATGAATATACCAGACGCACAATCTCGATATGCGTCAAAGACTGCGTGTCAAATGAACAGTAATAATTTTGATGGTATGTGCTTTCAAAATAGGGTACTATACGAAACATTATTTTTAGAGAATAACGGTATGTATAATATCTTATGATATCGATTTATTAAGATTAGGCAGTGCATTTTTTATTTTTGGAAAAAAGAAGTATAATTTGTTCCAATTGAAAAGGTCGTCGATGAATATGCTAACACTGATGCATCACCCAAGGTCGTGCTTCGGCCCATACATCTGATTAATATCGTGAAATGAATAAGAGGATCCTTCAATTTACAGCTTTTCATATATTCTCTGGTACAGTTACGAGTTCAAATTTCTTAGCTGACATTTCCACTAAAATATAATTTCTTAGCTGACATTTCTACTAAAATATTCTCAATCAGGATCTTTTATAACACTGTTACATGTATCCCTCTCAAGTGATTAGATGAAGCTAAATAAATAGATATTAGTGTAATACCCGCACCTTGTGCGGACTTTCGATTTAAAATCACATACACAAATTTTACAACTGTTTTTCAAAATTATTTAAAAATTTCAATTTGAAAAAAATATAATAGTAGATGATATTAAATATTTTAATTTATAAATTATTTATCTATATCAATAATCTATTTTTTTCATAAATAAATTTTCTAAATTAATTAAAAAATGGACTAAATAATTCTTTGTTGTTATTTAAAAAATTAAAAAAAATATAACAATGAAAATTTGTTTTCAATGTCAAAGTGCAATTTATAATTATGATTTTTAATTTTTTTTATCAAATCTGATTATTTTTTAAAGTTGGATAAATTGAAAAAAAAATATAATAGTAGATAATATGACATTGTTAAATATATAATTTATATATTTAAATTCAATAATGTAGTTCAAATCATATGCAATAAGAAATAACTAAAGGGAATAATGAATTTTTTGTAACAGAAAAAGAAAAAAAAGTAAAATGATCAAAAGCCTTATGTTCAAGTCAATTTAAATATGTTAATTTTACAAAACCAAACTAAAAAACTTTAAAAAATCTTAAAATAAATTTTTTTCTCCTGAAAATTCATATTTATCATAAATTCAATTCAAATTTCCTTAATTTTTACTAAATATGCTCGAATAATAAATGAAATTAACTAATAAATTTATTTATTTACTATTAATGAGAAATTAGTAAAAAAATTTTTTTATAAAATATTATATTTATAAAATTATAAAAGAGCATGATATATTGTAGAAGTTAAAAACAACTATTTGGTATCTTGATTTATTTTTTATTTGATAAAAAAAATAGATATACACAATTTATACCTTTAATTTGCAACAAATTGTAGATAAAATCTTTTTGGAGAATTTTTGTTATGATATTGCAATTAAAATATAAAATGGAGAGAAATTTATTTTTGAGATTTTTTTTACGATATTATAATTAAAATATAAATGATTTTCAATTGAAATTGGAGAGAATTTTTTTTGCGGACGGAAATCCTGACGGCGACACGTGACAATAAGTGCGTCCGCTTTATCTATATAAGATTAAAATATTAGTGTTTTACGAGAAAAATAATAAACAATATAAAACCCATCAAGGAGATACAAATAATACAAATAATACAAATATGAGTAATATATAAGATCTTGACTGAAATATTTTATCTGACACCGACCTTCTAGAAGCAATAAATTGTTGTTTATATTAGTGTAGGTAGCCGAGATATGGGTGAAACCTAGAAGCATGATGGAGACATGAAGAGCACAAAATGAAATTCCATGTGTATTACAATTTAGGAGTTATTTAGATATCACTTGAACTTTTTGGTTTAAAATTATAGACGTTTGGATTAAGTTTTAATAAAATATAATTTTTATGAATGGTCATTTTAATTTCTTTTAAAATAAGTTTTTCTTGTTGATAAAAAAATAAACTAAATTGATAAAATAGTATGTATTGTTATAATATTTTATAAACTAGATGTTGCAAGATAATGAACTAAAATACTTGTAAAATCTCGAATCTTGTAAAATATGAATTTTAATATAGCAAAAAATTATAAATTGTCAATAAGGGTAAAATATCAACAAATATATTTTTAGTGTTTTTTTTTACCGGTAACAAAGGTCAAATTCACTATTAACAAGTGTAAATGAACGGTCAACAAGTATATAACTTTTTCCGGTTTGTCAACTAGTATAAAATGGGTTGACATCAAGTGTAAAATGAATCGTTAATAAATTTATCTTTTTTTCATAATATTTTTCGGATTGTCAACAAGTGTTAAATATATCGTCAACAACTCTAAAATGGATTGTTGACAAACTTATTTATTCGTAATTTTTTCTAAACTATCATCAAGTGTAGAATGGATTGTCAGCAAATATAAAATGGACCGAACAACTAATTGTAGTTGTCACCAAAGTTATATTTTCATTGAATTAGTTTATCAAACCCTTTAATGCATTACAAATCAAAATTCTTCAAGTCCAAATTTAAATTATAAAGATTTCATATATCAATTTGTTTATGAAGATAGATTAAGAAAGATATATTTCATAATCAAAATTACAACGACCGTCAACAAATCAATTTCCTTTCGACTCATCACAAGGATCAAAATAGTCCAAGCGTGCAACCAAAACAATATTCTTCCAAAAGAAAATTCCCAAGTTTTTAACAGGAGCGTGATGGCGAATAATAGCCTCTTAAAATCATCACCTTATTTGACGATTCCGAACAAATATTTATCGAGATATCTCTCATAAAGCTTACAAAACCTCCTACCTTCGTGGAAATACTTTCACCGGCGTTAGAATTCGCCATTCCACCAAGATCGTTCAATGATTCGAAGTTTGAGTTCATGCTAGAAAAATCCGGATATATACATCGGCACTTAAATGGTATCAATCTCATAAAGTTACGTACAACGAGAAGCATAAAATGATAGAGGAAAGAGGTGAATATACACCATCCTTCCAGGTATATACAATAATACAGATAAGGATAAAGATGTATGTGAATTAAGAGGATATCGAATCTGCATAATTCAGACAATGAAATATGTGTACTTAGCCAACTATTATTAATAGTTATGATTTGGAAAAAAAGCATAAGATAAAAAAAAAATTATAATGAATAAGTTCAAGTGTTCAACAGGTTTCTCATATTATTCCGAGGATTATTATTTACAATAATCTTTTAAATAATTCTTCTAATAATCCTTTAACGTGTTTATCTAATGCGTCAAGCTAAAAAGGTAAATACCTAAAACGCGTGCATCCCAAAAGGTGACCCAACAGTGCCATGGGGCCATGATTCATGAATACATCCAGAAAAAGAAGAAAGAAACCAAAGAAATTATATTGATACTTTATAAAAGAAAACATTTTTTTATAGGATCCTATAAAAAATTATATTAACAAACTATGCTTCCGGCCCAAGACAACTCAAAACAGTTCCATTTTTGTCATTATTAAAAGCATTGAAAATTGGAATTGAAAAATACTTTTAACTTAACAGATTCCAAAGATGAGCAGAAGACTACAGATAGATTGCATGGCACGCTTTGCTTTAAGTGTTCAAATGAAATCTTTCCATAAACTAATATAAAAATGAATGAACCGCTGAAACGTAATGCATTACGTAAGATAGTTAACATTGTGCTTCAAGAAAATACTCAAAATAATGATAAAATATTTGAATGATTTGCAGGTCAAAAGGTGCTCATACCACATGAAGCTTTTCCTTAGGATTTGGAGCAGCGCAGAGAGTTGATGAAGAAAGAACCTGATACAATTGCGTTTCATCTAATTTTGAGAGGAGAGAAAAAGACGGCAACCCAGATCGTTTAAACGCTGTCGTTTCACCACTTACTTTTGTCCTGATAGGCTGTTTATATACTGGTGAGTTCCAAAAAAATAACCTAGCTTTTGTGGTGGGGTTTTGATGTATGAATGAAATTTCAAGTGTGCGACTTTCTTTCTTACAGTCAATCATTGATTTATTTCAATTTTCAACCTTTTCCTTTTGAAATTTCCATTGAATTGGTAAGTAAGTCAGTCCAAGGAATCTCCTTTTTTTTCTGTCTCTTGTAGAAAATCACTTTCGTCTAAAATTAATGAATGTGTCGTTTTGCTGTGGGTATTTTCAGATGATACAGTTTGCTTATTGATTTTGTGTTATTTTCTGGGTTTTACGTTTAGTTTGCTGTCTGTTATATGGCATTGATTCATTCATCTATTCTTTAATCAACTGTTATCTTCAGCTTTACTTCTCTGTTGGCTGATTATCAACTAATTTTAGTTACTTTAAGGTTGATTCACAACAAGGCTATGGAGGATGAGGTGACAGCTTCAAATTCAACTGCAAAGGCAGCTATGGAAATGGAAACAGAAAAGAAACCGAAAAAGGACCAAGTCAAAGAGACAGTTCCCTTCTACAAACTGTTTGCATTTTCGGATACAAGTGACAAAATTTTGATGATCATCGGCTCAATTGGTGCTATTGGCAATGGTGTGTGTATGCCTTTAATGACCATCATTTTCGGTGAAATTATTGACGCTTTTGGACAAAACCAGAGCGCTAAGCATGTTATTCATGTTGTTTCAATGGTAAAGGCTAACTCATTCATTGACAATTTGAATTGGCATTGATGACTTTATGTTTTTATGATTCAAATGTGATTGTTTTTTGCTTAGGTTGCCCTCAAATTTGTCTACTTGGCTGTTGGAGTCGCGGCTGCAGCAGCTCTTCGTAAGCATTCTTGAACTTAATAACACTAAAAACTTTGTGATTTTGTGTTGAAATGAATGAATTTTTTGTAATTTTTGTTAGAGGTGGTTTGTTGGATGGTTACTGGAGAAAGGCAAGCGGCTAGGATAAGGAACCTTTATCTGAAAGCTATACTGCGACAAGACGTTGCGTTCTTTGACAAGGAAACAAACACAGGAGAAGTTGTTGGAAGAATGTCTGGTGATACTGTCCTCATACAAGATGCCCTTGGCGAGAAGGTAACCACATTTCTCAGTTTGCATTTAGGATATAACACTGAATTATACTAATTGTTTCTACTTTCTAGGTTGGTAAGGTCATACAATTGACAGCAACGTTTCTTGGAGGCTTTGTCATAGCATTCGCCAAAGGATGGTTGCTTACACTTGTCATGCTGTCATGTATTCCTCTACTTGCAGCAGCCGGTGCATCCATGGCCATTACAGTTTCCAAGATGTCGACAAGAGGCCAATCTGCATACGCAAAGGCAGCTGTTATCGTTGAGCAGACCATAGGATCTATCAGAACAGTAAGTTTGGATAATCTGTTAGTAAATTTTAATTTCAGGTATATGTTTATGTCGAATATGTATTGAATTGGGCTTATTTCTGTTTGAACCTTTTCTATTTGGCTCAATCAGTATAAACATGCCAAGTTTGAACATGCCGGTATAAATCTAGAGTTGTTTCTATATATTGTAGGTTTCCGTTAGTCTTAACATCTGATAATCTGATTATTTGATTATCTGTTAATCTAATCACCTGAATAACTTAATTATCATCTGTTTATCCTCTCATCTGTACTCGAAAACTTCTCAATAAAATAAAGTTAAAGTGGAGGTAGTCTTTATTGGATGAACATTTATAGTGCATGTTTTCTTTATTGTTTGTTGAATTCTGTTCTTTTTCAGTTATTCCGCACATCAGTTTATGCTTACTAATTTCAACTATTTATGATCTACTCACATAGGTTGCGTCGTTCACTGGGGAAAAGCATGCGGTGGAGAATTACAACAAGGCGATTTCTGGTGCTTATCATTCGGGTGTACACGAAGGAACGGCTACAGGGTTAGGCCTTGGAGCACTTATGTTTGTAGTTTTTGGAAGCTATTCTTTAGCTATATGGTTTGGTTCGAAAATGATTATCGAAAAAGGCTACTCTGGTGGTGTTGTCTTCAATGTGATTATTGCTGTCTTAACTGGCTCTATGTCATTGGGACAAATATCGCCTTGCTTGAGTGCATTTGCTGCAGGGCAAGCTGCTGCATACAAGATGTTTGAGACAATCAACAGGAAACCAGAAATTGATGCATCTGATTTGAAAGGAAAAGTATTAGATGATATTCATGGTGATATTGAATTAAGAGATGTTTACTTTAGTTATCCTGCTAGACCTGATGAACCAATCTTTAGAGGATTCTCTCTTTCGATTTCTAGTGGAACGACGGCTGCTTTGGTTGGACAAAGTGGGAGTGGGAAATCAACAGTTATTAGTCTTGTAGAGAGATTTTATGACCCTCAAATGGGGCAAGTACTCATTGATGGTATAAATTTAAAGGAGTTTCAGCTTAAATGGATTCGGAGCAAGATTGGGCTTGTTAGCCAAGAACCCGTGTTGTTTGCTTCCACTATTCGAGAAAACATTGCGTATGGAAAAGATGGAGCAACAGAGGAAGAGATCAAAGTTGCAACTGAGCTTGCAAATGCTGCAAAGTTTATTGATAAACTTCCTCAGGTTAGAAAAAAGTAGTTTTCTTTTCTTTTCTTTCTACATTTGTATTGAGCTCAACAATATCTTGACTTTCATTTTTCTTACAGGGACTTGACACTTTAGTTGGAGAACACGGCACTCAGCTCTCAGGGGGACAGAAGCAAAGAGTCGCCATAGCAAGAGCTATCCTTAAAGACCCGAGAATCTTACTTCTTGATGAAGCCACTAGTGCACTGGACGCAGAATCTGAAAAGATTGTGCAAGATGCATTAGACAGGATAATGGTGAATCGAACAACTGTCATAGTTGCTCATCGCTTAAGCACAGTGAGAAATGCTGATATGATAGCCGTTATTCATCAAGGAAAAGTGGTTGAGAAAGGTAACATAATTTATAAGCCCCTTTAATAATGTAAGTATATATATTCAAATTTGCAATGATTAATCTTTTCTTGCATGGTCCAGGTACACACTCGCGACTACTCAAGGATCCAGATGGTGCATACTCTCAACTTATACGGTTGCAGGAAATGAAAAAAGAATCTGAACAGCCAGAGATGTCTAGATCTTTTAGCCAAAGACAAACATCTTCCTTAAGATCATTAAGCAAAGGCTCCTCAGGAAGAGGCAGTAGCCGACATACATCATCATTTAGATTCGGTTTAGGCATTGATGCTCCAGAAACTGTACTGCCCGCGTCAACAGAGGATTTGCAGCCATTAGAGGAAACAGAAGCTAATCCTGATGTACCTATTAGCCGGATTGCAGCTCTCAACAAGCCTGAAATTCCAGTGCTATTACTTGGGACAATTACTGCAATAGTCAATGGTTGTCTGATGCCTGTTTTCGGAATACTAATCTCTAGTGCAATCAAAATATTCTATGAGCCACATAGTCAGCTTAAGAAAGATTCCCAGTTTTGGGCTGGAATGTTTGTTGTTCTTGGAGTTGTGTCGTTCTTAGCATATCCAGGCCGGACATACTTTTTTTCTGTAGCTGGTTGCAAGTTGATAGAAAGGATAAGATCCATGTGCTTTGAAAAAGTTGTTACAATGGAAATTGGTTGGTTTGATGAGCCTGGTAACTCGAGTGGTGCAATTGGTGCAAGGCTATCTTCTGATGCAGCTATTGTGCGTGGTCTTGTAGGAGACGCGTTGGGTTTGCTTGTTCAGAACATTGCTACTGCAACAGCTGGTTTGGTTATTGCTTTCACTGCTAATTGGCAACTTGCATTGGTTATCCTTGTACTGGTGCCACTCATTGGTGTCAATGGCTTTGTTCAAATGAAATTCATGAAAGGATTCACTGAAGATGCAAAGAAGAAATATGAAGATGCAAGCCAAGTTGCAAATGATGCTGTTGGAAGTATAAGAACAGTTGCTTCCTTTTGTGCTGAAGATAAAGTCATTAAGTTATACGAGAATAAGTGTGAAGGACCCATGAAGGCAGGCATCAGGCTTGGGTTCATTAGTGGCATAGGCTTTGGAATTTCTAATGCACTTTTGTTTTTGGTTTATGCCCTTTGCTTCTATGTAGGAGCAATACTCGTTGGCCATGGGAAAGCTACATTTGTAGAGGTTTTCCGAGTAAGTACCTTCTCCATTTTTGACAATCACAAGTTTTTAGCCAAATTTTACAAATTTATGTTTTTCTTTTTCAGGTTTTCTTTGCTTTGACAATGGCAGCCATTGGAATGTCCCAATCAAGCTCCTTCAGTCCTGATTTTAGCAAAGCCAAGAGTGCTGCAGCTTCAATATTCGCAGTTCTTGACCGCGATTCCAAGATAGACCCGAGTAATGAATCTGGAACTACTCTAGATGAGGTCAAGGGAGAATTTGAACTAAGGCACGTCAGCTTCAAGTATCCCACAAGACCCGATATTCAGATCTTCCGCGACATTAACTTGACCATTCATGCTGGCAAGGTAAGCTAATACTACTTTTCTCTATTTGGATTCAAACGGTTGATTTCAAAACCAATTGACAAGGAGGAGTAACCTGAGACACACATAAGCACACGGTTGATACTAAAATCAATTGACTATAGAAGAAGTAGCCATGAAGTTATATATTAGGCTCACAACTTATTGATTTGAGACATTTTATCCCTTACATCTATTGATGCTACTTTTCTCTATTTGGATTGAAATGGTCACTCTATAGTAAGAGTGACCCATGAACTTATATATTAGACTCACAACTTATTGTGTTATAACATTTTATACCTTACATCTCAAACGGAAAACTAAACTTTTTTTTTTTGCTTGCATAGACTGTTGCTTTAGTAGGAGAAAGTGGAAGTGGAAAGTCCACAGTTATATCTCTTCTACAAAGATTCTATGATCCTGATTCTGGTGTTATCACTCTTGATGGAATCGAGATTCAAAATTTCCAACTTAAATGGCTAAGGCAACAAATGGGTCTTGTGAGCCAAGAGCCAATCCTCTTTAACGACACAATCCGTGCCAACATTGCTTACGGAAAGGGAGGAAACGCTACTGAAGCTGAAATCATCGCGGCTGCTGAAATGGCAAATGCGCATAAGTTCATCAGTTCACTGCAACAAGGATATGATACAATTGTGGGTGAGCGAGGTACTCAGTTGTCGGGAGGACAGAAGCAACGAGTTGCCATTGCTCGTGCTATAGTGAAGAGCCCGAAAATACTATTGTTGGATGAGGCTACTAGTGCATTGGATGCGGAGTCTGAGAGAGTGGTTCAAGATGCATTGGATAGAGTCATGGTGAACCGGACGACGGTTGTGGTGGCTCACCGGTTGTCTACTATTAAGAATGCGGATCTTATTGCGGTGGTGAAGAATGGAGTCATTGTGGAGAAAGGAAAGCACGAAAGCTTAGTTAGAATCAAAGATGGTGCGTATGCATCATTGGTGGCTCTTCACATGAGTGCTTCCTCTTAAGTTTGTAACTACATTTTGGTTTTGTTTGTATTTTTGTTCCTACATATTTTTACGAGTCAATATAACATCAAAGGTTTCACACGTAAGAGTTCATATATGTATCATATCTGAACCAACACAGGCTCAACGAATTTCAATCTAAAATTAATTGATAACATTAGTCAAGTCTACGGAACTTATATTAGGTTTTGTATTCATTTGTATTGATAATATCAATTAGTTTTCTTTATTAATGAATCAAGAGTTATTTTTATGAAATGATGCATGATTTTGTACCACCTTTTAGTCAAAACTATTTTAGATATCGGATTTACTATTATCTTTTGTATAACTAGGTTGCATTCGCGTGCGTTGCATGGGATATGTGCAAGGTAAGCGAGCATTTATTAGGTTTGTTCCGGTAAAAGTGTAGACAACACATGTTACATAGTATGGTAAAAGTGTAGACAATATGAGAAGAGTCGAAGAGATATCACTGGAAGGTTAAACATTGTAGACACCTTTTAAAAGAGACAACTTAATCTCATATAATATGGGAGCATTACCGGAACAAAATTATAGCTCTTTGTTGGACTTTGAAGCACCAAAGTAAGGCATATGTAAGTGTAATTGTCAATTTAACTACTCCTTTTCTTCATTTTCATAACAGTTTTTTCAAACCCTAAAATAACTTGATTTGCACATATAATCAACCTAAGCAATTAAGTATGTAAAACACTACACTTAAAAAATAATAGTAAAGTTACGTTTATATGTGTTAAAGTTCATCTCTTACACCCTTTTTTCTAAATTAGGTGTCATATATAGATTTAAATCAATTTTACTGACAAAGTTCTATATATAATAGATATATATAATAGATTCTATGATCCTGATTCCGGTGTTATCACTCTTGATGGAATCGAGATTCAAAATTTCCAACTTAAATGGCTAAGGCAACAAATGGGTCTTGTGAGCCAAGAGCCAATCCTCTTTAACGACACAATCCGTGCCAACATTGCTTACGGAAAGGGAGGAAACGCTACTGAAGCTGAAATCATCGCGGCTGCTGAAATGGCAAATGCGCATAAGTTCATCAGTTCACTGCAACAAGGATATGATACAATTGTGGGTGAGAGAGGGACTCAGTTGTCGGGAGGACAGAAGCAACGAGTTGCTATTGCTCGCGCCATAGTGAAGAGCCCGAAAATACTATTGTTGGATGAGGCTACTAGTGCATTGGATGCGGAGTCTGAGAGAGTGGTTCAAGATGCACTGGATAGAGTCATGGTGAACCGGACAACGGTTGTGGTGGCTCACCGGTTGTCGACTATTAAGAATGCGGATCTTATTGCTGTGGTGAAGAATGGAGTTATTGTGGAGAAAGGAAAGCACGAAAGCTTAGTTCGAATCAAAGATGGTGCATATGCATCATTGGTGGCTCTTCACATGAGTGCTTCCTCTTAAGTTTGTAACTACATTTTGGTTTTGTTTGTATTTTTGTTCCTATATATTCTTACTAGTCAATATAACATCGGAGATTTCACACGTTCGAGTTCATATATGTATCATGTCTATATGAACAAGCACATAAGTTCAACAAGTTTTGTTGTGATCTTTCAACGAGTTACTTCAGAAATAGAGAGAGAAGAGAAGACAAAACGTTTTGTGGTTTTGCTGCACAAACCTTGCAGCTAGGGTTTTCAATATACTTTGGTGGATAATGAATTCAACCCTACACCTATCTATTTATACCCATAAATAGATAGAATCCTCTATTAATAGATAGAGTCCTATAAATAATAGAATCCTACAAATAGATAGAATTCCTTATAAATAGATAGGATTCTATAAATAGATAGAATCTTCCGCGGTGGCTCCGCCCCCTGCACCCCCTGTCGCCCCGGGCCCATTAATTCATGGGCCCAAAATATGTTTTCTCTGGCCCATGGTATCAGTATACCTAGATTTATTGTCTTATTATAACAAGTTTCAATCTAAAATTAATTGATAACAGAAGAGAAGTATACCGAACTTATATTTGGTTTTGTATTCATTTGTATCGATAATGTCAATTAGTTTTCTTTATTTAATGAATGAAGAGTTTTTTTTTATGAAATGATGCATGATTTTGTACCGCATTTTAGTCAAAATAGTTTTAGATCTCGGCCTTACTATTATCTTATATATAACTAGAAGTATACTGGAATACGGTTGTGGTGGCTCACCGGTTGTCTATTATTAAGAATGCGGATCTTATTGCGGTGGTGAAGAATGGAGTTATTGTGGAGAAAGGAAAACACGAAAGCTTAGTTCGAATCAAAGATGGTGCATATGCATCGTTGGTGGCTCTTCACATGAGTGCTTCCTCTTAAGTTTGTAACTACATTTTGATTTTGTTTGAATTTTTGTTCCTAAATATTCCTACGAGTCAATATAAGTTATATAACATCATAGATTTCACACATTCGAGTTCATACATGTATCATGTCTGAATCAGCACATAAGTTTGAAACTCTAAAATTAATCGATAACAGGAGACAAAGCTACGGAATTTATATTAGGTTTTGTATTCATTTGTATCGATAATATCAATTAGTTTTCTTTATTTAATGAATAAAGAGTTTTTTCATGAAATGATGCATGATTATATGCCACCTTTTAGTCAAAACTATTTTAGATCTAGGTCATACTATTATCTTTTATATAACTTGGTTGTAGGGTAAGCAAATTTACATGGGATATATGCAGCGTAAGCTAGCATTCATTATTTCATTAGGTTCGTTTCACACGATATGGTAAAGGTGTAGACAACTTGAGAAGACCCAAAGAGATATCACGAGAAGGTTAAACAATGTAGACACCTTTTAAAAGAGACCGGCTTAATCTCATATAATATGGGAGCATTAGCATAACCAAATTATAGCTCTCTGTTGGACTTTGAAGCACCAAATTAAGTCATATTTAAGTGTAATTGTCAATTTAACTACTCCTTTTCTTCATTTTTATAACAGTTTTTTCAAACCTAAAATAACTTGATTTGCACATATAATCAACATAAGCAATTACTTAAGTATGGAAAACACTACACTTAAAAAATAATAGTAAAGTTACGTTTATATGTGTTAAAGTTCATTTCTTACACCCTTCTTAATAAATTAGGTATCTTATATAGTTTTAAATCAGTTTTCTTGACAAAGTTCTATATATAGTAGATACACTAATGTCTCAACATGTAATTCCTCTATAAGTCCTGAAGAACTTTTATGATCGAGTACATGAATAAACACCATATCAACTACATCAATATAAAGAAGTAGGGAAATGCATTTGGCCTTGGCCTTCTCAAGGAGAATACTTGCAAGGTCAAGCTTGTCTTCCTCTATAAGAGTGGATTCAACCGACTATCCGTGGGCTTTGTAGAAGGTAAATTAAGCATCTAAATGCCTATGTCAAATAGGTGTCATTCTTCAACGATGTGAATCTCACATTACATTAGCTCTTAATCCTATTATTGGATGTTGTAGGTTCTCTTACTAGATGAGTGTTTTTAGGGATTGTAGTATGTGTGAACAAAACTCTCACATTGCTCAAATGTCATCAAGCAATGTATTGTCTCTATATTAGGCTTTGAACAATTATTGGTTCATTTAGGCATGGTAATACCTATTTGACTTTAAATTTTCTAATTCTGCTATAACCAAGTTGAAAGCTTGGATCTCATCTTCTATTTTGTCCAATTGAAATGAAGTTTTTTTCCAGCAAGTCACTTCCATTTCCTTTGTTTTGAACCCTAAATATAACAAATTTGCAAACTACATAGCTACTACTTAAAATTAAACATAAAAAATTGATGTTACTTAATACCAAGATGTTAAGTGACATAACATCATTGCTAATCTGCGTATATATCCTCTACTTGCCGTTCTTCCAACTACAAACTACTTTTAGATTGATTTTCAATTCAATTGAAACTTGTCACACATTGCTAACTTGCCGCTCTAGTGCTATATAGTAGTTAGGTTTGTTGTTGAGTTGGGAATTCATTTGGGGCAGATCTTTGGTTCCTTTCGGTACTTTAAATTCGCTATAGAGACAATACATGGATCGGACTTTGAATATTTTTATAAGTAAATCAATTTATTTTTCCTTTATTCAATAATTTAACTTAGTGTTGTTAACGTTCAATTTTACTATATCGTTCCTCGCCAGACTAGCATTGTTAGTCTGGTTTTTAGCTGCCAAGACTTTTTTAAAAGAGACTGGAGTATTCACTTTCGACATGCCTACCGCGAGGCGAATAAAGTAGCAGATTATCTTACTATCATTGCTTATAACTTGCCTTTACGCTTCCATGTATTGCTTGACCCGCCGGAGGGTGTTTTATGTATTCTTGAGGATGATGTAAGGGGCCGAGCTATCCCCCGTTTGCTTACTATTTAGCTCTTTTATGAAATAAAAACACGACTAGATGTGTCCGGAGACCCCTAACTCTCCTTTTTACCAAATTTTTTTTTACTATATTGCATGGACTTGTTTGAGACTTTAGTTTCACCAACCGGAAATTTGAAAGTCTCCGTCACCACCCACAACAATTGTTCAAATTGTAGGATAATCAAAAACATAATTCTGACGCTCAAAGTTAATGGATATTTATTATTTATATTGAGGCATGACGGTGGAGATGCAAATCTCTAACACTCAAATATATATACGCTTTCCCTTCTTTTCTTTTTTTTAAATATAAAATATTATTATAGAGTATCAATTTCCGCTAACTGTTGGATTGTTAGCGGAAAATTTGCAAACCATATACATATATCGTTTTGCGAAATAGGAAGACGAGCAGTCATGTGCGAGACAATATTTGCTCCTCGCTTTACGCTTTACATGATTAAAAGAGTACAATTAGCCTTATGGAATAGAATGTTTAATATTTTCGCATAAGAGATCGAGATATGAACAACCCTGTTGGTGGGATGATAACTTGCAGATTAGAGAGAGAGAGAGTCGGACTTTAGTATAACTTGTGTAACTGCCGGGAATTCTATTTTGTACTTTTTTTTTAATCCAGAATTTTTTAGAATTTATATTAAAGGTAACCATTTTATAATAAGTTGATTTACATCCTTATTTGTAGCTGTAAGTCGTATTTTTTAATTTTTGTGTGATTGACATTTGATATCAGAACCAAGTAGTTAAGTAAACTTAAAAGTTAATTACAAAATCCAAAAAATTAATTAAAACTAGAGATTTCCGAAATTGTCCACATAAACTAGCACCACATGCAAAATATTTAAAGGTCGAGATCATCACGAAGCTATTCTAAATACTATTATCAACGATATTCCATATTTAAAAGCAAGATTAGTTAAGATACGGACAAGTCTTGCAAAATATAGGGAAGAAAAATCTGCTACCTTATTATCTATCAAATAAATAAAAAAACGAAAAAGCTATATACACGAAGCTCGTTTTACTAACGTAAAATTCGGGCGCAATGCGATAGCGCTTAGCGGGCGCCGGCGCTCAACTTTTTTTTTTTTGAAAAAAAAAAAAAACGGGCGCCGGCGCCCTTAGTGAATTTTTTTCTCCATATTTATTTTTTAATTAAAGTCTTATAGTAAACTTAGTAACCAAATTTTATCTCCATTTTGTTAAAAAAATTTCATCCCAATAATACTCATCAACCCTATAAATTTCCTCTACCGAATGAATCCAAAGTGACTTATATTATTTTTTACAGGAAAAAGAGAAATATATGAATTGAATGAATCCAAAGTTACTTATATTATTTTGTATAGTCCGACACCCTCTTTTTTTTATTTAAAAAAATTCTAGAAAAAAATAAAATAATTGAGCGCGGGAACCGGATGGAAAAAATGTTTGGCTCCGGCGCCATAATCTATTTCAATTCGATTTTATCTTTTGTGTAAAGCTCAATGTTCATCCACAGTGATCGTTTCAACCCCATAAATTCCCTCTATTACGGTTTAAGTCGTACTGTATGGAGAAAGAGAAATTTATAAATTGAAAAAGTTAGTTATGTAATTTTTTTCATTGCCAAAACATTTGCTTATAAACATCGGATATCATCAACCAACACTAAGTTTTTTTTTTGTTTTCTTTTTCAGAAAAAAAAAAAAAAAAAAACTGGGCGCCGGCTGATGGCGCCGGCGCCTGAATCTGAAAAAAAAATACATGGACGCCGGCGCCATTAGACGGCGCTCAAGCTAGGCGCCAGCGCCATGCGCTTGTTTTTGACAACAAGTAATTTGAAGTACGTGTATATAACACGCCCCTAAAAAAAATATTTCTTGAAATTACCAAAGAAATTAGACATCTCGGGAGAACAACAATCTTAAACCCTCCAACTAAAAAGCCAGTCGGTTTTCCTTATAAGTATTCATTTCAAAACGAAAATCCCCAAAAGAAGTTTTCAGTACCAAGTTTAATTACAAAGCTTGAAACGAAAGAAGAACCGGAAGAAAAGCTAGAAACTCAAGGAGACGCTTATTATGTCTAGAGATGGGTTGCAAACCTAAACCTAAACCCAAACCGTTAAACCTAAAACCGGCAAACCGGCAAACCGGCGGTTTGCCGGTTTAGCACGGTTTATTAAAAAAATTTAATATATATGTGCAGAATGTTAAAAAATTTTTTTAATATTATATAAAAATACAAAATTACTATAAAAAAAACTTAGTATATAAAAACTAGTAATTAAAATTTATACCAATTAAATAAAAGAAACATAAATTCAATTTAACAAAAAAAACTCGGAAAAAATAAAGGGCTTGAACCGGTTTTCCGGTTGCCTACGTATCCTCTCGGGATTAAGAGGAATCAAAGCCCACGTAGTTCTCTTACCTCGACTTACCTTTTTTCGGACTTCCGAGTTTTTTTAATCCCGCTTACCTTTCGATGTCGGACTCGGAAGTAGTGTCGACGTCTTCGGAGTTGGAATCCGATTTGGAGTCGTACACCGGTGCATTCAGTTGTTTCCGCTTAGCCGCCTTTATCCAATCTTGAATACAAACTTGCATCTCCAACTTCTTGGGCTTCAATTGAGTTCTCTTGTGACCGAGAATGTTCCCGCCTTGGCTAAATGCTTGCTCCACCGCAACCGTTGATGCGGGCACCGCCATGATTTGTTGTACAATTTTAACTAAGGTTGGATATTTGGGAGCTAATCTCTTCCACCAATCCAAAATATCAAAATCACCATTACCATCAAAATTAAAACAAGTGTTAAGATAATCTTGATATTCCGCATTTGAAGATGAATGTCTAGGTGTTTTTGTTCTTCTAGCAAAAATTTGTTGTGCAAGTGAAAGAGAAGAAGATGAACTAGTAGAAGAGGGAGATGGACTAGGTGCGGTAGAAGAAGAGCTAGCACTAGATTCAAATGTACTAAGTTTTACAATTTCGGTATTAACTTGTTGCACAATGTTAGAAACATTATAGTTTTCTTGTGTTAAGTTTACACACAAACAATCATAATAAGCGGTCAATAAATCGAAAAGACCATCTAGTTTAAGTCTAGGATCAAAAACGGCGGTTATAAGATAAATCATGGGAATGTGTTCATAATATTTAAGTCATTTACTTTTCATTTCAAGCATACATTAATTCTAGAAGGGAAGGTATGTTAAAACATTTTACAAAAGCTTCGGAAACGTTAACGGTAATTTCTAAAAATATATGAGATGTTGGAGTGTAAACACAACTCATGGTATTAGTTACATCATTAAAAGTTTTTAAAACATTAGAAATATGGGCACAAGTTTCCCAAACATTTTCATCATCTAAAATTGACCAAGGTACGTGAATTGAAGCAAATTCTTGTAACAAAACTTTATAACGTACGGCTTCACAAAGTAGTTTGTAAGTCGAGTTCCAACGAGTTCCAACATCTTTTGAAAAAGCAATAGGATGAACGTTTTTGTTTAAACATAAATTTCTCCATTTTCTTCTTAAATCGGAGTCTTGCCAAATATGATAAATAACAAGTTTGATTGGGGTTAGCATATTTTCTAAAACCTTAAGTCCATCTTGAACACATAAGTTTAAAATATGACATGCACATCTTTGATGAGTATAAGGAGTTTTTATATATTGTCTCGCATCCTCAACCAAATAATTTACGGCGGCGGTATTTGCGGATGCATTATCAAAAGAATATGAAAAAATTCGATGTTGTAAATTATATTCTTGTAAAACCGTTTTAATCATGCTTGCAATGCCTAGTGCATTATGTCTTTGATTGAAATTCCGAAAGCCAATAACATATTTATGCAAAAACATAGCGTTATCAATAAAATGTAAAGTAATGCCCATGTAAAGATGTTGTTGTGATTGTGTACTCCAAATATCACTACAAATTGAAACTTGATGTTCAAAACTAGCCAAATTCGATAAAAAAATTTCTTTCTTTTTTAAGTAAGATTTACTTACTAATTTTGAAACGGTTTTCCTAGAAGTTGGTTTAAAAGAAGGTTGAAGATATCTAGTGTTATATTCCCCAACTTCTTCATATTCGGCATAAGAAAACGGTAAAGAATGTGAACAAATAACATCGGTCAATCCTAAACTTTCTTCACTATGCTTATATGTAAATAAAGGAGAATGAGAGGTAGAAGATGCAAACCCGTGGGACAATTGTGTTTGTCCCCGTGAAATCCCGAGCTTCTCCGGATGGACGTTTGCCATGTGAGTTTGCAATGTCCTGTAGCCGCCCTTGACCTTCCACTTGTACACCTTCGGGCAATAGTTGCATGCCATTTGACAATAATCGTTCACCGGCTCCCCCTTGGTGTAATGCTTCGTAAATATTTCGGATGTAAGCATTTTCGGCGGGGGGAGACTTCTTCGTGGAACTTTGGGATTGTCGGGCATTTGTGTTTCGCTCTCTTGGGTGCTAGGAAAGTATTGAGAAGAGGGAATTTGATCACTTGGGTTTGCCATTACGAGAATACGAGAATACGAGGATTCGAGAATTCGAGAATTCGAGAATAAGAGATTAGGAGAGTAGAGAAGATGAGTTGTAGATTGTGTGATTTTTAGAGGAAGAAAGATTGGGTATTTATAGGAAATTAAGATAAGTTGTGGGTGGGGCATTAAATTTTTTTTAAAAAAAAATATATATATGCCCCAACGGCTCCGGCTCTTTAAAAAGCTGTTGGGTTTTTTTTAATAAAAAATAATAAAAAATTAAACGGCCGGAACCCCAAACCGCCGGTTTGAACCGACGGTTTGAACCATCGGTTTTGGCCGGTTCAAACCGACGGTTTAGGTTTTCGAAAACCCCAAACCGAAACCTAAACCTAAACCGGTCAAACCTAAACCGCCGGTTTGAAAACCGCCGGTTCGGTGGTTAGGTTTGAATTGGGCCAATGGCTAATTATGTCTGACAAGGAAATGAGTTCTTTAAGAAGTGACGAATATGATTACTACATTGATGAAAAAGAAATGTATCAACAAATGAGATTAATCAAACTAAAAGACCTAGATATCATACCCTTAAGTGAAGTCAAAAGAAAATTAGATAAAAATATGAGAAAAAAAGTAATAGACGTTAATGAAGTGGAAGAGAAAATAATCCCATAACAAGAAGTTAACAAGGCGACTAGATCTTGTTATAGAGAATATGAACAAGTTTCTACTAGTCAACAAATATCTAGCCTAAAACCCAATGAATTTTTAGAAAAAAGCTAGATTTAGAGTTAGAATTATGCCAAACATAGACTTAACAAAAGAGAACTCCTACTTGAACCCATCTTTGAAACATGATATAAATTTAATCTAGATGGCGTAAAAATCCGATAGGATATGCTAGACTTTGGGAAAAAAGTATGATGAATGTCTCAAACATGAACCCTAAATGGATATCTACAAATTTCCTAAATTATATCAAGCAAAGTCTCATAAAGAACATTCCTCTAATCTGGTTGGTTTTCTAGACTTTGATTATGCTAGCATCAAAGATAACATGAAATTTACAACAACTCCCTTATTTTACTTGGGATAGGAATTGCATCTCTTGAAACTCTCAACAACAATTTGTAGTAGCTTTGTCTTTAAAAGAAGTTGAATATATGGTTATTAATGAGGCATCTAAAGAAGCCATGTGGCTTAAAGGCAAAGTGTAGATAGCTCATACAGAAGGCAAATTTGTTTGTAAGAAATAGAGAACATGGTTTATGTTCATGTGATCAACATTGACAGTCAAAGAACCTTATATTTGTGCAAAGATCCTATGTATCATGAAACAACCAAGCACGTTGATATAAGAAATCATTACATCAGAAAGAAGGTCCAGCACAAGCAAATACATATACAGAAGATCAAGGGAGACTTGAATCCCTCTAATTTTGGTACCAAGGTAGCGATTGCAGACAAATTTGCCTTTTGTAGGAGCTATATGCACATCGATGATGAAGACTTGGATGTGCAAATTGGATTGATAAAGGACAGATGAACCCCTACTCCATTATTAGTAGTTGTATTACAAAACCGAGTTTAGGAGGACATTAGTCGATATATGAGTAAACCCGGTCTAATTCATTTGAATCGGGTTTGTGTGAGTTAGTTAGAACCGGGTTTGGGAAATCTAGGAGAAGTAGCTTGGTTGCTATCGATTGTGTATGTTGGCTTATGTTTGTGTTGCAACGTTGAAGACTTGAACGCAACGTTGATGAGCTGCTTTGTGGTTGTCAGTTATTTAAGCTCCTCTTCTCCCATCCTAAACTCTAACGTCATTAAACAATCTCCTGACCGAAACCCTAAAATTCTCCAGAGAGTAAATCTAAAAAGAAAAAAAAGAAAAAAGAAAATGAGAGCTTTGAGCTGAGTGCTTTGCCGGAGATCTCTTCCTGGTGTCCTCTTCTTTGTCTGAACCTCGCTTAGCTAGAAGTTTAGTTACTTTCCTAAGAGAATTATATACGATTGCCTTGTTTGTTTCTTGTCTTCTTATTCGTTTCTTTTTACACTTTAGTTTTGAAGATCATTTACAGTTCTTGTATCTTTTATGCTTTCCGAAAAGTTGTGTTCATATTTATAAACCGTTTAGTGGATTGAGTTAGTTCTCTCCTCCTGAGATCCTACAGAATAAATCTTTTGACCGAACTGTGTCACCAACTTTTTACGTGTTCTTGCGTTTTAAACTCCATATTGCTCTAGATCTGAGTTGATCATCTTTAATATAAAACTTCTTGTTTTTATAGGTTTAGTCTCACAAAATTGTTCATTATTGTCATATTTAGGGCTTTGTTTATTTTGGACGTTTATCATTTATTTTTTTTGTGTTCAGTTTATGCTCATCTTATTGATGGTTGTGGACTTGTGGCAGCGACTCCTCGAGGTTTCTAACAAGTGGCACACATAGGACTCGGCAACACAACCGGATTTCACTGGCTTCACTTCTTGTTTAAGCTGAAAGATTAGGGGGTCCTATATCAAAGTCAACGTCTACCCAAAAAAAAACGCTTTCACTTTAAGACAATGCAAGTCAATACAATTTGTTTTTCATTAAGGGCTGGTTTTGTATCGCTAGGAATCATTTTCTGTAACGGAATGATTCCGAATCAATAAAAAAATTATGTTTGTTTAGAGGTCTTTTTACACGTAAAACTAACCTAATCATTTTCATTTTCATTCCTTTTTCTTGACTGATTTCATTCCACCATTCCGACCAAATTAAACTGACACTAAATAGATTTGAAAAATATCTTTTGAAACGCAATTCACGGTTCAGCATTATAAATATACAGATTAATTTTCTAATATTACATTGATTTCATGCATGTTCTTGTGAATATTTAAGTGTTTTTAGTTAAAATATCAAGAAAGGGGTCAAATAACACGTTTCCATTATAAAATAAATTAGATATATTAATGATCATTAGTAGAAACGTAAAGCACTATTTCCGTAAGAGGGCTGCTAAGAATCCTATAATTTACAATCTTACAAATTTGACGAAGAAAAGAGCAGTAGTTGAGTTTCTTCTGATTGTGAAGGGTGGTGAGAAGAAACGCTGTCGTTTTAGCTGTTCAGTTTGTCCTTTATGGTGGGGTTTGTACTTTAGATGTGTGAAATGATTCATATTTCAACTATTTTTATTAAATAAAATGACTTTATTTGGTTCTTCTTCCTCCTGTTCAAATGTTAGCTTATTTCTGTGTTGCTGCTGATCATATTCAATTTTAAGCTTATCTTCTGCTGTTTTTGTTTGAGAAATTTTTTTCATTCATATAACTAGTTTGTGACAGATAATAAAGGTCCTTTGAAAGAGTGAAGGTGAAGCCACTGTAAAAATGTCTGGTGAAACTCATATTCAGAATGAGGCAACTCCACTGGAGATGGAAACCGACAACAACACGAAAAATAACCAAGCCAAAGAGACAGTTCCCTTCTACAAGCTCTTCGCCTTTTCGGATACAACTGACAAAATTTTAATGGTTATTGGCTCTATTGGTGCTATTGGCAATGGTGTTTGTATGCCTTTGATGAGCATCATTTTTGGTGAACTTATTGATGCTTTTGGCCAGAACCAGACCGCCAAATATGTCATCCATGCCGTTTCACTGGTACAGAACTATGTTTTTTTTTTTTTTTAATTCTAGTTTACAGTATTCAGATTTGATGGTTTTTCCTCAGGTTGCCCTCAAATTTGTCTACTTGGCTGCTGGAGTCGCGGCTGCAGCATCCCTTCGTAAGCAATCCTTCTAACCATTTGTTTGGAATTAATCAAGAAGATTAAGTTATTGTGATTCTAACCAATCCTTCTCCTTTTTCATAGAGGTGGTTTGCTGGATGATTACGGGCGAAAGACAGTCAGCTAGAATAAGGAACCTGTACCTGAAAGCTATACTACGCCAAGACGTTGCATTCTTTGACAAGGAATCAAATACAGGAGAAGTTGTAGGACGGATGTCTGGTGATACCGTCCTCATACAAGATGCCTTGGGCGAGAAGGTAATGACATTATTCATGCTTGATCTCATCCTGACTTCTAATATCTAAGAGCATCTGCATCCCACATCAGATATAGTTTCTTCCTTGATTCTCTACCCAAACCTGACACTTTAATTACTAATTTGTTTTTTAGATGAGTAAAGAAACTCAGAGTATCTGGGATGCAGATGTTTTAACATTGGCTTATGTTCACTAATTTCTAGGTTGGTAAAGTCATACAATTGACAGCAACATTTCTAGGAGGCTTTGTCATAGCATTCACCAAAGGCTGGCTGCTTGCACTTGTCATGGTGTCATGTATTCCGCTCCTTGCAGCTGCCGGTGCTACAACAGCCATTATAGTGTCCAAGACATCAATAAGAGGGCAAGCTGCATATGGAAAGGCAGCTATTGTCGTTGAGCAGACCGTAGGAGCCATCAGAACAGTGAGTTTGAAATTTGAGTTCAGATTTGTACTTTCTTCTTTAGAACTCTGAGTATTAATGATCTCTACATCTAGGTTGTATCGTTCACTGGAGGAAAGCATGCTGTGGAGAGTTACAACAAGGCAATTGCAGGTGCCTATCAGTCAAGCGTACAAGAAGGGTTGGCTACTGGGTTAGGCTTTGGAGTACTTATGTTCGTCGTTTTTGGAACCCATGCTTTGGCTTTATGGTTTGGTTCAAAAATGATTATTGAAAGAGGATACTCTGGTGGTAGTGTCTTCAATGTGATTGTTGCCGTCTTAACTGGCTCGACGTAAGTCTTAAATTTCTGATCACATCAGTTTTTTTCTTAACTGGCTTTATGCTAATAGTATCATGATTGTTGTACTTTTTTATAGGTCATTGGGTCACATGTCACCCTGCTTGAGCGCCTTTGGTGCAGGGCAAGCTGCAGCATACAAAATGTTTGAGACAATCAACAGAAAACCAGAAATAGATGCATCTGACTTGAGAGGAAAAGTACTAGATGACATCCATGGTGATATAGAACTAAGAGATGTTTACTTCAGTTATCCTGCTAGACCCAATGAACCGATCTTCAGAGGATTCTCTCTTTCCATCTCCAGTGGAACGACGGCTGCGTTGGTTGGACAAAGTGGAAGTGGAAAATCAACAGTTATAAGTCTTGTAGAGAGATTTTATGACCCACAAATGGGACAAGTACTCATTGATGGTATAAACTTGAAGGAGTTTCAGCTCAAATGGATTCGGAGCAAAATTGGCCTTGTTAGCCAAGAACCCGTATTGTTTGCTTCCACTATACGAGAAAATATTGCGTATGGAAAGGATGGAGCGACAGACGAAGAGATAAGATCTGCAACTGAGCTTGTAAATGCTGCAAAGTTTATTGATAAACTTCCAGAGGTTAGAATAATTTTCTGTTTCTTTATTATTTGAACTGAACTTATAGAAGATGTGCATGACCTTTCATTTTCTTGTAGGGAGTAGACACTTTAGTAGGCGAGCATGGAACTCAGCTTTCAGGAGGGCAAAAGCAGAGAATAGCCATAGCTAGAGCTATCTTAAAAGACCCAAGAATCTTACTTCTTGATGAAGCCACTAGTGCACTTGATGCAGAATCTGAAAAGATTGTGCAAGATGCATTGGACAGAATAATGGTGAATCGAACAACTGTCATAGTTGCTCATCGCTTAAGCACAGTGAGGAATGCGAATATGATAGCCGTTATTCATCAAGGAAAAGTTGTTGAGAAAGGTAACTTTGTTTAAAAACAGCATAATACTCAACAGCTTATTTTTTTCGAAAGGCTAACCATTTCTTACTTGGTTCAGGTACACACTCAAGACTACTTGAAGATCCTGAAGGTGCATATTCTCAGCTTGTACAGTTGCAGGAAATGAAAAAAGATTCTGAACAGCCAGAAACTTCTAGATCTTTTAGTCAAAAAAGAACAGTTTCCTTAAGATCATTAAGTCGGGGATCCTCAGGAATGGGTAGCAGCCGACACACGTCGTTATTTGGATTTGGTATGGGAATTGATGCTCCAGAGAGTGTGATACCCATCTCAACAGAGCCTGATGAAAATGATGAAACTGAAGATAAACCGGCTGTACCTATCAGACGGCTTGCAGCTCTCAACAAGCCTGAAATTCCTGTACTGCTACTTGGGACATTAACTGCAATTGTGAATGGATGCATATTTCCGGTTTTTGGAATCCTAATGTCAAATTTGGTCAAGATTTTCTTTGAGCCACATCAACAACTTAAGAAGGATTCTGTATTTTGGGCTGGAATGTTTATAGTCCTTGGAGCTGTGTCTCTTTTGGCATATCCTGGCCGGACCTACTTTTTCGCTGTGGCTGGTTGTAGGCTAATACAAAGGATAAGATCCATGTGTTTTGAGAAGGTGGTTAGCATGGAGATTTCTTGGTTTGACGAGTCTGAAAACTCGAGTGGTGCAGTTGGCGCGAGGCTTTCTTCTGAAGCAGCGAGTGTGCGTGGTCTTGTGGGTGATGCCTTGGGTTTGCTTGTTCAGAACATTGCAACTGCAGCTGCTGGTTTGATAATTGCATTCACTGCTAACTGGCAACTTGCATTGGTTATCCTTGTACTGTTGCCTCTCATTGGACTCAATGGACTTGTTCAAGTGAAGTTCATGAAAGGATTCAGCGTCGACGCAAAGAAGAAATTCGAAGATGCAAGCCAAGTTGCGAATGATGCAGTTGGGAGTATAAGAACAGTGGCTTCTTTTTGTGCTGAAGAGAAAGTGATTAAACTATATGAGAGTAAATGTGAAGGTCCTATGAAGGCAGGCATCAGGCTTGGGTTTATTAGTGGCTTAGGCTTTGGGGTCTCTGGTGCACTGTTGTATTTGGTATATGCTCTCTCCTTTTATGTAGGAGCACAACTTGTTGGGCACGGAAAAGCTACGTTTGCAGATGTTTTCCGTGTAAGTACATCAATTTTTGACAAATACAAGAGTTCTCAAAAGGAGATTTTTACTGAAGTAGTGTTTTTCTTTTCAGGTTTTCTTTGCTTTGACAATGGCAGCCATTGGGATGTCCCAATCAAGCTCCATGAGTCAAGATGTTAGCAAAGCCAAGAGCGCTGCCGCTTCAATATTTGCAATTCTTGATCGCGAGTCCAAGATAGACCCGAGTAACGAATCTGGAACAACTCTAGATGAGGTCAATGGAGAGTTTGAGCTGAGGCATGTCAGCTTCAAGTATCCTACAAGACCTGAAATTCAGATCTTCCGTGACATAAACTTGACTATTTGTGCTGGCAAGGTACAAACTTATATCTACTAATGCTGTTGTTTCCATTCTACTAATCTCAGCTAAATGACCTCATGTTTTCTTGTTCAGACGGTTGCTTTAGTAGGAGAAAGTGGAAGTGGAAAGTCCACAGTTATA